>ML675611.1:34618985-34682682 GCA_007922155.1 Mesoclemmys tuberculata
ACCCCACCTGGAATATTGTGTGCAGTTCTGGTGTCCCATGTTTAAGCTAACCTAAGTCCACCTATAGATAGTGCTAGGTCAATGAAAGAATTCTTCTGTCAACCTAGCTATCGCGTCTTGGGAGAATCCCTCCCGTTGGTATAGATAGTGTCTACGCTGATGGTGTGCTGCTGTAGCGCTTTAAGTATAGACAAGCCTTATGAAAGTGCATGGAATCCTCTCTTTGAAACTGACTGGAAACTATTAAAATCCAGGTATCGGGGTTTTACATACAAAGAGCCTTGGGGCTTAACCCTGTGTAAGACTTTCTGAAAAGACAGAACTCTGACTTGTGCTTCAGCAAAGAGTTAAGCTGAGGTGCAGGAAGAAGGGTGTAATAAATATCTACAGAATATTGCCTGAACATATCCACCCCCACACACTTGCAAATTTATGGACTCATATCAAAGCCAATGAGGTTCCAGACAGGGCTTGAAGGGATTTTCTACTGTATCTAAATACAGGATCAGGGTCACAGATAGGACACAGTCCCTTCCCCAAGTAGCTTACGCATTAAATAAAAATCAGACACATACATGCACACACAAGTCAGTTCCTCAGGTGGTGTAAATTGATATAGCTTGCCTGAAATCAGGTCATCTACACTGCATCACAACAGAGGATCTTGCTCACAAACCTAGACACTGGATAACTCCAGAGTATGTAGGTATCTGGGGATTAATGAGGAGGAGGTGAAAAGGAGGTGGAATTTAAGGAGGGATTTGAAAGAGAAATATGGAGGTGATTGGTGGGTGTGGACCGGGAATCTGTCCCAGTCGTAGGAGGCAGCAGACCACAAGGTAGGAAGCCAAGAGTGGGAGAAGGAAATGGAGTGGAGAAGTGAAGTAGGATGAGTAGAGACAGCGAGGAAGGGGAGGCAGAGGCGGGGGGGGAGAGGAGACAAAAATCCCTAAAATTGTGTCTTTTGGGCTTTTTCCCATCACTAATAAACTCCATTTTGCATGAGGGTTGCGGAGTTGATTTTTTAATTTATTTTTATACACATTACATAAAAAACACTCATGTTACTTCAAACTGCCTCTGTAAATTCTCTCTGAGACAGTTTCACTAGGGTCCTAAAAGTGCTTTGAGGTAGATATGTCTTTTTGAGGTTACACAGAAATGATTGTGCCCTGTTTATGCTGAATTTTCATTTCCAAAGCTTTATGTTTGAAAGGATCATACAGAACTCCATATGAAAAATCTGACCATCAAACTCCCTCCTATTCCTAAATTGTAGATTTTGGCCAGATTTAGCCTTTAAATTGCCTGATCAGATTCTGTCCCAGATCTGCAGTTCTAGGTCTTCCCAAATTTTAGTTATGTTCTATGGTTAATTAGACAGTAATTTGCATATTCCACCCAGTTGCCTAATAGAATTCTGTCAACTTGATATCCCCGTAATCACCTCACTGGCATTAAGCCTTAGATTAAGCCTAGCTGTGGTCTTTACTATAGGCCTTTGCATCTACAGAATTATTTATTTCCATTTTTTGCTGGCTCTTATTGGCAAGATTCCCTGCTCTCCACTATTCAGGGAATCAAAGTGACTGTTGGCAATACATACACACAAGCCAAAAAATATAACATAAAAACCTAAGGCCAAATTTTTCCTCATCTGCATTCATGTGCCATCCATTTACTTAAAAGGGGAGTGCTCACATACAAGGACAGATGGTTTCTAGATAGATATAATTATGTATTATGTGCGTTGTGGTAGTATCTAGAAGCCATAGCCATGGATCCGGACTCCACTGTGACCTTCACCGTACAAACACAGAATAAAATGATGGTTCCTGACCCAAAGACCATATCATCTAAGCAGTGGCACATGGAGACATTTGTATTAAGCCATGTGATGCTTTGGGGGTTCACACAGACCAGTCAGGGGCTCTGTCACTGCCTGCCTTGTACCCCGAGGTGCCTCTGTGCTGTGCGGCTTTGGCTCAGAGCCCTGACATCAGCATCACAGTCTCAGCACAATGGTCTCACCCTGGCTTTCACCAGTCGGATACTCCTATCAAGGAGATGCCAACAACCCTTCCAGTCCCGAATCTCCCCAAAACCTTCCCCTCTGAAGTGCCCATTCTCTCTCGCTGGATGCTCACAGAAGCTACTAAGTTTGCTGCCTCCAAATAGACAATGCACACATCAGCCTGTTGTGTTGTAGTTAGTGTGTGTCTTCAACAAACCTAACAGCACCGAGAGCATTTGTGGTTAAACCAAGAATAAATTTACTAGCGTAGGCTTAAGTGATTTCAAGCAGGAGTGAAAGAACTATGAAAGGATTACAAACAAAATGAACGGTGTGTCTAAAATTCAATTCTAACAAGATATAACTTTGCCTAACAGTTTCTTCCACCAAGTTGTTAGCCTTTTCCAGCATGACTGGCTGTTCCAGCCAGGATCCAACTGACAGAGAATCAAAGCGCTGGTTTCTGTGTATCCTCAGGAGATGGGTGTCCCGAAGATTTTCCAACAGTTCCATCTCCAAAGTTTATCTTTCAAATCAAAGTCAGGAAGCCATCCTGGGTGGTCAGCTTGGCTCAGCTTGCTATGTTCACCAGGGAGTCCAGGCCATGTTGATATTGCTGTCTCCTTTGATTTTACAATGCAAATGATCTGCAGTCTCAAGTGCAACTGAATAGCCCATTGTCCTTGTTGCTTGTCACAACTGGTTCAGTTTGCCACTGAGTCAGTGGTGTTTCCCATTCTCGGACTGGAAAATCCTATTTTTTCTTCTTTTCTC
Organism: Mesoclemmys tuberculata; assembly: GCA_007922155.1. Classification (NCBI taxonomy): domain Eukaryota; kingdom Metazoa; phylum Chordata; order Testudines; family Chelidae; genus Mesoclemmys; species Mesoclemmys tuberculata. The sequence continues at coordinate 34,621,774 of ML675611.1, forward strand.
CATTTACAGTCTCCAAAACATCTCATCAGAGTATCTATAATGTGACTTACAGCATTGTTACATGCATATCACAGTGATATTAACAACGTGGTGTTAGTTTTTAAATGACATATTACAAGAAAACTTTTAAATAAATAGGACAACAGTGTGTGAGGTATAGCGAGCAGGTCAGGCCATCTGAATTTTATGGTTACTTACCAGGACTCCTTTTAACATCTGAGATCAGGGTGTTCATAGGATCACAGGCATGCAACAACCTTTTAGCTGTCATTAAACGCTAACTCTGTTCTATCACAGACAATTCAGTTCCAAGTTTGCATGACTTGTATACTTAATTCTACACATGCATATCTTTTTAGACCTCCATATACAAATGTACTAGATCAGTCGTTCCCAAACTTTTTAGGTCACACCCCGTGACCGTCCATGCCCAGGGTAGCCCACTGATAATGCCAGGGTCAGGGCAGGCTGCAAAAGGAAAGCAAGTTCTCCCAGCACTGGTGGGTGACACTGAAGTCAGACTTCCCAACCAGCCACAAACAGTGCTTCTGATTCCCCCACACTGGTTATCAAGAAGCCACTGTGCAAATAAACACAGCCCCCTTTACTGCATTTCAGTCTCTGGCTCCCAAACTGCCTCTAGGTCCAGTAAAGAGACCAGTTATTTAAACTTTATGCTCTTTACTCAGAAGATTCCCTCTGATCCCAAAGGACCAGCCACAGTACCAGTTCACCATAAGTTTGGATCTTACCCAAAATACCACGCTGCCAGCCAATCCTTTAGTAACTAAAACTGAAGGTTTATTATAAAAAGAAGAAACAAACAGAGAAATGTTAAAGGAGTAAAGCAATCAAATACATACAGATGATTTAAACATACATATATATCAGGCTTTTGAAAGAATTGTGGAGTTGCAGGCTTGTATAGTCCCTCTGGTATACATCCAGTACCTGGATGGGTCTAAGTTCTTCAGTTCAGTTACAAAAAGTGTATTAATTCAGAGGTGGGTAGGTGTTGTCTGCAGCTATACAGGAACAAAGACAAAATGGTTTCTGTGGTTTGATCTTATATCCTCTGTCACTGGCCATGCGGCTTGTTGAACTTTATAGGACCCAAAATGGAGTCTAGAGTCACCAGGGCCAGTCCTGGTAACTCTTCAGGTATGCCTTTAGTTCCTTCCTGGGCCTTTGGCTTCTGTAAAGGTCTTGCTGGGCCATTAAGCAGGCTATTGTCCTGCCACCTCTCTTATACAGCATAGTTTGAAATACAAGTATATCAAAGATCTCCATAGCTTTCCTCACACATATCACTCATGAACACAAATATAATCATCTTATTCAGCATATTATAACCTAACTGTACTTGACATGGCACGTCTTACATGAATCATTATGATTTTGACATACTGTCAAATAACACAAATACCCCCCTCCAATCCGGTCCCCCTTAACCCTGTCTGCTCCCCTGACCTCCCGCAGCTGGGGTTGGGAGCCACAGTCAGGGTCAGGGCTGTAGCAGCCAGAAGCAGAGTCAGGAACAGTGGCCAGGTACTGGGGACCAAGGCCATGGCAGGGCACAAGGGCCACGGCAGCCAAGGGTGGGAGTGGGGCTGGGGGTTGAGCTGAGAAACTGTGGCCGGCAGCCAGGGATTGCACCAGGAACAGAGATGGAGCCATGGTTGGGGATTGGGGCCAGAGCAGAGCTTCCTGCAGAGCTGAGTGGCACTTCCTCTCCTCCCCCAATAAGAGCTGACCTGGACCCTGCTGCACCTTCCCCAACATTCCTCTCCATCCCACTAGGGGGGCATGTGCCACAAATTAAAGACCTCTGTGCTAAATGAACTCACCTCAAGAGCTCTGAACAATGTTCTCATATAACTATAATCTAGTTGCTCTTATCTTCACATATGAAGTTTTAGTAGATGCCTGGTATAAGAATGCAAACTTCAAGGAGCTGTGTTACACATCTCTAGTGCACTTAATATAATCATCTGCCAGAAAGGTAAAAAGGCATGTCGTCATATTAATAATTATTGAATCAATGAGTTGTGCAAAGAGACATGTTCCTTCTTTACCTACATAATAGCAAGTCCCCAATCAAACCTTGTGTATTCAATTCTACACTTGCATGCCTTTGTAGTGACGTTTCACAAAATGGCATCCTTCATCTGCATTCAGGAGCCAGAGTTTGACTACATTTTAATTCTGGAGCATGCAATAGATGTGCTGCATTCCATCATGGCAAGGCCATGCATCTAAACAGTTAATTTTCCCTGGCAAATGTGTTTCTTAATCTGGAATTGTGATTAAGGTAGAAAACATGTCTATAATATTAGGGACAATTTTTTTTTTTAAAGGTAACACCAGCAGTTTAAAGAGGAAAATATTGAAAGCCAGAAAATTTATTTTAAAAAGAAAAAGACTCCTGAAAGTACCAAAATACAGAGTTTAAAAAAACATACCCTTAGCTCTGCCCTATCCCTGCCAACTTGCACAGATTAGATACATTTTCCTAAGAAATTTCTGAAGCTCAAAGCTGAAATACATTATGTTCGGTATATTCTTACCTATAATATGAATTCAGCAGGCTGAGTTCATAATTTTTGTAGACACATCCAAGACACAATGAAAAAGCTAAAAATTCATGATAGATCACATAGCTTGCCAACAGTTTGACATTTTAAACTCTATCTTTCTTAGTAAGAAGTCTCTACTTAAGTTCTTTGTTTATTGGACCTTAGATCCAAAAACTTGTATTTCTTCAGCACTCATGCATGGATATAACACAGGCTTGAACAGATGGCTGTTCCTATCTAATGCTAGTCATTCCTTGGTTTAATTGCTACAACAAGGTAGGGTTAGCTGAATCACAAAGCTACGTGTGTTATGAGATGGGTTGCTTCTTGGCATGGTGTGCGTGCTGATGGAGGGATTAAATAAATGCATTAAAACTATTCTGAAAATGAAAATTCTTCCTTCTATGTCCCCATGTCCAATTACTTTAGAGTTTCCAGAAATATCCTACCATAATGTAAACATCAAACACAGGGACTGCAGTCAGATTACTTCACCAGAAAGAACACAAAGGACTGAGTAGGTTAAAAATTGGACCTAGAACAGACAGTTACCTTCTGCCTTCACTATGGAAATACTGGCATCTCTGCACAACACAAACACAGCCACATATATACAAAGTTACACCCAGAAACGTTCATGATCCTTCAGAGCAAGTGTCTTTCCACTGCTCCCATTTCACACATGAGCAAAGTTTGAGATACAATTTCATCCACAGCCTTCATCTGGACTTTGACAGACACTCTCCCAGTTTAGATGCCCAAAGAGATCCTTTCCAACCCCATTAGTTCCCTCTGCAAGCTAAGGTAGGGAAGTTAATGCTCTACTTTACCAGAGGTCTGTGTTTCTGAGCTCCTGAATTCAACATTATATGGTTTTAGGAGAGTTCTATGGGAACTCCTGACCCTGCCTCCATGGGTAGGAGTGGGGTAGGGTCAAACGTCTAAACGTAGTCTACAACTCTTCAAGAGAAGCCATAGGCTACATCTACACGATGGGCTGGGGTGGAGGGTCTGATCCCCAGCTCATATACACATACTTGCGCTAGTTTGAAGAGAGCTGGTGTGAAGATATATAGCATAGCTACGGTAGTATGGGCAGCAGCAGCAGCACAGGTTAGCCATGGTGAGTACAAACCTGCATGAACCCCATTGGTACAGACTTGGCAAGGCTAAGCCACGCCTCCACTGCTGCTGCCCATGTTGCTTCGGCTACATTTCCGTATATACTCATGCAAGCGCAATGAAAGCTAGTACATTTGTGTGTATGTAAGCTGGGAATAAACCCCCAACTCAGACACAGCCATGAAGCTGTAGCCTGAAAGAACCTTTTTCAATTGCAACTCTGCAGTCACTCCAAGACCTGGAGGAGACGGGAGGATCCTCTCTCTTACTCCCTTATGCATCTATCTACTCAGTGGCACGTGCTGCCCAGCTCTCTGGTCTCTGTGCAGACATAAGGATTTGGCTTTGTGTGAGGCTATTATGATGCTTGTATAGCCCTGGGTCATTATCAATGGTAATAATGGCACCCACTATGGACAGTGTCTGCATCTGGTATTGTAAAACATATTCATATGAAAGACCGTTGCTCCTGTTCTGTAGTTCTGGGAACATGTGTGTGTATTGATCTAGGTAAAGAGCTTTACTGCAACAAGGTTATTCATGTTTGGAGACTTTTTTTTTCCTTGTCTTTGTTGATCCTTGGAGATTTCTCTGGTTTCATTTTATTATCTTACCTCTTTTATAGTTTAAAAGAAGTGCATCTTAAAAGGAAGCTGAAATCTTTGAAAAGCAGCAGGGAAAAGGGTTAGACTGCTTAAACACCTAGCACCAATGCTACCACATCTTAGAATTCTCTTTGTACTTCAAATAGGTCTCACCCTTGTTTTTACTTTTCAGTATCTCCTTCTTTCTGATCATTTGGGTGTCCTGTAGCTGCTTTCTAAATCCCTTAGAAAAATAACATCTACAGGATATTAATGTTGCTCAGACTTCATTGTGAGCACACAGCACATCCGTTGCTTGCTTGGGTACACAGCTATGTATGTGATTTCTTGCCATCTGGATACCAGGTTGGCTGTGGAGATGGTAGTTCTGCAGAAATAGATCCAGTTTTGTATATTTTTCTCTCTTTATTGGAATGATTGTTTAATTTTTTTCCCATCCTAACACAACAGTCTCATCCCCATAAATAAGAGCCATTGTTCCCTTTTTAAAAAAAAAAAAAAAAGAAAACTACTATATATAAACAAAGTCAATGTCAGGCAGACAGATGGCTGTACCTTGTACACAATATAAAAAGAAATGTAAAAAAATCCACATGATCCTGGATTCTATGGGGTTTGAAATCTGGATCTGAATTTTACAGTGAGGGCTCTGTCATTTGAACTCCTATTAACTGCATCCTACTGTGAATGCAGAATTCACTTCATCACAGAAAAAGATTAACAAAGTCCAGGCAATACTGTATTACGTGTGTTTTCAGAGTAGATCAGTAGTAAACACTATGTGTGTATTTAGCCACTGATAATATTTAGCATGTACACAAAAAGACAAGGTCAGCTTTATAAAATTATGGTATCTCAACCAAAGAGAGTTTAGTTATCAGTTTCCCTGGACATATTACCCCGGGTACCAGTGGCGTACTGAGGGGAGATGGGCTAGCCCAGTGCCCACACTGCAGCGGCCTTTCATGATGTACAAGGGGCGGAGGGTGCAGGAGGCTCTGAGGAGCACGGAGCCCATCGTGAAGGGCTGGCCTGGAGCGCACTTACCTGCCGCTCCAGCCTGGCGCTGGCTCAGATGGGACAGCCTCACCCCCTTCCTGTCATGTAGGGCCCACCCGGCCCCCCATACGAGCCGGTGCCGGGCTGCAGCGGGAGAGGCTGGCGCTGGGTAAGTGCAAGGACTGGGTGGGGGGGAAAGGGATGACAGAGCCAAGCTTACATTTGCCACCTCTCCTCCCCTGCAAGCACAGACCCCACCCCCCTGAGGCAGCTGTGGGATGGTGCCAGAACCCCTCCTGCCCTATGGGGCACATAAATGTAGCTTGGCCCCTGGCCACCAGAGACCCTCAGTACTTCACTGCAGGGTACACTTAAAGCTGACTAGGTCCTTTAAAGAACTCTCCAGATGGAAGACGCATGTAGTAAAACATCATTGTTTCTTGTTTAACTTGGCCCTTTAAAATGGTGAAACTTTTTACCCTTGTACAATAGATCTCATTCCAAAGCCAGCTGATTATCCAAAAGGCAAAACAACACCCATTAGTAATCAAAATTGTGTCGGTAATAAATTAGCGTGGAAACCCCAATGATTTCTTGACTGAACTAAAAATGCCACTGAAATCAACAAAGCTAAGTGAATTGTGGATGAGCAAAGATACTGCAGGGTTTTTTTTTAAAGCAGTCCTCCAGTGAAAGTGTACCAAGGTCTTTAGTCAACCATAATTTTACAAATGCTTCAAGAAGCATTAGCAATTGTCTCCTGTTTTAGGTGTTTCCTCCATATGTAGCATAGCAATTTATTTGTAAATTTCCTAGGAGGAGGAAATCTAAGAAGGTTTTGAAGCTGTAGAAAAAGGTACAAGGTAAATTTAGCAAAAGGTGATCATTACAGCTGGGAAAATCATTCTTAATTAATACTTTAATAAAGTAATTTTGCATCCTTTTCTGTTTGCAAATAGCCTGCAAATGCATCAGGATTTTATTCAATTAATTGAAAAATTAGTTCTTGACCGGAATTTCCCCCCCCCAAAGCTTTGCCTATGAAGTTACACATGCAAATATGCATGCACAAGTGTGCTTCTTGTTTGCTTGTGAAATTACTGCAAATGTGAGAGAAAATTGGCAGTATGTATCTGCAATTCTAACAGATGTGGAATTGTGGCCCAAAACAAATAAGTGAATTCTGAAAATGATAAAAAATAACCTTGTTCTTTACCACGTTTATTTAAAATCATATGGCTCAAGCTTCAGAGTCAAGATTCAAATCTGAATTTCTGATACCCTACAGTTCATACCCAAAGTTTTGGTTAAAGTCATTACAGAATCTGGGTCCAGTTTTAGATTCTCATTACTTTCAAAAGTGAGGTTTGTTCAGAATTTTGGGTCAAGAACATTTCTACTTGTTAATCTGGCAATGAAAGAAGACTGGTGTAGGAGTCTTCTCGTATTTCTATAGTGTTGGTGTCATAAATGAGGTTGTTTCAGTTCAACAATGGTGCTCAGACTAGCAACAGGTTTTTGTGAGTGTTGGTGTAGAACTTCAAAATTTTCAGAGATTCAGTTTAGATGACTGTACATGCAACTTGCAGGCAAAATCTTTTAGTCTTTGAAGTGGACAAGAAATCAAGCTCTCCCATGAACTGCTTAGTTCCTCTGGCCACAGATGAAGCCAGAAAAGGTGGAGGAACTTAAAATGAAAAAAAAAAAAAATGTTGGGTGAACTGTTTTGGACTTCAACAAGAGGAGGTTCTGTATTGGAAGACCATTCAAATTAGCTCAAATAAGTCAATAAACCACACTATGCCTCAATTTATCTGTACAAAGAGTACACACACCCCTTAAAACCCACAAATCAGTGTGTTACCTTCACCAACATCCATGTTTGTATAATAATTAAATTATAGTTATTCTTAAATGACTAACAATAAATCCAGAGGGACTGTGAGATTTAATATATGTACTTTATAAAAAATAATATATGGTAGATACTACATATGATAATGTAATACTCTGGGATGATAATAGAGTAGTCTGAACCAATATGGAAAATTATAGATTCAGAGAATCAGAAAAGTCTAGGACTGGAAGGGACCTCGAGGGGTCATCTAGTATAGTCCCCTGCACTCCAGGTAGGTCTAAGTATTATTTAAACCATCCCTGACAGAGGTTTGTCTAACTGCTCTTAAAACACCTCCAGTGATGGAGATTCCACAAACTCCCTAGGCAATTTATTCCAGTGCTTAAACTACCATAGGTGCTGGAACTAGGAGTACTAGGGTGCTCCATAGAGTGAATTTAAAAAAAAAAAAAAAACTAAACAAGTTTTTCGACCAAATATAGTGGTGACACAATTGTTAGCACAATTTTATTATAAAATTGGCAGTGAGAGAATCCATCACAATGCTTAGTAATCTGTTCCAATGGTTAATCACTCTCACTATTAAAAATCATACATTTTATATGCTAGGGGACTGATTCATCACTGTATTACTCCAGTTTTATGCTGGCGTAACACCATTGAGATGAGGTGAATAGGGCCCTAAGCACATAGGTGCAGTTTGACTTCTATATTTGGGCGGGGGTAACTCCAGTCAAACCAACGGAGCACTATGTGGAGGGGTAAAGTCTGCGCCCACCCAAGTTGGGGGGTGGGGTGGGGGAGGAACCACTCTCCTTTCCCCCTCCCCAAGCAATGCCCATGCCTAGGAATTAATCAGAATCTGGGGTAAGTAGTGTTTGCATTCAATGTGAGCAAAAAAAAGTATCTTGTATGATAAGGGGATGTGTGAAGGGTGTTTTAGCAGAAACTAAGAGAATCGTTAAAGAAAATTCTAGTTAGTCTTTTAGATGTTTTTCTTAACTCATTCTCTCCACTCCCCACACAGCAAACACCCACTGAATGCTAAATCGATTCAACTTATACTCATTTTTACAACACCTTACTCCAAGGTATGATTTATTCAGCAATTTACATGACCTCTGTATCTAGTGCATAGCAAGCAACCAGAATATGCTGGTTAATTGATTCCCTCCCGAAGAATTTTTGTTTCATTGTATCTTTCATTTTCACCCTTGTTTTGCAAAACTGGTTCATTTTAGCATGTTTAAACCAAGTGCCGGATAGATTTTCAGAAATAAAGAGAGAAATGCACACACAATACAACCCAACTCAGGAGTAAAAGGAAAGAATGCAAAACAAAAGATGCCCATGGGGGAGAGGACAGGACATTTACACAGGGCTGGCTCCAAAACCATGGACCTTCCCTTCCACACAATACTCTTAACCACCTACAGGTGTACACCATATGAGCTGGTAAAAATGTACGTGAGAGAGAGCTGATGACAGTTCCATATCTATAATTCATTCATTTATTCCCAATTTGCATCTGTTAGCTATAGCACAATGAACAATGATGTTATAATCTAAGGGTCTGACAGCATTTCTATTATAAACAGGCTTTGTAATCTGACTGTAAAAATTCATTCCAGAGGAAAACTTGGAAGAGAGATTCTAAGATCCAATAACTAGATGGTTTTGTATTCCAAATGGTGGCCAGACAATCAAGTGGACTTGACCAATTAACAGAATCCTTCATCTGGTGCGGATTCTTGTGGACCACAAACAGCAGCACGATCAAAAAAAAAAAAAAAAAGATATTTGCTCCTCTGGCTGAACCAACCAAGCTCAGTTGGAAACTCCTAGACTTACTGCAGCTGGATGTATTTTGAACAGAAGTAAAGTTAGAAGTACTCTGGCTTCAGATATTTTTTGCTTCCTAATAGAGATGGGTCAAGTTATGGAAATCTGGTTATGTCTAATTGTGTTAGGTATTTCGAAAAGCAAATATTATAACTGAAAACAGCTGATACCATTGTAGAGATTTAAAAAGCGTTTGCTGTGAATGGGTAGTATTGTTTGACAAATATTTTTCTTAAGGGATTTCATTACTCAGTGTGCAATCAGCCTCCACATTTACCTGATTAGCCCAGTTCACTTTGTGCCTGTTAAGTATTCATAAAGAATATTGTTATGTTGTCTTACAGGAGTGCCCACAATGTGTTAGGCATTGTCCACATTTAGTTAGGCACTCTTCCTGTCCCAGAAATCTCAGTCTGAGATTTCTTATTTTAACACTAAATAGGGGGGCATAATGTTTCATGGCATTTATGTCCCTTCATGACACTTGTAATAATATTAATAAAAGTTATGGGTCAGAATCTCCACTGGTGCAAACTGGCATAGCTCCATTGACTTTAAGGCTACATCATCATTGCAAAAAAAAAAAAAAAAGATGTGTTTTTACAACAATAGCTAATTTGAGATTGCTGTGACAATGTAAAATCAGACAAGACACAGGCAATTTTTAACCTCAGTATAAGTAGTTAGTGTCAACACTATACCCAGGACCTAGATTTTACTTCAACTAGCTACACTGAGGTAAAAATTACTTGTGCCTTTTCTCAAGAAGGAATTACATCAAGATTTGTTAGCGAACTTGGAGTTAGCTAACAATGTAAAAACATACCTTTGTTTGCAGTGAAAACTTAGCTCCATTAACTGAGGCTATTTATGATTTATACCAACTAAGGAATTGTCAAAATTATCTTATATTTATAATGCATCTTTGATCCCTAAAAATCCCAAATGGGATCTTTTACGAAGAAAGCCTAATTAACCTATCACTGAAATGCAGCCAAACATGGGAAGGAATGTGGTAATGACAGCAATGCTACACTTTGAATTTAAGGGCCAGGTTGGAAATATAGGAAAATTCATGTGAGCAGAGATAATTATCATGTTCAAATTTGAGTAGGACACTGAAACAAATACCTCATCATCTTTCACAAAATGACAAGGATTCTTTAATAATTCTTAGCTTTTTGGACTTTCATTTGATATCTCAGCCAAATAAAATTTCTTGGCGCTCTCTGCTGATCCATCTGTAATGGCAACACATCACACTTTCTCTGGTACTGCACTGCATTCTTTTAGCCTTCACCTTACTTTTCATCTCATCCTCCTGGCCAGATGTTATCCCCAGATTCCTTGAAGTGATTTCAGAGTTTGGTGTCAAAAATTTCAGCCCCCAAAATAAATGATTTAAAAAAATAACACAAAGCACCACTAGAACACTATATGTAACCAAATTAAAAATTACAACCTTAATGCTTGAAACTGAAGGAGTTAGTTAGTGCTCAAGGCACTGGTGATGCATTAGGGAAACTTTTAGCTCTACATTCCCATGTCAAAATGTCCCAAGTTAATAATAATGATACTCTGCAGTAGTAATACTATGGGTTTTTGGAGACCAAGGTGAAATGAATTTGGTGGTCTCAGATCCAGTCCCTGAAGGACTGGTATTCACATAACCATCACAATATATACCTACTGGCAGTCATCACAGAGATGCTAAGGATTGCATGGAATAGGAGACTGAAGGCCAGTCCCTCTTTATCCTAAGACTGGGAGTGCTGTCAGTCCATCATCTCTCAAAAGTACTAAATCCATTTTGAAATTAACCTAATTTTTTAGAGTATTGACTTTGCAAAAGAAAGATGAGAGAAGGACTTGGGGAAAAATAAAATAAGGACAGAATAATGAACATCATCATCTAATAAAATATTCTGGAACAAAAATCTTCACTTCCAACTAATATTTATAATCTTAATGACAGCAGAAAAGATTGTGGGTAGGCTGTTCACAAACAAAATCTGGAACACTATATTCCTTGATAACTAGTGATGACCCCCCCATTTGCCTTTGAAATGCCATATTTGTAACCGATGGCTATAAAGTATCTTATCAGTCCATATGATCCAGCAGCTCTCTCATCATGGGTCCAGATAGTCTTATGTACAGACATATTAGGGAAATGGGATATGGAAATGGTGTACACCATGTGTATTCAGTATATTTATATTATTCCTTAGGCTAAAAATCTAGGACTTTTAGTAGGAAAAATAGGCAATAAGTCAAATGTATTCCATATCAGAGAAAGGGTATATTTTATAGCAGGTTAGAGTATTTCACATGATGGAAGGTGATTAACAACGTATTAGGTAATGATGTAAGTGCCATAAATGAGTTTACATTCTGCACTGTAAATATGCAGCAATGCTGGTGCTTGAACAAAGAAACCAAGATTACAAATGTAGTTTTGGACTAAGTCCAGTCTGCTTTCCCAATCAGTATTTTTTTTGGGGGGGCAGAATTCATTCTTATATAAAATCATTTATCCAAACTCTTCATTGTTCTAGGGATATCACCCTTCATATCTTAGAAAGAACAAAAGGTTTACAATTGTTTTTACAGGCAAGGCTTTAAAATAATTATGACTAAATTGTACCAAAAATTTGCTTTCATAATCAGATACATGTCCCCTTGTTACTGGTTAAGTAAATATAGGGCACCTACATAGTCTCTCATCATACACGTTCAATTAAATTAAAAGGGAAAAGAGTATTTTAATTTAAAACAATGTATAATTAACTTGGGGAACGTTATCAAAGTCAAGGATTGAAAAACAGATTAGATCTTTCTTTAGATAATGAGAATATTCACAGCTATATTAGATAAGATAAAAAATTAGAAAGACTACGTACTCTCACAATTTGGGGCATAATCTAAATTGTAAATGATAGAGGAAACTTCATTCTAGCCCCTATGGGCAGGTTTTTCCATAAAATTGTCTACACCGAGGTTTCCTAAATTTTTTTCTAAAGCATCAGATATCGGAGGAATCATCTGAGAATTATCAGAAATAGGATACTGAAATAGATAGACCTCTGGTTTGGTCTGCGTTGGCAATCCCTCTGTTATATTCCTCCTCAGCCATTTGTCTATTTACTCTACCCTGCCAGAGACTCTAGAGATTAAAAGATCACTGTATCTACCTGCAGCATGGTCAACTGGAATGCAAGATTCCCCCCCATGTGCCATCAAAGTCCCTCAATACAAGGTCAGAATCTGCGTAGCAAATTCATTTCTTGGCTTCAGTGCTGAGCCTGTAACCAAGGATGTCCGTTATGGTGCAAGTTTTTGGTGATACTTAACTAGGAAATAGACTAAGACCACAAACCTATTTCACATCGGTCAAAATGAAGAACAACCAGATGATACCAGCAGCATATCTTTATTAACATGAAGGTATGCCTGAAATCTTTGCCTGCCATTGCCGAGCCCCCTGAACCATCCAGATCCTCTGGGAATGCTCAGAGGATCTGTGTAATTGTGGTTCTTGTAACTGCTCCCATATCTGAATGAGTCAAGCGATTTCTAAATCAGTCCATAACTTCAGTCCCACTCTATTGCCCCTGATCTAATCTTTGTTTCATAGAATAGCCTGTATCTCCCTAATTGTGCAAACTAATGGGTCATCTGTAAAGGTATGTCTACAGTGCAATAAAACAGATGCGGCTGGCTTGTGTCAGCTAGTAGATCTCACATGTTTGGGCTCCATGACTATACAATTTCAGTGTAGACAGTTGTGCTTGGGCTGGAGCCCAGGCTCTGGGACCCTAAAATTGAGGGAGACAATGGGAGTTGTAGATTCGCAGCCTAATCTTGGCTGAAGGTCCTTATTCAAAGCCCACTGAAGTCAACATAAGGCTTCTCCATTTACTTCCTTGGGTTTGAGATCCAGTGCTCAGTTTGTATAGATGTGTAAAGTGTTGACTGTTAGCATATTGTATTGCATGTCAGTGTTGTGATCTGTTCATGAGCATTCATTTGTTCTGTAATCTCCTGACTAGAGTTAACATAACTTCCAAAAATATATGTCTGATATGAAGAATATACACCATATATACTGCTCCTTAGGCATTCTTCCCCTTTTATCTTGAACCTCATTGTCATTCAATAGCAATAAGCACCCTCCTTTACATAGATAACTCTGTTTTTAAAGTTTCTATGAAAACATGCTGTACCATGGAATTCTGTCAGCAAGACCTCCACTCCCTAACATTCCTTTCTAGTCAGCCTTGCAAATGTGCGAAGTATTTATGACACCTTTTATAATTCAGCAGGTTTATAGAAATAGGTTAAGTGAATGTTTCTCAGTAAGAATATGACACCCATACTAAAACAGAGAGGAAAAACCTGATGGTGGGAGAACCACTGAAAGAGAGATAATCAACACTGCAATGAGACAGAAATACAGAAAAAGAAATGGGAGACTTCAATAACTTAGCAAAATGGTATATAAGCACACAGGTTTTCACACACAGAACATAGCCTGCATCAGTAATGTCCATGAAGTATTAATAAAAATTCATCTATCCAAAATTGTGCACTAAAAAATCCACAACATACTAAAAACTATCAACATAATGTGACTGTTTCCTTCAAACCTGAGTTACCCAAACAGCCCAGCAATCCATTCACCAAGAAAAGGGCTGAGGAAAAGATCAACAAACTGAAGTTATGTCAGACACCTGAGGTAAGTAAGCTCCAAACCTGAGGTTTCACCACTGAGAATGCCAGGCCACAGAAATTCCAATCTAGAAACTATTGCAATCATACACAGGGGGAAAGAAATTTTTTTTCTAAGATAATCAGGGTCACCTGTAGGGGTGTATAAACAAATGTCAATAACTTAAATTACACTAAATCAAATAAGAAACCAGAGTAGTCTTTAGAGAAATAATATAACAGGACAATCAACTCAATAGACAGCTACTTTCTGGTGTATGATTCAAGCATAAATTTAAAAAAAAAAAATTTTCCCCCTCTTACCTTCTCCTCATATGTACTTTCTTTGCTATATAGCCTCTTCTTTTTACTAGCATTTAATTACCTTTATTTCAAACATCTACTGAGTGTATCTATGATGGTGGTATGCTCCTCAGACCAGCCCTAAGAGTGTTGAATTATGTCAGGTGGGCCCAAACAGCCAATTAAGCTGCAAACAAGGGAGATGTTGGCTAAGTGGAGGGCACTAATTAGGAGGAAGCTCAGCTGTGAGGGAACAGGTGGGGCTTCTGTGACCCAGCCCTGCTTAGGATAGACCACCTGAAAATTACCAAAGTCAGGGAAGGCTGCAAAATTACTTATTGGAACACTCAACCACCTTTGAGACATCATAATAATTTCCATAGTAGCCAGTTGTGATATCACAGAGGAATGTGACTATGAGAGAGGAAGAAAGAGCAGGTGCACATGAACTCTTGTGACACAGATCCTGTTACCATGCATATTTTTTCAGTAGCCAAGAGCAGAGAAACACCAGAAAACGTAGGAGTTAGAAGCAGAATTCTATTTTTCAGAAACTTCCATGAGACATTTTCCATTTTTAAATAATCAATAAATAAACACTCTTCAGTGATAGGAAGACAGTATGGATGGAAGTATAATGGTAGCCTCTAAGTGTCTCCTACTCTCCTCCTAAGAACTGCTCTCTTAAAGCAGTCGCAGTCTGTCTTCCCCACAGTTCAATATGTAAGTGAGACATCCAAATGTAGGAAAGAAGGTGACACCAAATTTCCTTTTATACAGATATGATTTCATTTTTATTTTGATGTCATAAATACATGATAAAAAGCATTACACAGGCAGCAAATCATGCAGTCCCATCTGAGGGATAACTCACTCACCTCTGTATCATTAACTGCTGTGGAAACTCTAGCTCTCTGGCTGGCTTTAGAAGGTTTTCTTATGATTAGTGTTTTATTATGTTTCTTGGTTATGCAGTATATTACAACTGTTGCAAAAAGACACACAAATGCCATAAATTACATTGGGGAGGGAATCATCCTGAGCTCCCTCCAAGCTTAATGAGGAACAGTAACAGAAAAGGGAAGTTTGCAAGTGCCACTAAAGCCAATCTGATGAATTCCACATGTATCCCATGTTCCGAAAACATGCAATTTGTTTTCTTTTTGCCAAAATATTTAAAGTACTATGATTATTGAATATATATACAGTCTATTACTTCCTGTTGTACTTCTCTTGGGAGATTATAATGGGGTAAAATTACAGGATGTGCTGGGATGAAAATAGCTACTTGTCTTACTTCACAGTACCTGGAAAACAGCAACTTCTTATTTGGGAAAAGATTAATAGACACTGATCTTAAGTTAGAGGAAAACAGCATGCAGAAGAAGACACATTTTTGTTTCATTTGCTTTACTGGGCAAACTCTAATTCAAATGTGTTTGTATTTAATCCAAATACAAACACAGATTTAGAAAGAAAAAAGTAAATATAAAATAAATAAATCAATAGTGCTCATGGTAGGGAATGGTATTCAAAACATGAAGCAACTAGAGAAAATTCTATGTCAAGTAGGAGTGATACAGTTCCATAAAAATTAGCAACACTGGTTATATTCATATTTAAACCGCTCAGAAATCAATGGCCATATTTTATAGCATACACCTTCTGGATTATTTCCAAGAAGCAAAAACACTAAAGCTCTAAAACTGTGGTGTATGAACTACTAGTGGTCCATGGATCATTTCCAGATGGTCTGTGGTGTATCTTCTTTCCCAGTAATGTAATGTTTATCAGCCTTCAAGAAGTGATTCTTCCTGCCGGTTGTAACTCAATGGAGGACCATTCAGTTTTGTCTACACAGGGACACTCATTGAAGTTAATCTGAATTAACTAAAGGTGTAAATTTAAAGTGGGTTAATTAAATTGCATTGAACCCATGTGTAGATATTTTCATTCAGAAATAAAGTGGCCTTAAACTGGTTTAGTTCCATTCCTTTTGGAATTAAACTAAACCAAATCTAGGCTTCTTTAACTGTGAATGAAAGTGTCCACACAGGAGTTTGATGTAGTTCAACTAATACACTTTAAATTCACACCTTTAGTGCATTTGGGTTAACTTGCTGAGTGTCCCTGTGTAGACAAACCTTCATTCTTCAAGACTAGTTTACATAGATTTATTTGACCAGCTAAACCCCAAGCTTTTCTATGATACTCACACAGCAAATGTGTATCTTTATTGGACATTAATATTGGGACTGGTGGCAATGCAGGGAATTTAACTCCTAATACATGGAAACTCCTACATCTACTAAAGGGAATGATACAAACACTCTTTGGGGAGGGGGCAAACGTTACCAGCCATCATATGAAAGTGAGTTTATTTTGATCTTGTCTCCTTAATAATCTCATTATTTCTCATTTAAACAAGCACTATAGTTGTCATAAGAAAAGTACATGATCAAAGAGGGGATATTTAACCCACACAAGGAGTCCTGTGTTCAGAAGTGGTAAAAAGTTTGAAAAGCTATTGAGTAACATCCACCACTGTATCAAAGAGCACTGATCAAGCATTTTCATTCATCTGAGATCAGTCAGCTTTATTGCATTTGTCAATGCCTCCTTTCTTCCTGCCAGCTGCAGCCTTCTTAAATTTGATCACCGACCATGGAGAGCCAAATTTTACAAAATAGGCACCCAAGTTCAGTTTGTCAATTCACTGGAACATGCATATCCACTAACCCATCATATAATTAGTAGGGCAGATTGACAAATACCCACCCTGTACTTAGATAGGGAAAAATCATCTATATATATATATATATATATATATATATATATATATATTTATTCATACACCAGAAAACTCTCTAAATGAAGTCAGTTCGAAAGTGTCATTCTCTTATACAAGATGATTCCTGAGCATGTGTAGTTTTTGACCCCTTTTACTTAATGGGGCTACTCCATCAAGAGTCTCAATAACTTATACACAGAAATAAAACTTTGCTGCAGCTTTTGATGTCACATAAACCATTGGCGGACTTTAGAGATGGATATTTAGGCATCTCAGGAAACACCGACTTTCAGCATAGACATAATTTTTAACCTCTAACAATTTTTCATTTTCTCAGCTCTGATCTATTCTATATTTTGTATACCTCTGTGCCATCAACCTTAAATTATTCAAGCCTCATTTAACCAAGGCACAGCATTTGTGTTGAACTATTTTTGCATCCACTTCTTAGAGCTGCAGGCAAAGATTCAGTTTGTTTGTGCATATCTCCTAAAGTTAGGGCTATAAGAACTGTATCTTTTTGAACCAGCAAATAATATCTAAGATCATACAACATAAATAAACAGTTGATATGTTTGTTAGTGGTTTTGCTACTCATCTTTCGGAAGTTCTACCTAGTCCAGAGTTTACCAGATGGGATATTATGGAACATGCCAAAACACTGCTTTTCTTTCTGCTAACGGTGTTAGTTCTGCTTCTTCTGAAAGTTCTGGTTCTTAGGATAGTAAAAATAAACAGGCTTGGGTGGCTGTCCTAAGTATATGCACTTGATGGTAAAACAACACTGTTTCAGCATAAAATAGGGGCTTCTTTAATTTTCATCCTTTGTGAAATTATGGCGCCAGTGCAAAACCATCTAACAGTCTGCCATAGAGGACAGCTGGACTGGACACTCATGCTTCTTGCATTCTGAGAAAGATGCAGAGAAAATGTGCTCAGCTGGGGGCAAAGAAGTAATGTCAATTATTGAACAAGTTCCCTTCTGTCTGGTCAAAGAAAGGCATTGGTGCTTCAGAGGAGTTGCATCCAATCCTTTTTGAGCAAAAGAATGGCAGCTGCTACCAGGAATTGCAAAGATGGGTAGGTGTAAAATGTGAGGAAAAATTGGAAGGTCCTGAGGAAAGAGAAATAATAAATCTTATTTCCGAATCAGGTATAAGTATACTGGTATAAGTCCAGTGATTTCAATGAAGTTATGCAAGGGTTTGGATTTGAGTTACATGAGGGATGGGACCAATATGTATAGATATATAATGGAGAACAAACGTTAAGGTCTGTGTTCACGTCAGATTCATCAGTGGTTTAGAAGTACCTTATTCTAAAGAACTGGAAGGCCCAGGTGACTGATAATGAAATATTGAACTTTCCACCTCTTGATCACCTTCTCAAATCTTTCTCAGTTTAATAACCACCAAAAACTCATTGTTATTTGAATAGTCAGTGACCTAGTCCAGTTCCTAATGAGCAGGTGTCCACCTCACAATGTACACCAGTGTTTGGAATATCAGCAAAGAGGTCTAGGATTTAATTGTCAGGAAACAGAAGCATCCTCTCCACTGAACTATACTTTCAGCATTAAGGCTCATTTGCAGGGCACTATGGGAGAAGCTTGAACTGCTGATGTCCATGTTCTAACTCCTTTATGGTAGAGATTTGGAAATCCAGGACTGGCATTTTGACACTTTTCCTCAGCAGAAAATCTTTACTTAAAATGATCAGATACGTTTTGTGCAAGGCATACAAGGAACAACTTCCTCCTGGGACAAATTCAGCACAGCTTTTACTGGTTTGGCCACAAAGAATATTTTTGATTTAGCTGAAAAATAGATTCCTGGAATGAACAAGCATTTCTGTTGTGACAATATCCTGGACAAACGGATATCTAATGGGTGGATTCACAAACAAGTTGGCAGCTTAATTCTCCTCTCACTTATGCCAGTATATTGGCACCAATAAAGCTCAGGTGAAGTGATTAGAGAATTAAACCTAGGGTTGCTTTAGTTTATAGCCACCAGATAATAGACCAAATATGGAGCCAAAATCCTCAGGTACCACAATATATAAAAGTATTTAAAATATACTTTTTTTCAGGATATAATAAAATCAAATCCTACCTGAAGAGGGCACAATATATTTCAGCTGAAGAGCACTTTGATTTCAAGCCTTTGGTAGTTCGTTATTGACACAATTCTTTCAGCCCATACCTGGTAAATAATGTCAGATTTCCCCCCCAGCTCCCCTGCCCTGTCATGAATTCAAATGAATTTCTTTCCCTTTCCAAACAAGAGACTGTGCCTTGCATTGCAAACATCATTAATACTTCAGCGTGTAAAAAGTTCCATTACTCATAATCCCGACTCTATACATAAGATAAACCAATATCTGATTCGAGATGCCAAAGAAAAGACAAGGAAAGAAGAGAAAAGGAGCATGCAAATAAGATATTCACACATCAATAAAGTGAAGTCTTCAGTTTAATTTTCTCATAGAAAGAAGACTTTGCCTAGAGGTAAAATTCAATTTGTGCCTTCTTTTCTCGTTTCATAATTGTGTTCCTGCTGTATCACCGTATGTATTACCCTTATCAAACTACTGTATATTTGATGTTCGCCCATGGCTATGCAGTAGTCTGTGCTACTAGAAGGCTGAACAGCATCAGGACTACATTAGAGATGGAATGTTTTATTTAAGAACTCAGTTGGTAACTTACTACCATATTTCCCTTCGCAATTTGCTCACCCTAATTGTTAAAACATTTCCAGCTATTTCAGAAGTGCAGAGACTACAAATGCCTGCAGATGAGACAGAATGGGCCTCTCTATTGAAAAGAATCACTATGATCTCTTTTAATACTTTTTTAAAACTTTTTTATTACACTGCTCAGTGCACTTTTTTTGTTTTGCTTTTTATTTGTGGTCTCAAAATGCCAAGCATCTGAATGAATTAATAACAAAGTAGATCCATTCTTTCTAAATAAAACAACTCCTTGTATATGTTCAGCACAGTGACTAGTAATAAGTGAAACTCAAATGGCTCAGATGTGAGTGTCAGATACACATCCCAAAAATGTAGATGTTGATCTGAATCTCTCAGGTCCAGAAATTGAGCTGGACCTGTGAAAACAGATCATCTCATGATATTCCTGACCTTTGTTGAGCCTTAATGTGAGTTTATAGCTATCATATATATGACTAGCGTCTGACACAATTACTACAGTAAAACCTAGGGTTCCATCTGTTAGAACCTGTAGTAGTTTAATTGTGTGGTTCAGGTATATGTGGCCCTTGACCCTACTTGCTCATATGGGCAGGCTTTAATGATCTGGATAGTGTCATTCACTTGTGTTCTATTGACTTCAATCAGATTACCCATATGAGTTAAGTGGTAGCAAATTTTGCTGTAAATCTGCACACTCATTGCTAAAGGTTGAGTGTCTGTTTATCACTTAAAGTTGTTAGTTTACTAACACCATCATGAGGTTGGATGAAATTTGAGTCTGGCTGACTTATGAGAAAAGAGTGAGACATACATAGCTTAGTAGAAACATGACTAAGGGGGAATGAAGTAACCAACTGCAAGTATTTGAAAGATGTAAAGACACTGAAGACAAGAATTGTTTAAAGTGGTCTAAGGGGGAAAACTAAGAGTAACGGAATGACCTTGAGGAAAAGAAAATGATATTCACTCTACATTTTCTAATGATAAGATCTATTCATTTATTGACTAACCTTCCAAGAATAATGATGGAGGCCCCATTGCTTAAGTGATTTAAAACAGATAAGGCAAAGCTCTAGAAATTTTATTGAAGGGAACAATCCTACATATTCAGGGTACAAATGGGAGGGGTTGATTATATGATTTAATAGGTGTACAATCATAAAAAGGGAGAGAGGGAAAAAACTTTGTGCCAGTAGGAGCACATAAGCTTAAAGACACCAAAACCTTTTTTAGGAGTAACTTCATTTTAATAGTTCTAATTTAAAAAAGGGTGTGGCTTCTATTACCTGGTTTTCCCTCTCCTCCTTTTTTAACACATTTTATGAGAAGGGAATAATAAAAGATAAGAGTTGAAAGATTTATTCTATGAAAAACAAGTTCTCTTTAACAACTATTCTGTGGTTCTTGTGGGAATACAGCAAAAGAAGAAGATAGTACTACTACCACTGTTTTGTTAAGGATGAGCATCCATTTGAACTCCAGCTTCCAGCCATGTGACTACACCTTTAATGGGAGTAGGAGATCTAACCTTATGCATATATTCCGTTTCTGCTCAGAAATGAGACCTCGTCTAAATCCCACCGACAAGCCAATACACACTTGCATGTCTTCAATTTTTCTCCCCACTTTTAAATCATATGCAAATTCCCAGCATTGGTTGACATGTTAAAAATTCCCTGAAAGCAGGAAAAAGAAAAGCACGCTCTCAAGTAACAAGCAAACTGTAGTTCCTTAATGAATTATGTATTCTGCACAGGATATACTTACAGACATGACTTGAATTCCTATTCAGAGCACTGGACTGCACATTGGAATGTGGAACGCAGGTATTCAGGACAGAATTTCAGGCAAGCCAAGCGCTAGTAAAAGAAGAGAATATACAGATTTGCTTTAGCTGAAAGGAATTATGAGTTGATACTACACTGAGACGGTCTTAAATGATTTTTACACTGTAGGTCAAAATGGAACAAATGTATTCACACAGCTCATAAATGAAACCTTGTGAATGCTAATGGGCGTATGTGCATACAGATCAGCTTACTTGATGTGCTGATTTCTGCTGGCAAAATGCTAGTACACTCTTTTGTTCTCCTTTTAAATTGCAATTACAAAGTCAGAGGATGGACGTATAGCCCATGAATATCTACATTTGAATTAACCCACTTTTAGAGATAAGTAGGAGGACTATGTTGACATATGATAGTCATTTAAAAAACCCACCTATTGCTGGGTGGTCAGAAGAAGGGCACACTTCAGCAGGCAACACTATGTGACCGTTTGGGAGGCTAAGAAGAAACTTCTTTGCTTCCAGTACATAGCTATGGGCAAAATAGAAAACCCTAGATAGATACTGAAAAAATTCATAACACAAGAAGTCATGCAAAAATTGAACTCTGTTAGAGGCTCTGCTGTGTAAGAAGTCCCCTGGGGAGTGAGTCAGTGAATTACATGGAGTGTGTGGTGTTAAGATCAGTGTAGAAAGTCAAAACTGTTGTTTACTTGTTAAATGAAAGCAGAACTCCTAGATAGATGCACAATACATCATGGAGGGGAATTTGTTTGGGTGCTTGAGATGATATCTTTAAGGAAATCTCTGACTCATATTTGACAATCTGGATTTTGTTAAGAGAGAATATAGAGCTGTTAATTGTATGCTCAAAGAAAGACCATATTTGCAGTTAAGATTAAATAAAATAATTTAAAATGCAAATAAAATTCTGTGCTTGGTTCTGATTAAAACCTCTTCCCTTCATTTTTAACTCATCTTCCTGTCTACCAACTGATGTAAATCTGCAATGTGTGGAGGAAGTCAGCCTGAAATGATCTTGTGCTGGAATATGCTGCTATGATATCCCTTTAAAATCAATAACTCCCAGCGTGAATTTGCTGCGCATTAAGTTAATGATATACTGGTGCAAGATGTACAGTACATGCCAGAATGTTCTATCAAAGGCAAAATTGAGATCTGACTACAAATATAAGACTCAGAGTCACTCACCTCCATAAAACAAGGACACTTATTCAATTGGCAGAGGGCTATGGATTTTTTCTCATCCCAAACTATGTAGTAATGACAATTTATTATCTTCAGGAATGTATCTTTTTTAATCCAACACATAAGTGGCAATAGACCTTTTGTATGAAGAGATTGTTACATGACCTAGGGTCACAAACAGGATGGAGCATTTCAAGCAGTATCCATTTTCTATTCTATTATTGACACATAAATCAGACAAGTATCAGCTAAGGTGGTGGACAGATAGGGGATTCTTTACAGAGGAGAATACTACATGCACTTCAAGGATATAAACATTCAAGAAAAAGATTCATTTTTAGGGCCGTCCAGGGAACTAGGAGTGATGGGATTAACTTCAGCAAAGGAACATTAAGTTTGGACATCAGAAATGATTTTCTTAACAGATATTTTAAGTCTGTGGGATAGTCTCCTAACACAGTGCTGGCAGAAGGAATAAGCAGACTAAGCAATTGCTTAGGGCTCCAACAGCTCGAAGGGGAACCCTATTACCTTTTTTTAGTATGTGTTATTTGGGGGAAAGGTCCCAAAATATTCCTCTTTAGGGCCCCGATGGGCTAGCACTGTTTTTGCCTAAGCAAGTGGTAGAAGCCTCAATGTTTGAGCCATTTTCATCTGGACAGGAGTTTCAAAATTCCTTAGTGAATCCAGTTGGGCATTTTCTGATGGAATGTTTTCTGTTGGAACATGCTGATTTAGTGAAAGTGAAACATTTTGCAAAATCATATCACCTTCAAAATAAAAAATTGATAAGAGTGAAACATTCAGTTTCTCCTTTTTTAGAACAAATGTTTCAACCTTTAATTCTAAAAGACTGTTTGTTTAAACTATTTTTATTTTTATATAATTAAATATAATGTAATTAAAAAAAAAAACAAAATCAGAACAAGTTTCAATTTTGTTGAAACACAATGTTGTGATTGATTCAACTTTGTATTATTACTTTTGTGTGATTTATTTATTTTTGAATTTCACTAGCAGGAAATTCCAGATTTTTAGTTTAGTTTTTTATTCTAGAATAGAAGAAGTTTCAAAATTATGAAACTTTTCCAAAGCAAAAAAATCTAGTTCTCGTTTACTCTACTCCTCAAAAGAATTAATGATTTCAAATCATTCACTGAATCGTCCTACAAACAATTGCTGGTTTGGTGCTTGTTCACAAGTGATTCATATGGATATTTAAAATGTGATCTGTGTTGGTCAGCTGTCAATGGACACAGATCACATGATATGTTCCTATTTCCCAATTGAATGTGAATAATTTAGAATCAAGTTTCTTATTCAAAGACTTTCATGTATTAATTCAAAATTAGCTTTTTTAGTAAATTTTCAATATTTGTGAAAAATTTTGTATTTCCATCAAAATGTTTGCTAGTAAACTCATTCACAAAAAAATCTATGGAAATAAACACAACAGGGATTGTGCACTGATAAGGCAGTTTGAGCAAGAATAAATTTTAAAAAAATAAACAATCGTGATCTCGGTATTCACTCTTTTCTTGGTTTTTTTTTGGTTGGAAAGAAGGAAGACAAATCACACAGATTTGATAAAGCAGAAAAACTGTGTTAGAACAATATGTGTGTATACACACACAAACATAAAAAATAGAAGTATTTATATATATATATTACCAACCTAAAACTTCAAGTCAAGCCAAAAAGCCACAGATGTTTCAAAGTTTTCATCCAAAAACCTGGAAAGATACATGATTTATACGTTTTTGTTTTATAACCTTCTTTTATGATGGGAACAGAGTGAGTTTCTATAATTAACGAGTCATGAGATGTTTAAACATATGTTGAAAAACTTATTGTTTTGAATTTCATACTTAGATATTCTGGGCTATGCTTCGCAGCTGGACACATTTAACTTCTGGTTAATACATTTCACATGATCAAATATTATTATTATTCACTTAAGAGGATATAGAGTAACAAAATGTATTTTAACACAACACCTTAACAAAAATGGAAATAAAGCAGCTGTGTGTGTGTGTGTGAGACAGAGAGAGACATAGTTTATGGAGCAATTTTAGATAAGTACAGAGACGTTTGGATGCTTTTCATACTATTCAGAACTTTTTAATTTATCATAGGAACAGAGTTTTCATTATTCTTTGAGGGGTTGCTTAGGCTAGATATGGTGAAAGAACTGTCTCTAGGACCATTAGGACATTTTGGAATGCAAAAGCAGGGAGATATATTAAGATAACGCAATAATTCAATTAATTAAACCCATGGAGTTATCATTCAAGTGTAAAAGTAATCTGTCGATATTAGGCCATGTAAGTACACCCTAGTGCATTTCTTATCAGTTTCATTTCTGTGTAAACCTTCTCTTTCCCCACCTTCTCGATACTCCTCAACTCCCTTTGCCTCCTCTCTCCCAAATGCCACATGAGTATGACTGTGTCAGGACCTGAACCCAGGCCCACAGGTGCCATCCTTAGCCACCGTACCTCAGTAGTGCACTGAACTGCTGCCCTGACCAACAGCCTTTGTGTAAAGGCTATAGACCCACAGCAGCCACATTTCTGCCCCTGGTTGTATGGAGAAACAGCACTCTCCCTGTACACCTGGACTACATAAAGGCTCCAACAGGAAGAGGAAGATGTCTGATCAAGAGACCATTGCCTGCTGGCTCATCTGACCCTGCCTTGTTGTCCTGCTGTCCTTTCAACCTGGTCTTCCTGACCCATTGACTTGTCCCCTTGGATTGGATCTTCTGACTACTGACCCCTGCAATAATAACTCCAACTATTGCCCCGGACTGCCTCTGCTATGGACTGATCTACCAATCACTCACACACCCTTGGCTATGTCTCTGGACTGCCACCCTAGCTTCCCACAGCCACCAGACATTACACAGTGCGTATTACACTCAGACATATTTACCATGAAATCAGGAATATGTTCCTAGATATAATTTACTTGTTGATGACTAGCATGCAAAAGGCATCTGTCCTGAACTGACATAAGCATCCATTCCACTTTTCCCTATCAGAACATAAATCTATAATTTGACCAATTTTAGGCAGACTAAAAAATATGCAGAACTAGTAGAGTATCCACTTCATTAGCAAATATCCTATAGGTACTTATACTGAAACCCATATGTGCCCATTTATTCCTGCCTAAGACATATCACAACCTGAAGCTCTGTAACAGACAATAAGCTAAGTCATTGTTCTTAATGACAACTATTTTGTTATACTTTTTACACACAGTAAAGGCATTCAGATCAGTCACCATCAGAAATCACCAAACAAACCATTTGGTTACAAACTATGGCTCTGGTCCTTCAAAAGCACACGGAAATCACTTTTACACATTTAAGTTCTCCTATTGAGATTGCCTGCAGAGTTCGCAGTGTAAATTCAGAGTGGGTAGCAAAAAAATATAAGTGCTTTGTTTTATTAACATGTATATGTCAGCAAATTTAATTGTAAGGAGTATGGCAGAAATAATTCTCTTAGAACTTAAATGTGCAGAGGAAAGGAGATGTGGGAATTATCTCAGGAATGTTACAGCTAGGAGGCATCATGAAAAAAGCCACATAGGTATTATATGATAAGATAAAAAATGGATCATCAAAGATGGGAGCATTAATTAACAAAATTAAAAGAAGTTAGACAAAGCAGGGTGCATAGAATGGGACAGAGAATATACAGCTTTGAAAAGGGTGACCAGAAGTATCTTGAATTTAATGTGACAGTGGATGAGGCTCCACTGAAGAGATTTCAAAGGGGAAGTGACATGGACAAGGAGGATGACTCAGCTGCAGCATTTTGAATGGCTGCAGGGGAAAAATGTGTGTGGCCAGACAGGAGGACGTGGCGGCAGCTGAAGCATGAGAAATATAATGAGGGCCTGAATGAGAGATTTAGCTATGAGAAAGAAGCTGATGGAAAAAGAAGGATGGATCATGAAGATGTTGAGCAAGAACAAACAGCAAGATTTGGTTATGACTTAGTGACTCCTCTACCTTCTTTGACCCACTCACTTAAGTTATATGCTTAAATCATAGAAAAAGGTGTTGTTGACAGTTGTCCATTGGATTATGGGCTATGTAAAAATTACACGCTGAGCTAAAAATAAATACAAAGCTCTACAAAAGACAAAGCAATTAACTGATACATTTGAACAAAAAGACTCAAGATTATGGGTTATTATATTCATTTTAATGATGAAGTAGCATAGTTAGATTCACAGCAATTTCTGACACTTATTCCTCAGCTAGTCATAACATTTAAGTAAAAAAGGGGGAGAGAGAACAGTATTAGAAGAGTAAATGTCATAAAAATGTAAAAGGAAATGGATTTTCCCCCCTAAGAAAATTTTTCTCAGCAATCTGTCAGTGTCTAATGTTAATTCGTGAACCCTTCGGGGGAGGGACTTTTTATTTTGTATGTTTTATAGCGAGTGCAAAAATGCCATGTATGTCAACACTGCTTTATAAATAAAATGATGTCATTAAAGCCATCATTCATTCCCCAGGATGCATTTTCAAATATTACAAAGAGAATGACTATGCTATTGCTCTTCCCAATGACAATCTACCTACATTACTTTTTGGAAGGGTGACTGGATAACTAAACTAGATGGTGGATATTATCCCTATTTTTCAGATGGGGTAACTGAGGCAGAGACCGCTGAAGTGAATTGCCCACCATGAGTCAGTTGACAGACTTGGATATAGATGATTGAAGGTACCATGTTCACATTATAGTCACCTCTGCCGAAATTAGTTTCAATTCTCCTTCTGACAGTGACCTGCTTTTCTCAAGTAAACCTTATCCTTCACCTGTAGCAGATAGACAGAATGGTTTAGTAGATTTTTTTCCAATTCTAATGTGCATAGTACAGACTCTGATTGGCATTCTTTCATCTGCAAGAGACAGTAGAAATTGCAGCCTATGATGTAAATGGTTTACATCATGACAGTTATTGCAAAAATACGTGCCTTAGTTGGGAGCTGCTTGCTTCCTACAAGCTCTTTTCTCTTCAAGCTGAAGGAGACAGATCCTGTCATGGACTTTGATGCCCTGATGAAGACAATGATGCCACTTGTTATGACCATTTGCCAAGGTTGCCCATTGGTCAAGATCAATTCCAAATTCCTTCAGATCTCACTTGCACGTTGTAACATTCTGCCCTGCAATCCCTGGCTGGTGTGTAGCTGTGCACCCCAATTCCTCATTCTTGGGCCCCGACTTACTCCACTTTACTGTGTGAATAACCCACTCCTGGGTCAGCCCACACCTTGCCTCCTGTGAATAATCAGTCCCTGGCTCAGTGAAGGAGCACTTCTGGCCAGCCACTCATGAGATTGACCTCAGCAAATACCCCCGGCCCCAGATGCAACCCTGGGAACTGCGGTCTTGCAGGGTTCAGTGCCGTACACTGCACCCTGCAAGCTCATTTATATTTGTCCATACATTTATCAAAGAAATTTATATGCACCAGCTCTGTCACTCCAAGTGAAGATTTTACACACACAGTTTTAGATAAAACAAGCAAATAAGTTTATTGACTACAGCAAGATTTTAAGTGATTATAAATCAGATTAATATAAATCAAGAGACAATAACAAGTCAAGGAGTTGGCCACAATCAACTAAAAGATAACTCACATCTTAAACTAAGATTAATATTTCAGTAGCTTTTCAGTCTGTAATGTTAGCTTACCCACAGCTGGCTGCAATGCCTCTTGCAACCTGCCCCCACCTGTTCTCCCCCTGAGCAGTCCTTGATGTTGCTTAGAAGATGGATTACAAGGGAGAGACCTGAGACAAAGATGCCTCTTTCTTTTAACAAGTATCCTTGACCTCCTGGGGTCAGGTATTTGGCCATGTCTGGCAATGGGCAAGATTTCTTCCACTTGAGCCAAAGCGCTCAAGGGTGCTTAGGCCAGGCCATTGTTCTTGTATGCATGCCTCTACAGGGCGTATAACCTCACCTTTTGTTTGTCTGCATCTATTCAAACCATGTGAGACATACATTTGGGGATATGACATAGCAGAGTTTCATATCTGTACATATGCATAACATTGCAGGAAACATGCCATCGTAACAATAATGTTCGGTATCTCATGAGCATTCCAAAAACACCTTACATGACATACTTTGAATTAGACAATACACAGTTACGCTACAAGTGTGAACATGAATGATACACAAATCACACTATAAGGGTGTACATGGGGTATGTGTGTCTTTATAGCAAACCTTGGGACATCCTGTTGTTCTTGTTACCTTTGATACTTCCTCATATAGTATGTCCTTAGTTATGCATCCATCTTTCAACCCGATCAGATGGCTTTCTTTAAGGAAGGCTATCACAATTGGTATATTTGACCTTTGAAGAATCTCTGTTTGGTGACTTTATCTTGCCATTTGATGATGTGTATATGGCATAGGCAGCACAAGTTGACATGGTTTAACCTTTTCTCCCACTGGCCATAAGTTGTCCATGTTTCTCCAGCATACCTGAGAGGGCCGACAATGCAAACTTGGTACACTAGCATTTTGGTCTTGATGGTAAGCTTTGAGTTGTTCCATGCTCTTTTATCTAGTCTACTAAAGGTGGTGACAGCCTTTCCAGTGCAAACATTTAGTTCTTCATTCAGTGAGAGGCTGGTATTCACTATAGTACCTTGATAGCTGAACTTTTGGAATACTTGTAGCTGTTTTGCATTTAAGGTGATTAAAGGCTCTTGTGGAACCCCCTGTCCTAATACAACTGTTTTCTTAATGCAGATTATGAGAGCAAATGCCTGACAACCACTTGAAAAGGTGGTCCATAAGTTCTTACAGTAGATCCTCTTATCAGGGCATATAAAGGTTATAAAGGCTGCATCATCAACAAATAAAAGTTCTATGATTAGCACCTTTTTTACTTTAGTTTTTGCCTTAAATTTTGAGAAATTGAAGAGTTTCCCATCCAATCTTGTGTGGAGATACATTCCATCTTTCACATTCTTAAATTCAAAATCCAGGAGTACTGAGAAGAAGATTCCAAAGAGTGTAGGGGCAAGAAAATATCCTTGCTTCACTCCACTTTTCATCACAAAGCTGTCTGAAGTACACCTGTCAAACTGGACATTTGCTGACATGTTGTCATGAAATGAACCTATAAGCCTTAACAAGGTTGATGGACATCCTATATTTTCCTGTATTGCAATAGACCTGCTCTGCTGACCTTGTCAAATGCTTTGGTTAGGTCCACAAAAGCAATGTACAATGGCCGGCTTTGCTCTCTGTGTTTTTCTTGATGTTGATACAGAGAAAATATGTCTATAGTTGATCTTCCTGCCCTGAATCTGCACTGTGATTCTGGGTAGACCCGATTTGCCAGCTGTTGTAGGTGCACTAAGATGACTTTTGCAAAAGGTTATCCTGCTATACTTAGTGGCGAGATATCCCTGTAGTTGTTACAATCGCCCTTTTCGCCTTTGTTTTTATCCAGAGTGATGATGTTTGTGACACGCATCTCTTGTGGCAGCTCACCCTCTTTCCAGAATGTAAGTAGCAACTAATAGAGATATGGTAGTAGGCTTTCTTTCCCACACTTAAGAATTTCTGTTGGGACACCATCTTTTCCAGGAGCCTTGCCACTTGATAGCAAATCAATGCCCTTGCTTAGCTCTTCTACAGTGAGCTTTGCACATTCTATATGTTATAAATAATGAGCTCTTTTGGCAGAGAGTGTTTGTTTGTTTTGTATTTCTACAGTGCTTAGCATAATGTGATCCTGATCTATGATTGGGGCTTGTAGGTACTACCACAATTCAAATAATGGTTTGTAATAATAATCTATATCCAGGATTTTATATCCATGTCTTCCACTGGCTCATTGTGTGATTTGGGGTGACGCTTCACCTCTCTCTGTGTCAGTTTCCTCATCTGTAAAATAGGGATTAAAACCCATTTTTATCAATTGTTTTGAGGTCTTCTGTGTCTGTGTCCACACAGAGTGCTGTTATTGTTATTTTAACATAGCAAAAGTGAACTAATTCCCACAAATATAGAATCACACCTGTTCAGGAAAAATGGGAATCACCAAGTGAATCTCTCTGAGGGGAGAATTCTACCAAAGGAAAAAGATGTATGAAAGCAGAATATTTTGAATGTCCAAATGGTCGGGAGCTATGAACTAAAACCAACATATCCTGACTACACCCATTGAACATAAACATTATTTCTCTTGCAACACTGAAAGATACTACTGATCACTCTTGCTACCACTTCAAATGTTAATTTGAAATTAAAGTGAAACAGCTTCTTGGTTTTGCATTAATGAGAATGTAACGGGGTGTTCACCCCATCTCAGTCCCAGTGAGGTTAAGGTTAGTGGAGACAGGCCACATATGAGGGGTATAGGCTGGAGAAGCAACCCCTGAATGGAGAATGAAGCTCACCTGAGAAGGTGAGGGTAAGACTAATATAAAGAAAGGAAGCTGGCAAAAGAAATGGCTGCTGTGAGGAAGTTTAGAGTCATTATCTATGCATGAGGGAGGGATTGATCCCATGGAAAGAGCAGCACACCTGAGATCTTGACCCTGAGGGAAGGATATACTGAGAAGGGAACCTGTGAGAGGTGGGTAGGAAGTAACCCAGGGAGTGAGCAGCAAGATGGAAGACTCAATAGACCTTGGCTATGTATTGTTGGGTCCCTGGATTGGAACCAAGAGTAGTGAGGGGACCAAGGTTCCTCATCAGCTATTGACAGAGTGCAAGTATTTGGAGAATGGGACTCTATCCCCCAGAAGGGGAAACCACATAATGACATGGTCAGAAGACCAAGTCACAAAGAGGAAGCTGCAGCTTCTGGCATCAAAGAGAGACCACAGAATGAGAATGAGGACAATGGGTGGAGAGACCTTATAGAGAGGCACTGAACCTGAAAAAGAGCTATTCCCCAGAGCAGCCAGGAGGAGGTGGTGAGTGAGCCCTTTGTGACAGAATAGTAAATATTCGAGGCTGACTGTCACTGAAGGGGTTAAATGGAATAGGAGAGGTTAGAGGGGAGGGTGTTTAAAGAAGGTGACTGATGTATGTAACAGTGTAGTATGTGCCGATGTCACCAAATCAGAAAGTGTGAAGTGTCCTTCTGGTGCCAAGTCCCAACCAGGAAATTAAAGGGAAGAGGGGAAAAAAAACAAAAAGCCCTTGAGCTTTTTTAAACAGTCACAGTGGTTTTCAGTCAAGCCCTATAACCTGCTCTTTATAATCCCACCTCACTCCTTGATAAACTCCTCAAACTGGCTTTCCATTTCAATGGGATCCATGTAAGTGAAGTGAGGGCAAAGTACACCAGGTGTCTTATTTAAACCTAGCTAATTTACAAAGGGCCCCAAAGGGAAAGACAGGTGCTATCAATCAGCCTCTCTCTTCAGTCCAAGAGTAAACTGTGCTGTCTCACTATTTCTTCTCCTTGCTGCAGGGGAAAGATGACACTGCAAGACACCTATGTAGTCTGACAGGTAAAGATACTGGCTAACTAAATTAATCACAATTTCAGACCAAAGATATCTACCTGGGATCTATTCCCAAAGATATATGGGAACTACCTGAAATGTCAGCCTGAAAGAATGAACCCCAGTGAATGAACACAGACAGAGAAGGACTTGTTCCAATACAGCCCATTCCTGTCACACTGTTCCTTCATTTGTAAACTCCTGAATATGTCCCTCTGACCTTCACACATAGACCATCCCCCTAGCAGAAAGACAAGGCTTCTGACAAGACATGGTGTTCTTTGTGGGGGTTTATTTTAAACCCTTTTTTATGGATCACCTCATATCTGAGCAAAGCTCACTCTTTAACAACATGATGACAGTAAGTTAAATTGGTGATAGTAAGGAAAGGAAATGGGGTTACTGTGACCCATCTGTGCCCAGGGTAGCCAACTGATAATGCTAGAGGCAGGGCAGGGTGTAAAAGGAAAGCAGATTCTCCCAGCACTGGTGGGTGACACTGAAATCAGACATTCCAACCAGCTACAAACAGTGCTTCTGATTCCCCCCCATTGGTTATCAAGAAGCCACTGTGCAAATGCACACAGCCCCCTTTACTGCATTTCAGTCTCTGGCTCCCAAACTGCCATTAGGTCCAGTAAAGGGACCAGTTATTTAAACTCTATGCTCTTTACTCAGAAGATTCCCTCTGATCCCAAAGGACCAGCCACAGTAGCAGATCAACATGAGTTTGGATCTTACCCAAAATACCACGCTGCCAGCCAATCCTTTAGTAACTAAAACTAAAGGTTTATTATAAAAAGAAAAACAAACAATAAGAGAAGTGTTAAAGGACTAAAGTGATCAGATACGTACAAATGATTTGAAAGTACATATATGTTGGGAATAAACGCTGGCAAGCCACGTGTAACCTGTCCTCGAACATCTGTCCCTTGGCTGCACTCGCCGTGCTTAGGTACTAACAGCACATTTCCCAGGCCGCCTTATCACTGCTTTGGCCTTCTCAGAGGAAGTATAGGGCCCACGGGACCCTCTCGAGCATGTAAACAGGCTTGTAAATCATGGAACCATATTGTGTGTATACTATATAATAAAGAACCCCGAGAGGCCTCGGGACGCTTCTTTGCCGCACTCCCCGTCTTCGCCTGGTTTGTCGTCGCACATATACATCAGGTTTCTAGAAGAATTGTGGAGTTGCAGGCTTGTATAGTGCCTCTAGTATACATCCAGTACCTGGATGGGTCTAAGTCCTTTGGTTCAGTTGCAAAATGAATTGATCCAGTGGTGGGTAGGTGTGTGTCTGCAGCTGGACAGGAACAAAGACCAAATGGGTTCTGTGTATACCTTCTGTCTCTGGCCATGCGGCCTGTAGGCCCTTACAAGAACTAAAATGGAGTCCAGAGTCACAGGGGCCAATCCTGGCAACTCTTCAGGTATCTTTTGTTCCTTCCTGGGCCTTTTACTTCTGTAAAGGTCTTGTTGGGCCATTTAGCGGGTATTGTCCTGCCAGCTCTCTGTCTGGGGTGTGTCTCATACAGCACAGTTTGAAATACAGGTATATCAAAGATCTCCATAACTTCCATTACAGATATCAAACATGAACATAAACATTATCAGCTTACTAAGCACATTATAACCTTTCTAACAGCACCTGACATGGCATGTCTCACATGAATCATTGTGATTTTGACATCCTGATGTCAAATAACATAAATGCTGCTGCCCTCTCCCCCTTCTCCTCCAATCCAGCCAGTGTGACAGTTACCTTCTGCAGGATTAAGGTGCACTGACAAAACTGTGTGGATCCTCCGAAAGGAAGAGACCAAAAATTGAAGTGCATTGGTGGAAATATGAGTGGGAAGTTTATACTGTAGCTGGCTACACAATGGCTGACTCTGCCAAGAGCCATTAGTCCCTCACCTTCAAAATCATTATATTAATCCAAATGCACTTAGTTCTGATAGCATTCATCTTCCTTTAAAGAAAAATGTACATTTAGAAAAGGGAGGGTGCATGTAAACCTGCTAAGTATAAAATGATTCATTAGACAGGTCTCTGTGGTTCAGAGAGCTTGCATCACTTAGATATTTAATTGATCATTAATGCTTCTATGAAATGCAGGACAATGAAGAGCAAAGCAGCAGCATTAACCTTATTTAAACATTTGATCCCCACTCTTCTTGGCGTTCACTACATTTAATTCTTCTGCTGAACACAGTTATAGCATTAAATGAACATTATGCATGCCAAAGTCTGATTCTCAGCTGCACCAGGTGATACACCATTTTAAAGATGTGATCATTCGGGGGAGGATACCCTAGAAACTCCTGCTTATGAGGAGAGGGGCAGAAGTGGGGCTGGGAGGAGTTCATTGCAATTTTCTATTGTGTTCTAACCCTGGAAAGGAATGTTCCAAAAAAGAAAGAAAAATAAATGGAATTGTGAATGTTTTGTTATTTATATAAATCTGAATCTTTTTTAGTCCTGTAAAGCTCTTGACCTCTATGATACCTTGTGGACATGAGTTCTGTAGGCTAATGGTGCATTGTGTAAAAGGTGTATTTCCTTTTACCAGTTTTAAATTTGTTGACTCTCCATTTCATGGGATGTCTTCTTAGGAGACAAGGTAAATATGAGCACCTAACTTACCTTCTCTAAACTATTCTGTATGTCTTGTGCTTGT
The DNA here is from genome assembly GCA_007922155.1 of Mesoclemmys tuberculata. Lineage (NCBI taxonomy): Eukaryota > Metazoa > Chordata > Testudines > Chelidae > Mesoclemmys > Mesoclemmys tuberculata. Next base: position 34,656,493 of record ML675611.1, read on the forward strand.
CTCTTCCCTAAACTAAAAAGAAGGGTTGTCTCTTTCCAATATTCTAACCTATCCAGTCCTGCAGCCTTAAAATGCCACTATCCTGATTTCTTTATAGGAACTCAATGTTCACCCTCGAGGGCAAAATGTTGTCTACATAATTGGAATATTTTAAAACTCCAGGATTATATATATTCTCCCCAACAACCTGAGGCCCCAGTCCTGTCAGATGATCTATGCCAGTAAGCCATTATGCCTGTGCAACGCTCTACTGACCTCAAAGAGGGTCCAAGGATAGGGATCTGGCCAATTGGATCAGATTGCAAAATCATGACCTATGTAAAAAGGATTTGCATTAGAATCAAATGAAAATTTCTAAAACAAAATTGCCCTTTTATTCTCAGTCCCTAACTCTACAATTAATAGTGTTACCATAAAGTTGTGGGTAATTACTGCAGGACTTTGAAGTGTTCTCTTATTACACAGACAGAGTGCCTTAAGGCCAGACCCTGTAATTTAAGGGTGAGACATCTCAAATCCAACCTGAGTGCTCTCTCAGCAGGAATGCTAAACTATTGCATTGCAATTATTCCAGGATCATCCGTGAAAACAAAAAATAATTGCCTCAGAATAATCTCCTTTTATGAGGTTTTCCCCCTTCATTTGTCACTCTTTGGCAATACCCTCCAGTGTTGGCAGATGGGAATTTCACACAGCCATCCCTAGCCAAGAATTTCACTAACCAAAAAGTTCCATAAAGGTAGCTGTATTAGTCTGTATACAGCAAAAACAACGAGAGTCCCATAGCACTTTAAAGACTAATAAATTGCAGAAATTAAATTTGTTAGTCTTTAAAGTGCTGCAGGAGTCTTGTTGCTCTTACTACCCAAAAAGTTGTTCTTGCAATCTCCAGCTTCCAACAACATTCCTCTGCCCGTATTGATCTGGAAAAACAGAGCTGTCCTCCATGTAGCACACCTGAAAATAAACCTTTATCTAAAAGATAAAATGCAAGGGAATGCTTCCCATTACATCTCTCTGCTGTCCTCTTGATTATTTTATTGCTCACTTGCTTTCTTTTTCTTTGAGGGTTGAGAGGAGAGGACATGGGGAGTGAAGGCTCATGACACAAGGGGGCTGTTGGAAACATTAATCTTTTATATCCCTTCTAAGACATAGCATCACCCTAAAGAAACAATTTCCTTTTAGAATGAGTATTTGCTTATTTTCAGATATCCCATCACCTTTGATCACAGAGGCACTAATGGACCCCGGAGCGTTCTCCATTCACAGCCACTGTTATTTTTGCATTAGGACTTGTCTTATGATTGATGCCTTTGACATAGTCGGAGCAGCTTCTGGCCCAGAGAGAGTGTAGTTATTACAGACAGAGCCAGTGGTTGGTACAGCTGATCAAACGCTCCCCTGCTGCAAGAGAAATATCAAGATGGATTTCAGGGTCTTGTTTGTTCAGGAGCACGAATGACATGTGCTCAAAAATTGGGGATTAGGGGAATTGGGGAAACACAGCAGCTCCCATTAAGGTTATCAGCAGGGATTCTTATTCTAGCCTCTGTCTTTCCTTACCTACTGGCTGCCCAGTTGCAGAGCAAAACAGCAATACCAGACTTACCTCTGCTGGTTTGTTAAACCCGATTATGTTTGATAAACCTGATTATACTTGACTGGCTGGTCAAGCATATTTAAAGAAAAACATTACTAGGCTGAAATAAATGAGCTTTTCTATTTCTTACCCTAAGAAATTGTCATGGAAATTGTGATTTTATTAACTTGTCCTCTAAAACTTTGGCACTGTTGCCAGATTTCCAGGATTTTCAGTTTGCATGTCTGGTCATGTCCTTTTTTTTGGTAGGGGTGTCAGTAAGGTGCTTGGCTGAGAGATCATGAGCATTCTGGGGTGGTTGGCAGGGGATGAGATCTCAGAGTGGGGCATGCAAGGGAAGGTAGATACTATGAGCAGGATAAGCAGAAGCGAAGGGAGTAGAATTGAGCATATGTCCAGGTAGAAGTGGTGGTTACAAGGAGGGTGGGCAACTCGAAAGGGGACATGAGTCTGAGAGCACGTCATAGGGGTCTAAAGAGGAGCAAGCTGAGTATGTGGGCACATTGAGCAACCCCAAGGGAGTCTGATAAGAATGCTTCCTAGAGAGGAATTGTAACAGCATCATCACTTCTTATGATTTTGCCTTGGTCCCATGACTAATCTTTAAAATCTATGCTGGACTTCTTCTAAAGCAAATCCTTGTACAGAACTATTCAGTAGTCTTAACTAGTTGGCACATTACCCTTGCTGCTGGCATCTCTTGAATGCCATGGGTTGGCATGCATGTCTAGTATAGCCATTGGGCTTAAGCCACCAAATTCAGATCAGGATTTCAACTCCTCAGTAGTTTGGATTGGGGAGACCATTTTGGCCCATTATATAGACAGGGCCCCACTATGAAATTCAGACCCAGACTGAGATTCCAAATCCCTGCAAAATCCCCACAAACCAGAACTGTTCATATCTAGACATGGGATTCATTTTCATCTCTAGTTAAACATAGTATACCATAGATGCTTTTCCCCCCTCCGCATGGGTCTCTGGGGGTCCTCTCCTTTTCATCAACTAGCCTGCCACATCCCCTAACAGTGTCAGTGATCAGGGTTGATTGCAGCTTCCTTCAAACCTTTTTGCCTGTCTGGGATGGTTTGAGAGGTGAAAGCAAAATGTTCATTCTCCTTACTCTGGCATTCCACTCCCTTGGTCTGAGTGGATTGAGTCCACAAGGCTGGGGAATGAGGGGCCAAAGCCCAGATCTCACAGAGAGCAGACATTTGAGCTACTCTATCATAACTTCTATTAATTATTTGTACTGTGAGAATGGTCAAAGGCTCCAATCAGACCTCACTGTGCTAGGAGCTGTACAAACACACAGATAGACACAGTCCCATCAACCACTGCACTTGTGCTATAGTTCCCAAAGTTACTGCACCTCTGACCTCTTCATGGCCCCTTTGAGGAAACTCCGCTTTCAGGCATCCAGCCATCACCTGTCACAGCATGAAGTTTTCTCTCCCTCTTGACTGGGGATTTAGGCTGCAATTCACAGTGATTACCTCAGTAAATCTCACTAGCTCAGTATCTCCATTTTGTTTTCCTAGAGTGAATGACAGGGATAACCCATGACCAGGCAGCCTTCGAAAAGCAAAATATTATGTATTCACAATAAAAGCATTGCTGAAAAAAATATATCTTGAAAAGAGTTAGCAGCTTATACATATGCCTCGTTTATCATCCATCTTCCACAGGGTTCAAAAAGGTTTAAAGTACTTCAAGTTCTCTCACAGAGACTTTCGTGCTTACTCAGTTTTTATTTAATCAATAGGAGTTTTGCCTATGTATGGACTGAATTAAAACTGAATAAAGACCTTGGAGTTTGGCCCTTTATTAAGGGAAGTCTTGAGAGAAGTGTTTTGGGGTTTTGAGCTGCTATTCTATACATTAACTACTGTAAGAGAAGACTTTATATTGATTACACATATTGTAGAGATTAAATATTGTATGTACTCATCATTTTAAAAAAATAATAGGTACATATATTATTTCTGCAGATATCTAGAGCCTTTCTGATTTCATGAAAATACAGGCATATTATCAGTAGCAAAACATCAATCTTACTAAATTTCTTGGGCGGAGATGCACATATTAACTGATTGTTTTTTCAGTGGAATCTTTCCACTGTTAGGTTTGTTTCATTTCAAAATGTGGGGGGTAGGAGGAGAAAAGATTTTAAAGAATATTTTGGTCAATTTAGTTGTTATTTTGCTGTTTTTCAAAAGATTAAACTGTTTGTCAAGTTCAAAAGTAAACTAGAAATCTTCCTCCTAGTTGTTCATATTCATTTAGCTTTTCAAATAGAGAATTTAAAAAACCAAATCACTAAGCAATCATGGGTTTCTAAATCAACTTTCACAGGCAAGTTTTAAAGTTCTGAAAATACAATGTAATTTTTTTTATTATAGATGGTCAAATTGGTTTGCATAAAACAAGAACATAAGATCAGATCTGAAAGCCATCTCATCCACTATTCTCTCTCTGGCAGTGACCAGTACTCAGAGGAACTCAGTGCTTCAGAGGAACAGGGTACAAAGATGGGGGATCTTCTGTGCCCCCCACACATAATCTTTTCCTGCTTTGCAATAATTCCAATTAGGCTGAGGCCCAAGGCATGACATTTAATATCCCTTCCAAAACGTTATCGCTAAGATAAATCTGGATATTCTGTATATCCATATAAGAATCTGTTTTAATCAATAATAGTCAAATTTGTTTGCATAAAACAAGAACCAAAACAAGCCAAAATCCTGACAGGTTGAGGTCTGAAAGTGGTTTTCATTATTTGATATATCATGACTCTCCAGTTCTGAAGCTGAAGAGCTGTTCTTGTTTTCCAAACCGGAGTCAGAAAGTATCATAACCATCAGAAGAAAAACACTTTTCACGAGAGTCAAAGCATTTATGAATTACTAACACGTTTGAAAAAAAATTCAATCAGTTCATGGGTAGGTCACAAAGAGGAACAAAAGGAGGAGGGAACAGAAAGGTGTCCTATTGGGAGGGGGAACTAGTTAAAACTTGGATGAGCCCAAACCGAAACCTCAGATACCCAACATGAAATCTGAAGAAGTTTGGACTCTGATCAGATCTGCATTGCATAGTTGGGATTAGAACTAATTTAAAAAAATAATAAAAATACACAAATTCATGAAAATATTCAGATGTTGAAGTTGTTTGCATTTCATAGGGTAGAGTTTTTTCTTTTAGAATTTAAAAATACTATAGTTATTTAAATATAAAATGTAATAAGAATTTCAATACCGTTTTTGATTAAAACAATCAGTTAAGCATGTTTAAAATGTCAGTAAAAATGTCACAGAAATGAAAATCTTTGAAAAATCTATTAGGTTTTCATGAAATTTTCATTTAGAAAAATGTTGTGGGGCTTTTTGTTTGTTTCTTTCTTTTGGTTTTTTTATGCAAAGGAAAAAAATATCAGCTCTAGTTTCCACATGTGTCTTTTACAGGTTAAAACTAAAAATCGAAATTGATAAACTCTTCGGGTATGGGGAAGTTTAAATCCAAATCTGAATCTAAACTTGAAGACAGATATAAAGAGATGAAGTTGATTCTGTGACTCAGGCCCGGTCTACACTTTCCCTCGGGATTCAGCGGCAGTCAACGAGAGATACGCAAGTGACGTAAATCACTTGTGTATCTCCCATCGACTTCACTGCATCTCCTCCGCGTGCCATCCACACTGCGCTGTGCCACTTACCGGGGTGATTTTCCTACGTCAACTGCTGGATCGACTGAGCAGGTCTACACAGACCACTCAGTCGATCCAGAGCAATCGATCTGATGGTGGTGAATTTGCCCCCATCAGTGTGGACCCAGCCTCAGAGAGCTCTGAATAGATGAGATGTCACAAGGGACAGAGCAACACTTTGGTGTGGGCTGCTGCTGAGATGAGCACAGACAGGTCCAAATTTAAAGAGCATGTTGGGTAAACCACATGAATATGAGTTCTATTTACCAGTCCATCAGAGAAATTAAAGATTCCGTATGTGCAGTGTAAAGCCTACGGAATAGCCAGTCACCTCCTGCACACCAGGGGACTTCCTGTCATTTCTTCAGACCTGGGCTTTGCACTGTTCTCCCATGGTGCTAGGGTGAAGTGTGAAGCTGCAAAGAGCAATTGCTGTCATAGCAAGTGAAAACCAAGCAAAAGGATCATATTTTTGATCATTTCTGCCATTGGTGCAATTTTTTTTAAAGAAAATGTTATGGATTATTTCTTGTTGAACAAAACTTTGGCTTAAGTCATTTGTATCCATAAAAGGACAATTGGATAAAGTGAAACATGAGCTCCTATATAAAAATAAATCTCATTATCGGTGAGCAACTAGAGGCTCCCCAGAGAGGCAATAACATGCTCAGGGTATGGAGTTTTCATGGTACTTACTGTCCCTATTAATAGAATATAAGGAAGGTACTGGTTCTGGCCTAAAATAGCGTTAGAGGTTGTGAAAACATTGCTCAGAGGGAGCACCAGTATTCCCCATCCTTTCTTTCTCTCCTATCTCTGCTGGCACCAACTGAATGCCCAAACTTTATCCTCACTACAAGCTGCCACTCTACCTCCCCTGTTCATAATTTTACTTTGCTGTAAGCTGTTCCTGTGCCCCATTGAGTAGAATACTACAGGGAGAAGCCTGGACATCTATCCTGTGAATTTAGCTATTCTCCTCCACCATAGTTATTCCATGACAAAAGGAGGGGGAGTCATATGCAATGAAGTATGAAAGAGGTAGTTAATAGGCATACCGAGGGCCAAATCTAGACCCGCAACATCTTTTTACTTACTTATCATTATTATTTTCTCTGGATTCTGGATCTCAACTATACCTTAACCAAGAAATTTGGACTTTGACCAAAAATAATAGACTACCCTTGAAGTATGATATGCATTGCACATCCCTAAGTCTCACTGTGGCAGCACCACACAATATGGTTGACTTGCTCCTAATAAAGTGACTTATATCAAAATTCTCATTGTTCTAAACTAGAGCTGGGCTAAATTTTTCAGTGGGATAGTTTATTCACCAAAAAATGAGGTTTTGGGGTGTCTGAAATGATTCACAAATTCTGGTCAAAATCAGCCAGGGTCCAAGCATAATTTTTTCAGGCTGAGTACAAACTTGTAACCTGGGTCCCCTCCCACACACATACCACAATCCCTCTTTGCATACATACAATCTCATGAGCGATGAAAAAAGTTTGAATTCTGAAATTACTGTTGTTTATTCTACATTTCTGAAAAATGCCCCCTTTGTTATTTTCATTTAATATAACACCCAGCCTGAGAGTCCTACAAGTTTGCTGATTATTCTGTAACTTTCTGGTCATTATAAAGGTATTATATCCTGTCAATGTTTATTCTAATGGACCAATGGGACTGCAAACATTTTATAATTAGGCCAATTAACTTTAAAGCTTTATTTTTCTGGCATTTTTCATTGCAAAATCATGAATTAGTCCCCCAAAGTCAATTTATCTTGCAAGTTCACACACTATAGACAAGACAGCTTAACCATTCTTTTCAGGCCACAAGCCTGGATCTTTCAAAAGTCCAGAATCAGATAGTGTAGCACGACTCTCTCCTGCTTCTTATAAACCTTCTCAGTGTGGTGGTGCTAATGGTGATACTCCCTGATTATATTCAAGAGTTAGATTGGAGTCACATGATGTGTGTTTGGGCCGCTTTTCTTTGTCATCGGTTGCCAATGCCACAGACACAGTCTCTATATCGAAATCATTTTCATCTTTATTTTGTTCATCTGCTTCCCTATTTAGTATATTGCCTGACTGCAGAAAGGCCTTGTCTGATTTGAAAAACTGGAGGATAGATTGGGGTCCTTTAGCTTCTTTTAGTTCCCTTTCTTTTACCTCCTTATGTTTCTGGTTGCCTGATTTGTATTTATAGCCACCACCAGACATGGCAGAATAGGGTGTGAGTGTCTCTGTGAGTGAATTAGGCTATTACTCTCATATATTTTGGGCCTGCAAATCCTACCAAAAGAAGCAGCAGCACTGGCTCCTGCTGTCTTATGGTGATTTGCTACCACCAGCTACCACCAGCTGTCCCTCTCTCCTGCCTATGCACAAGGAACTCTGGAACTCTTGATCATGCTATGATAGACCATGTCACAAAGGGGAGCACAAATCTCTCTGTCTCTCAGTCTCAAACGACAAGTTCTAATTTAACTGCATAAGCACACACTCTCTATTTGAGAGAAGGGCCTGGGATGGGCCAGCAGGCCCAGCAACTCATTGTTCAGAATGTTGCTTGAGACTGCTCTAACACGGCTTCTGATTGGCTCTAGCAAATCTCACAAGATCTGACAATAGATACATAGATACAGGGAAATAAATTCCTATAAATATTCTCAGGCATGATCTACAATTTAACCTCAATTTTTTCCTCATGGTAATGAGGGCTGCAGCCTGGGCTGTACCTCCCAGGGCCTCCGGGACCCAATAAAGTGTACCCTCTCCCCCTCCCCCCACCATGTGAAGGCTCTGAGTTCAGCCACTAAACTGAAAAATCAACTATTCACTCAACTCTACTCTTAACCATATTTAGTCCAGCCCTTAGACTGGATCTGAAGCTGTTGAAAATAATACTGCAGTGAACTGCCTACTGCACCCTTACCTTCTGATAGGTACAAGAGCTGTTCAGCAGTGTGCAGTGGGCCCTGTACTTTAACGGAAGTTGTAGGGATCTGTATATGTGATGCAGAAGGCTCTAAGTCCTACAACAGTTGAGTGGTATGGCTGTGTCTCACAGTGACAATTATGAAATGCTGGGAGGTCACGGCTATACTAAATCAGATCTGTTGCAGAAACCTTTAATGTGTATTGGAAATTTCAGCTGCAATAACCATTTGGAAACTGGCATATTTGGCTCCTGAAAAGAACTTACATTGGCAACAAGGAGGGGAAAATAAAAGAATGTTCATTTCATATTTTTAATAATCATTGTATAAGAATTTGTTGGGGAATCAAATTTAGCAGTCTTGGGAGAAAGGGTTGAATAACATGAGCCTGAGCCAGACATAGAGTTGGCCAGACACTGCTAGCTTTCTCCTCTCAAGAAAGCCCCATTATTTCTATCTTGTGAATCTTTTTGTCATTAACGTCATTTTTAAGATTGCTTCTTAGAGAAATGCCTGTAAGAATATATGTCAGGTGGTTTTCAAACTCCAAAGCTTTATTGTAATGAGATTACTTCATGTATGTGCACTGATGGGAGATTAGACTTCCATCATTACTCACAAAGGCCCTGCCGAGTGACCACTAAATTCAATGGGAAGATTTCCATTTATTTTAAAGTACGCTAGATCAGGCCCAAAGAATTTAAGGTATACATTTTCCAAAGTGGTGCCCACACAGCTGTGTTCTTTGCATGGTCAAAACCAACATTTGTGCATATGAAGGATCTGCATGGGCAAATAGGTGTGTATCAAGTCTGCAAACACAACTGGAGGCCAAAAACTGGTCCCACAGGCCAAATAATGGTCCCACTTAAACCAACGGGAATTTTACTATTGACATTAATGGGTCCAGTATTTGGGATTAAGATTGGAAGTTGTCCAAAAGCAGATATCCTCAGCCTTGCAAGGTGTACAGCCTCTTCATCCGCTCATGGAGAAGCAAAGAGATGCAAAGTCACCATGGAGGGATAGCTGGAACATTGCACTGTGATCAACACAACACATACCATATTGGCATAGCAGGTTGTAAAGCAATATCAAGAAACCATGTCATGATAATTTAATTCAGCACAACCCCGTCTCCTTTCTAAATGATGAGAGAGAGTGGGGGGAGGGGAGAAGGCTTCTGATTACTTAGCATGTCACCCCTTTGATCACACTTGTGACTGCACAAAAATCACATGTGGGGCCGTTATCAACCACATTCAGCTTTAGAGCCATAAACTGAGTATTTAGGTATCACTGTCCTACATGCTGCATTTAACACTGTCTGCTGCTGTATTACAGGATGCATTAAGCCTACCCAGTCAACAGCCTCTACATGCTCGCATTGCTCCTCCTTATGTATTCTGGGAAGTTCCTAATCGAGTCAAGCACACAAGACAGTGCACAGATCCAAGACATTCCCTATATGTGTTGATGCCGTGTCAACTGAAGTCACAACAAAGTTTTCTTACCACTATTAAGCCCCTAACGTAGTCACCCAAACACATAAGGGTTCAATTATTGCAAAGAAAAGTAGAAAAAAACTTTCCAGCCTGTGTAGCTCCCACCAATCAAACATCTACCATGTAGTGCAGATCAGCCTTGTACTACATGGTGTTGCCTTAATCAGCTCTGTACTGGAGTTGGCACATCTAGAGAAGCAATGATCATGTGAGACTACATAACTGGCCCAAATATCTGTGACTGGATCAGAGAGTCTCTAAATATGAAGTATTTCTCTGTCTGGTAATCTTAAAAATGACAATGTTAATATCAAACAGATTCAGAGGATACAAATAACAGGGCTCTGTTGAGGGGAGAAAAGTAGCAGTGTCCATCCAACTCTGTCTCTCTATTCTAATTCTGGTATTAGTTTGCTCTATTTTATTAACCATTGGTCTATACTTCACTGCTTTCTTTAACTGATATTACATAGTGTCCTGCCGTAGTTAATTCTGTCAAGCATTTTGGGATACAAAGATGCAGCTTGAATGAAAGATGCTATACAAAAATGTTTTGTATCTTACTCTGGTTTACAATGTTGTTTTAGCTGTTTGTTGGTCCCTGTATATGAGTGAAACAAGGCAGGTGAAATAGTTTTTATTTGACCAACTTCTGTTGGTAGAAAGTACAAGTTTTCAAGCTACACAGAACTCTTCTTCAGGTCTAGGGCTCAGACACTCTGCTTTCCTTCCCTGAGTCTGAAGAAGAGCTTTGTGTAACTCAAAATCGTATCCCTTCCACCAACGGAAGTTGGTCCAATAAAAACTATTACCTCACCTACCCTGTTACTGTTGTGTCTTAACAGAGTTGACCAGTTTGGCTCCTCCAAAGGGTTTAGCACTTTGCAGATATGATGTGCCAAATTCTACCCTCTTACACCTGCATAATCCCATAAATTGGGTCCAATTTTGGCAGGAATATTTTCCAAAGGGAGATATTTTTCATTAATTCAGATTTTTAAATAATCGCAGTCATTTAGAGTATTTCAGCAAAAGTTGTTTGAGCTGGAATATGGGAGACAGAATAGGTGTTTTCTGTTGCTTTTCTTTTAGGGTAGGTGTGACAAAAATATTTGTACAGAAGATAAACAAGCCCTAAGTGAAAGTTTAGACACATGCAAAAAATCCACAGTGCTGGGGAAATGACAGGAGGGTGGGAATCAAAGCACCACCACTGCAAAGTTATACAGCAACTAGAAGGAGAAAGAGAACAAATAAGATGCTTTAAAAGAGAATCTCTAGCTGAGGCCTATGTAAATCCTTCCAATCCCATCAGTCTCAGACTCCTTTAAAGTTGGTTTCTACTACCAGGGAAGCATGATTAAGCAGAGCAAATGTAAATGAGAAGTGACACCCTGTATCCTGAAAGAGAGATTGCAATAACAAGTGCATTATGGGGTGTGTGATTGACAGAGGGTAACAAACTTTGTTCTAGAGCTGTAAACCTTTCCCTGTGTAGCCTCCCTCTTTGGTTCTCCAGGGTCTCTGTACTCAACAGATCTGTTGAATCATGGTGGCAGATTAGCAGAGTCCAAGAACAGAATTAGAGGGCAGAACTCATAGACTCATAGACTATAAAACCAGAAGGAACCATTAGGATCATCTAATCTGAGCTCCTGCACAACTCAGGCCACAGAACGTCATCCACCCACTTCTGAAATAGACCCCTAACCTAAGACTGAGTTATTGAAGTCCTCAATGATTTAAAGATTTCAAGGTACAGAGAATCCACCAGCACGTGACCCATGCCCTATGCTGCAGAGGAAGGTGAAAACCCCGCAGGGCCTATGCCAATCTGGCCCAGAGGAAAATTCTTCCCAACCCCAAATATGGTGATCAGTTAAACCCTGAGCATGTGGGAAAGACTCATCAGCTGAACATGGCCGTTCCATTGGCTTCTCCTTGTGGAGACCAAACCGGTTATACAAAATAGGGGAAATAATTTTTTTATGTTTAAATGTAACATTTAGAAAGTTACCTGTGTCTGAGATGTGATGAAAATGAATGTGTATGGAAGCTTGTAGTTTCTAGTGGCCAGGATACTTTAGCTGGAAGAGCTTGAAAAAAGCCATAATTTCAAGGGAAATGTCAAAAAGGCTAATTTTAAACTGTTACCTCTGCTAGCATTGGTTAATACTTGAAAAAATATATCCATTATAAAATTCAATTGTCCCATGAAGAACAAGTGCGTTAAATTTAAAGATTAAACCTAGTCATTAAAATGCGAAATAGGGAGGTTTAATCCTGCATTAAGGGCAAATCTCTACTAGCTACTATGGAGCTAGCAGGGAGCCTCCATGTTAGAATGAGTCTATGTAGAGAAACAATGTGGTTTTCATAAAACAAGAACAAACCTAAACTTTTCCCAAAAACTCAAAATCACCCTTTGAGGTTCAGAAGTATTCAGATAATTATTATAAATTGTTTCATCTTTTTGGCTGCATCTGAATTATAGCCAAGAAGAAAACCAGATGAGACTAAGCATCACAAAAATGGCAGAAACTAAGAGTAAATACCAATACTTGGGCGTTTAGAAGTAACAGCCAAATATTTAGGTGATTATCTGAAACAAAATGAAACTTAGACTTTCTGAGTTTGCTACTCAGTCTACCGAACTACTGTGACATTTGGGCAACCTCAAAAGGTGCCCGCTGAGCTCAGTATAATACAGATAGAGAGTGGAATCCTGGCCCGATTGAAGTCAATGGAAGTTTTCCTACCGACTTCAGTGGTGCTAGGATTTCATCCGTTGACTCAGCTCTATTGCTGCCTCCATAGAAAGAGATTTTGATGACACATACCACAACCTATAGTATGAGTCTTTTTGTATGAGTAGCTAGGAATAATTATACTTCTTTAAAAGAAATCTGCTTTTAACTTTCAGCTGTAAAAGCTTAGTTTCTTTTTTGTTTGTTTTTTTAAATGTATTTTAACTGGCAAATTCTTCTGAATGTGATAGAACGGAGCATAATGGCCTCAGGCTAACATTGAAAAAAACTCAGGATAGGCATTAAAGGAAAAAAACAAAAATCTTAATGGTGAGAGCAATTAGGAACTGAAATAAGCTCCCATGAGAGAGAAATCAAAGCATCCTCATGGGCAGCATGTGAGAACAGATATGTGATGCTAGTAAAATAAGTAAAATAATAATACCTTACATTTATATAGCGTTTTTCCTTCCCAAAACCCTGAAGTACCTTAAAAGTCTCTCTGCATAGGCAAACTTTATACACATATATTTAAAAATCATTTCTCCCACCACTTAATTGCAGTCACATTGGGAATGGAAAGTAAAGGCTGTGAAGCATCATACAAGGATACATAGCAGTGTGTATAATGTGAACAATGTGAATAATACTTTAGCTAGTGCTACGAAGAGATCATATAAACAAAACTGCATTTTTATCTCATATCTCTCATTCACTAAGAGCCTAATCCAAAGCCAACTGAAATTCATGGGATGCCAGTAAAGGAATAACAGGGCAGAAAGGAAGGATTTACTTGGAGAAAACTGTTTCTAGTAGTGAGATCAACACCACAATCATCATTGGAAGTGTTCAGGAGCAGATGAGGAGGAGACTGGTTTAGGCCATGCCCCTTCCTAGTGCAGGTGGATGGTGACTCTTGCCCAGAATTGCCTTTCTAACACTAAGCACATATTCTAACACTAAGACTTTCAAGAACCAATGGTCCGGGAGGCATTGTTTTCTATAAATTACCAGTCACTTTAACTGCATGTATCTCCTTGATATTTCAGTGCTGATCAAATGCTCTGAAAGAGGAGTCAGTCAGTGTTTTTCCCTTTAATCATCAGATTCAAGCATAGGGAAATGTCCTCTCCAAATGCCCATATAATTTCTATTAAAATCAATGGCAATTATGCATGCTTTTGAGAGGAGGTTAGACCCAGGCAACATAATGTATAAATCTTAGTAGCTTTCATTAACTTTGTGTTTAAAATGACATCTCATTCAAAGGTGCCAACTGCAACATATCTGCCTAATTTGAAACCTTGACAACAAATGCCTAATTACTTAAAATAGCCTTCAGTGCAAGAAATGGGTGGATAAAGCAGCAGTTTCCAAGAATGTGCTAAACACAGTACAGTTGAAAATAACTCTGCTGATAAACTGTTCAGCTCAGGTTTAGATAACATTATGCAACATAATTTTTTTCTGCAAACCCATTACAATAGATTGAATTTATGAACTATCATGTGATGGTTACCGTCAGGAAAGATGGCTTTTCAAGCTTGATGTACAAACACGCTGTGAGTCAGCTTACTGGCTGAAGGGGCATAAATGTCTCAAAAAATGTCTGTTGTCTCTTATTTCTGATTCATTCAAACTGAACCACATTCCAAAACTCTGAAATGGAAAAAAAAATGTAAAACATAATTTCTATGTACCTCTCTGAGGCCTATTAAACAAGAGTGTGAAAGTCAGCAGCTGATTTATTTCATCTGTATTTCTGAGGAGATACACAAAATTTTAAGGTGAGCCACTAGATTTGAGATGAATAATGAGATGAAATTGAGAATAAGAAAATTTCAGGTGGATATCAGGAAAAAAATCCTAACAGTGATTCCTATTTGAATGTGATTTATATTTTACCACAAGAAAAGTGCTGGAAGAATTATAGATAAAGTCATTTAAAAGGGGACAAAGGTCTGGAGAACAGCCCTACATTGGCAGAGGTTGAGGGGAATGGATAAGATCTGTCAAAATATCACAGGTGTTTCTTAGAGCTGGTCAAAATATTTCAAATGCTAACAAAAATTATCAAAATACTGAAAAATACTAAATCAGAAAACCTGAAATTTATTAAACCAGAAAACACAAACAAAATACAATATTTTACATTTTAAAATATATTTTAGTGATCTTTATATATTTCTAAGGCTCCTATCACCTGGATAGCTAAGCATCAGTGGCTTTCTAGGTATTTTCCATCATTTCTGTGATTAGGTTTTGCATATTTTGCCAAAGATTTGATGATGACTTAATTTAGATCTGATGGGATAATTCTCAACAAATAAATGTACTTGTTCAATACCTCCTAATTTTCAACTGGATTAATTATATTGCTAATCAAAAAGAGTGTGAATTTCAAATGGATAATTTCACAATCAAATGTACAATTTGAAACTCAGTGTTGGCAAGTATTTGAAATAAACATTTACTTATGAGTATTTGCACTAGCAAATACAAACAAGAGGTTAAACTTCATGGAATATAAGCGACAAAAGTTTCGTAATTGCACACTGAAATTAGCTTTTGAATTCTAATAGATATCTAGAGATTTTTTCCCCCCATTATTCACCCAGGTCTGCCCTAATTTTACCAGCTGGGATTTACAGCAGGTTGTGGATACATTCATATGTATCATGGCTACAACCAACTAGAAATTTAAACTTTGGGGCAGATAAAAAACACATATGAACTTTCTGCATTTAGCCCTCTAGCAAAGCCCCTTACTCTAGTGGGTCCAGATTCTGCTTATTAATGTTTGGTAGCATCTTACTCCACAAATAATCCCAATGAAACCCTGAATGTGAGACCACCCTAATCCCGAATTTCCAGGACGTTCGTAGATATGAAGGAATGTTATTTCAATACCTGCCAATCAGCCTTTTCCCTGAATTATCATTCTTGATACTACAGAACAAATTTTGATTTTTATTTAGACAATAATAATAATTTATTTACTACCTGATTCAGATAATCTTTTAAAGGCAACTTTTTCCGCTGTTTATTGTAAGCATTTAAATCACAAGATTGATTGTGTTACAAAAGCTAAAAAAATTATTCAAGCTAAGGCAAAACACTGCCTGGTAAATGGACCTCAGCGAGTCAGACCATTAAAGGGGTAAACTTCCTTTTTGTGAGTGTCATTTGCACTTACATAATTTTGCAGCCATATGTTTGCTCGTGTTATATTGTGGCTGCCAGTCTTGACGCTTTCTCTTCCAGTTGTCTCTCTGATTGCAGATGTGAATTAGAGAGTTAGAAGTGTGCATACTCTGATCTATACTTGCAATATGTTTCCATCAATATTCTAGTAAAAGAATGTACAACAATGCTCAGTCTAGTAAATCATGAAACTATGAATATCTGATTGGAAATTGGAAGACACAGCTTCAAACGCAACATTTGCTCCTATCAGCCATTTGCCTATTAAAACTTCGTTAACAAGCAATGTACTTTAACTTGGCTAGGGTATAGTCAGCCTTTGTAATGAAGTGTATGCAAATAGACTTCCCCCTGAATCCTTGTTGAAAAATGGCTTCGGTCTTATTAGTTACAATAATTTGATTGCATCTCCTGTTTGAAATTGCCATTATGTTTGATACATTGTGTTCTCAAAAGATAAATGTGTTCTCATAGTTAGGGAAAGAAAGAAAACGAACTCCTCAATTAATTATGGTCTTTGGATAAAAAGAAAAAACACTCTGAAATACATCACAACCTAACATAGGCATGTTAAGAAGGTTTCAGTAACAGTGTTAATTGAATGATACAGTAAGTGGTGTTGCAGAGTTTTATTTGGCTGCTTGGCTCTGTGAAACCCATGTCAGTAACGTGACCTTGCTGACCCCCTTTGTCCTCTGAAATCCCCTTTGCAAAAGGCATGTGTGAAATGCTCTCAGTGAGCCACATCCTGAGAAGAAAAGATTATAAATAAATTAATATCTTGCCTTGTCCTGTTAATTGATGCTAATGTTATCCAGAGAAAAGGCTGAGCAAGCACCTTTCAGTGAAATAAATAAACCAAGTCCATGATGGAGAGGCTCTGCAGCAAATGTTGATGCTAACTCTTTAAGGCTATTTTCACATGCTGTATAGAAAGCATCTAGCTCAATTTTAAATGTAATATAGAACTTCTTGTAATGAGAACATGGCATTAGCACTTAGATACCAAGGTGATAGATAGATAGATAGATAAAGCTTTTCCATACAGAAAATTATTGCACGTTAACTAGGGTGTAAACCTGCACCTCTCTAGCCTGCATGCACTATGTCCCGACATGTACTTGCCATGCACTAAAAGTTCCCTAGTGCATTTTCACCTACTGTAGTATACACTTGCATCCTTTCTAGACAATAACTTGGAACTAACCCATGGATGTCAATATCCCCAAAGTTTGGAATTGTTCAAATTCCAAACGCAGATATAGAACAGAATTTTGCAAATGGCCTTTATTATTATGATTTGTTAAGCACTGACCATGCACTCAGCATTGTGCCAGATATAAGTATCAAGATAGCCCATGCCCTGGAGAGCTTAAAATCTGACAGACAAGACAAGATACATGAAGCCACATATAAGGTAATGGTTATTTTTCTGTTTTAAAATACTTATAATAGACAATAGTAAAAACCCAAATCTCACTTCTGAGCATACCACCAGAAATTTAGGGTGTTTGTAATCTAGGTTCAGATCCATGTTATGATGTTTGAACCCATATTTAATTATTACAGAAAGAGTTCTATATGGAAAATTCTCTATTAAATTCTGTAAGAAAATAATTATTAGCCATGCATTTAGTTTCACAGAATTACGGGGCAAATCCTGAAGTCCATGCCCAGCCCTAACCCAGGGGATGAGTTTAATGGAAGATTTGCTAGTGCAATAAAATGAGTGAGAGACACAGGAGACATGTCAGTAGTAAGACTAATATCAATACATAGTGATTTCAGGAGCAGCAGAGAGTGCAAGTTGGGTGCACTTTTCCTTTCTCTGCATAAACTTGTCAACCAATCCTCTAGAGCTTCAGTTATGAGCCAAAGAGGGTTGTCTTTAAATAGGAAAAGGTACTGATAGACATGAGCTATAAAACTGGCCAACCATAATTAAATGGTCTACTGGCTAGAAGTGAAACACATTCAGATCTCAGACGTGACCAAAATGAATAAATAACAATTCAAGCCACCACTGCAACCAAAAGACACTGTAATATGAGCCTTTAATGGACTAAATTACCCACAATACTTGGCAAAAACAATTTACGTAAATATCTACCTACATTTAAACTTCTTGCTTATAAACTTATACTACTAGATTCTTTTCTTCTTGGTTCAACTGCTTATTTTGCTTTGTTGGTTTTTTACTCGTTAATGCAGAAGTCTTTAGAAACAGTCTCTTAAAAAGACACTGAGCTAGATAACTCACTGGTGTAAAGCAGTGTAGCTCCAGAGAAGTCTGTAGAATTATGCCGCTTTGCACCAGCTGATGATCTGAACTACATTGTCCACTACGTTAGGCCCAACATTTAGGTTTTGTGAAAAAGGAAGTTTACAAAACAGAGTACAAATATCAGTGTTATTTCGTATTTGCTGAATTATGGCACTGCATTTGGCAGCACAATATACAGGTGCAGACCTAAGCTTGACCTCCCCTGCTAAGGCTGAGAGTCTATGTAAGCTAGTTAATAAATATCAAATGTGATACACCAGCACACTAGATAAGGTAACGAGGACAGCGTCCCTGATTTTGGGCCTTCCAGTTAGCAACCAGGTGACATCTCTAATAAAAAGCAGATTCTGTCACTTTTACTCAAGTTAAATAATATCTTACTCCACAAATAATCCTGCTGTTTTCACTGAATCTGAGGAATTACTCGTTACTGAACAAGATTAGAAGAATCTATCCCAAAAGAAAAAAAAGGAAAATACCATCTTACTTAAAAGGTCAATCATCCACCACAAACAAGGAATAGTAAACAGTCAAAGCCAAGAGTTCACAAATACTCCATTGACTTAAAATTGTTTGCCCAAACTATTCAGCGAATATTTAGAAATAACAAGGACATCCACAGAAATCAGGAGCAGTTTGCAAACAATTCACAAACAGAAATAATTCAATGAGTGTTACTGAGAATAAATCTACACCATAGACATGTCAAGTTATGAGACCCTACATCTTTGACCGCAACCACACTGGTTGCAAAGGTTTCAGCATCCTCTCTCCGCTTCCTCCTCCTCCTCCCCCTTTTCCTTTTTATGTAACCAAGTAGTCCATCGTTTTGCATCTGGTTTGTTTCTCTCATTAGATTCAAGACCCTGTCTCCAAAATGCACTTTAATTACCTATAATATATATTTAATGTGCTCCAGAGAAGCATTTAATTTCAGTCTTCTGTGGGGAAGGAAAAACATAGATCAATTTTAACCACCAAAGTGTGTTGTGGCTTTTCAACTGCAAGGGTTTTATTTATTTATTTTCCTACAAACCTTATACCTAGCAGAGACACTTTAGTGGATCCATTAAATTCTGTGAAGTATGTTGTCTATGTCTGCCTGTGGCATATTTTAAAAGTTACCAGTGTGTGTAGTGATGTCACTTAGGAATCAGGGTGGCCAGAAAACAGCAATTCCATTTCATGGAATATTTCAGGGTTTCCAAATTATTTTTTGCTCCACACCAAAACAAAAATGAAACTTTTGAAAATGTTCAGGAAAAAACATGAGAGAGAGAGACACCCCAGAATAGCCAATAGCCCAATGAATACCCTAGCCAACAGGCCATTGGTTATTCTGGAGTGGGTGTGTGACACTCACACTCCCCAAAAATATTTTGGTTTCAGCAAAACAGCATAGAACCCAGAATGACTGCACCACTGGCAGCACCTTCTTTGAAAGGAGAAAACTGAGCAGTCTCTATGGCTGTAACTCCCACTAAAGTTTCCTGACATGACCAGGAGGAGATCAAACTTGTTACTGAGGGAGTGTGGGGAGGAGAAAGTGGCCAGATAGAATGATAGGAGGAAAGAATATAATGTAATGTGGACAGTTAGTTTTGGTACCTCAGTTTCCCTCTTGTCTGGTTGTATAGCAAAAGTAATCCTTGATATTTTATTGAAGATAGACCCAAACATAAAGAGACATTGAAATATGGGATGGGTTATTCTATGGACAAGAACTGCACAGTGCATATGTTTGATCTGTGCACTCAAACAAAGAGTTGTCCAACATTCATTGACAAATTATCAGTTTCACATAGTAGTCCATGAAACACCGAGAAGGTTTCTGATGTCTGGAAATGTGAGGATTACGACAGAGATGCTTTCCCATTCACTTCTTATTGACTGCTGCAGAGATTAATATTCTTGGAAATGCAGTGAGTTGATGATATCATGAAGTGGTCCCTTACAGTCCTAGTCTTCTATGATTCTATGAAGTACTACCATTGGCTTTTATGGGTTTTGAACCAAGCCCTAAAATAAGGTATTGGATAAGAGACCAAAACAAGACTCTGATCTGGGTGCAGAATGGCACTGAGATGTCATTGTCTGTTCTAATGAGATTTCAACCCAAAATAATTTCTATCTCTAGGGAATGTCCAGATATTGGAGCTGACCCTCAGGTCAGATCCTGCACTCTTCATGTCCATCCATCTAATTTAGACAATGATATGGCCCTCTTTATTATTATAGCCAAGTGTCTCACACTTCTTAATACAATTATCTTCCCAGCATCCTTCTAAGGAACAGAAGTACTATTATTCCCATTTTACAGATGAGGAACCGAGGGGCTAAATGACTTGTGCAAAGTCACACAAGGTATCTGTGGCAGAGCAGGGAATTGAACACAAGTGTGATGGAGTGTAGTTGTAGCACCCTGGTCACTGGGGTTGTTGCAACACAAAGAAGGCGGCAGGCTTACTAGGAGCCATTCAACCAGTTTCTAGTGAAGATTACTGATATTTGGTGGTAATTTCTGAGACAATTGGCTCAATAACTGGGAAGGTAAATAATTGGGAAGAACAAGATGCAGGGGGAGGTTCAGGGGGTGAGCTGACTGGAGGCAAGAAGCTATGTGGAAGGCTCATCCTGCTGTATACCTGTACTATATCTTGTCCCATTTGAAAACAGATTTAAAGGTATACGGGACGGAAAAGTAACAGACTGTGTTTTTGACGGACAGACCACAAAAACAGGCGAGGCAGTGCTGCTTACCGAGTAGCTGAAGAAGTCCTCTGTGAAATCAGGTCTCCTATGTCTTCAACTACTGCCCAAACCACTGAACCAGCCTTCCTCACACAGGCAAAGCTACCATCAACTTCAGTTGGTATTACACATTCCAAAGGACTGCAATATCACACCCAGCTTCACAGACAGGCCAGAGACCTTAGAGAAAGTGCTCTTTTCCATGCATGCAAAGCAGAGCCATACTTACAGTCTGAATGACTTTGTTTCAGATTAATGGAAACAACTAAATAAGAAATAATAAAATAAAGTATCTGAGAGAGCACAGTGTCTACTTTCAACAGCTCACAAAACAGCAGCTTCCCTTGCTGACAGACACCTTAGAAATTAAAAGGTGCAGTAGAGAATGCAAAGAAATAGCAATTAAGTAGCTGCATCCAGCATAGGAAGGGGAGTTTTACTCAAAGGGAACTCTCTCTCTCCTTTGAAGCAGAGGTCTCTACCAAAATTCATCATAGATTTTAAGACCCAGCTTGACAAAGCCATGGTGGAGTGATGTAGTTGGTGTTGGCCCTGCTTTGTACAGGGGGTTGGGCTAGATGATCTCCTGAGGTCTTTTCCAACTCTAATCTTCTGTGATTCTATGTTAATGGACAGCCTTACAATGTATGTTTGAAAAGGGACCTGGAACCTCTTCTTCCCTGCCTTTCAGTCCGGAGATGGGAATTATTTCACTGTCATCTTCAAATGGCACGTGGTCATGCAGAGACATACCTATGATGAATGCTTGGCTAGTCTGCCTCTTGAGCCATGTTTTTAGAGTAAGGGTGCCATGCAGCAATCAGCCCTTCAGTAAATCCTCATTAACAAGTCCATATTTTTGTGTAATCTCCTAGGAAGAAGCTTGCGCAAAATATTTATATCCATACAGGGAATTATAAAGCAGCTAGCCAAGAAAGGAGTCGTCATTAATGTCTCTCATGATTTGTCATCTTCCATCCTTTAAAGAGTTCTTGAAGCGACTTGGGCAAACATTCCCCTACAAAATCATTCTGCAACTATGCTGGATTTCACACTTATTCTATCTTTCTGTCTTCCATTTCTCTTTACTAATAAGAACACTTTCTAGTATAAAGACAAAGGCCAAGTTCTGTCCATGGGAGCCAGGGGGTGGTGGGGAAAGAGAGGAATGGGACAGAGCTCACTGTACTCAGACATGGCGGGAATGCCAGCACTGCATGTCTATCATGCACACCCTATCCCAGCAGCCAAATTATGGTTGTGCCTGTGCAGATACATCTATGGTTATTTAAGGAAGATTTTGCTGTGTCCCTTCCTCCAGCATACCCATGCTGGACAGGTCATCAAGTGGTCATTTATGTTTCCAAACACTCTGAAATCCTCAGTAAAGGTGCTTTATAAATACAAAGCATGAATTATTAATCATTTGCATTAGTATTTTTGATAACAAAGAATGTGGGGACAGAGTTACTGGAAATCCATATAAGAATCATCACCAAATGAATGTATTTCTGGTGGGATTCCACAAGGATCAGTTCTTGGCCCTATGCTATTTAAAATTTTTAGCAATGACCTGGAAGACACCATAAGATCATCACTGATAAAGTTAGCAGATGACACAAAGACATGAGTAGTAAAAATGAGAAATGGGAAAAAATGAAGAAGATGGGTCACTGATACAGAATGATCTGGATCACTAGGTTAGCTGGGTGCAAGCAAACAATAAATGCTTTAATACAGTCAAATGTGAATATATGCAAAGAATGTAGGCCAGACTTAAAGGATGAGGAACTCTATCCTGGGAAGCAGTGATTGAAAAAGACTTGGGGTCAGAGTAGATAATCAGATGAACAGGAGCTCTAAGTGCAATGCTGTGGCCGTAAGGGCTAATACAATCCTTAAATGCAGAAACAGGGGAATCTCAAGTGAGGGTAGACAGGTTACATTAACTGTGCTTGGCACTGGTGTGACCTCTACCTCAATACTGTGTCCATTTCAGAGATCATGTTAGCTCTTTGGCCATCCAAGAAGAGCCGTGAGAATGATAAAAGTGAAAATGTGCCTTTTAGTGATAGGCATAAAGAGCTCAATCCATTTAGTTTAATAAATGGAAGGATAAGGGGTGACTTGATCACAGTTTATATGTATCTACAGGGGCAAAAATATGAACCTAATTGAAATGAAAATATGCCTTTTAGGTTCATTAATCTAGCAGATAAAAGTGTAACAAGATCCAAAGGATGGAATCTGAAGTTAGACTTATTGAGACTTGAAATAAGACATAGATTAACAATGAGTGTATTTTCCCATTTGAATAACTTGTCAAAGGTTGTGGTGGAATCTCCATCACCTAACAATTTTAAAATCAAGATTGGATATTTTTCTACAAGACATGCTCTAGTTCAAACAGGAATTATTTGTGGAAAGTTTTATTGCCTGTGTTATACAGGAGGTCAGAGTAGATGATCATAGTGGTCCCTTCTGGCTTGATAATTTATGAATCTATTGATCTAAGAAGGACAGAGAACTCTTATCCCTGAAATGTTGCCTTCAACTCTCTCAAATACAATATGTATATTGATTTAATCTTGACTGCTAGACCTCTCAGCAGCATTTAGACTAGCACCCCTCACTTTGCAGTAATATTATCTACCTACTGCATGCAAAGTTGCATGGTTCATATTAAACAATGTTCATGCTTCACACTTTTAAAATCAATTAACTTTAATGCATTTTATCTCAGGCTGACAACATTTTTTTAGACATTGAAAATTGAATGTCAAGTCTATTGGAAAAAAAAACAAAAAAAGTTTGCTGCAAAAACCTGATAGTTTGTTTGTATTGATCAGTAATTGCTACAAATTCTAACAAGTGCTAACCATAGAAAACATATATAGGAACATCAATACATTTCCCAAGCTCAAATATTGAAGCTTTGTATTGGGGGTGCATTAGTTTTCTTAAAATTGCTTCCTCTGTTTTCACAGAGAATAGGAGAAAGTGACTGAAGTCTGGTTTAATTGTTTAGGTATTAATATCAGCAACAGATGACATGAGGAGTTAATGATAACTTGTATGATTTATTATAGCCACATGTACTTTATTATTCTATATCAACTGAATGATTATTACTGATTGCATTTGTATTCTGTAGTAAAGCTGAATTCATGCCTGATATAAGGGAATTTTAGTCTTTGAGCTAAAACCCTCTCAAGCAGAAATAGAATAATTTATTTCAAGTAATTTAACCAAGATGTGCGTGTTTTATTAAAAGTTCCAATTTTAAAATACAAAAGACTTGCACATTACCCACAAAAAATGGGGCTGTTGTTGATTTGGGGAGAATTTATTTCCATTTCAGAATAATACAACTACAAAGAAATATTTAATTGAAGCTGTTCAAGGAAAAGTCCTGCCCAGCAGCCTTTTACATTCTGCCTGTCTTTGATGGTATTGCCATAAGCATGTTTTTAAGGATCACTTTATTGATATTATATGATGGGCAACGTTTTCAGGAGCTTAGGTTTAGAACAGAAATGTCCCAAAACTAAAATCCAATATTTGAGCAATCTTCTCAGTAGAAGTCTAACACCAGCTTCGAGCTACCTGGTTTATGCCAATCTTTATAATGAGCTGAACCCAAATTCCATTCTGAACTTTCTCCAATTTTGGTGAAGTATGGGGCCTCTAATTTTAAAGGTTACGTACAGAAAAAGTGCCTAGAACATCAGATGTTAGCAGGGCTGTTATAGCCAATCTGGTTCCAGAATATTAGAGAGACAAGCTGGGTGAGGTAATATTTGTTATTGGACCAACATCTATTGGGAAAGAGACAAGCTTTTGAAAGCTTGTTTCTTTTACCAAAAGAAATTGCTCCAGTAAAAGATATTACCTCACCCAATTTGTCTCTAGGGCATAGATTGTCCTAAGGAAAGATTATCCAAAACAAACTTCAAGTATCAGATCCACTGAAGTCTTGACATGATGCAAGTTGCTGGCTTCTTCTTGGTGTTGTGCCCAGGTCCTCTATCTATGGTTGCTCTCATACTCACGGTGCTTATCCTGCTGGAGCCTGAGTCATTGCTGAGACTGGAAAAAGTTGTCAGTCACTACAGTTTGGCAGTACACAGGCTAGGAGTTCAGTCACAACCAGAAATCAATTCATTTTGAATCTTGTTAGCAGACCTGCAATTGTCTCCTTAAGAAGAGTGGGAGTAAGGGGAGCACATAACTCTAAAGGTCCACCTAAGTTTAGGCACTTTCAACCAACTTCTTACATGTCCTCATCAAATCTTGGATACTCTTTTTACTTGTGACATTTTTGTAGAGTGAGAGCAATAGGCAAGAAGACCATACAAAGAACCTTCCACCCTGACATCAACATAGTAACAGGATAGGATATGGGCATAGTCTTGGAACACATTTGATGAATTTAGTGATAATTCAAAGATCCCTGGTCCCTCCAAATACTGGGTGACATGCACACATTTTCTGAGAACATGATGCCTAGGTTCCCTGTACTCTCCCCTACACCTCCAAGAAGCAAAGGCATAATTTTGTCCTTGAATTGTTCCTAGCATCTAACACCAGAAGTACTGGGTTTGGGAGGGAAGAGAAGAAAATGGAAAATGTCATGTGAGAAAGGTAAGAATCAAGGAAAGAGACAATTTCTTTCAGCAGTGAAAAAGGAACTTTATTAGAATAAGGAAAATTGTATGGGATAAATAAAGAATTTTAAATAAATATCATTATAATTTTAGGGCCAGATCCTACAAATATTTACCACCCAAACATAGTGCTTACTACCATGAGTAGTCAATAGGACTTACAATATTAAACATTATGCTTTGTAGAAATTGTTTTCTGGTTCATGATAATACTATAAACATTGTATTTTGCTAATCAACTAAATTTTAAGGTTTTAGGACTTCTATTTTACCTTTTACATTTTTTAGCAAGTCCTCACAAAACTGAAAATAAAGGCTTATGCTTCTTGGTTCTGAAGTCCAGCAAAATCTTAAATGAGATGGTCTCAACATTTCTACTGATGAAATGATACTAATACTAAATGGCAACATAAATGATCTAATGAATGATAATTTTACACTGCTCGGCCATAAAACAAATCAATTTTTTACACTCCAGTGCATTACCTTTGCACCTTACCATCCCTGCTGAAATTCTCCATATGGAAATGAGGAATTACTGAATGACTGGACAGTTTATTCATGTAAAAAGCTGAGCTGTAGTCAAATAATGTGCTGAGGTCCACCAATAATTTAACTTACAGAACCTAAGACCACACTAAATTAGCAACTTCTTATGAATCCACATTGTGATAATATGCTTGCTTGCATGGGTATTATTTAGTACTGTGAAAGAAAGAAAGAAAGAAAGAAAGAAAGAAAGAAAGAAAGAAAGAAAGAAAGAAAGAAAGAAA
>ML675611.1:34682692-34815793 GCA_007922155.1 Mesoclemmys tuberculata
AAAGAAAGAAAGAAAGAAAGAAAGAAAGAAAGAAAGAAAGAAAGAAATGTAAAATTTTATTTTTTGGAAACAATTGTAAGGGAAAAATTACCACCCTCTACCCTAATTTTGGACAAGTTCTAATATTGATAACAGAGTCTCTGAGATTTTCAGATTGTTTGTTGCATGTGTTTGTTCGATGGCTGCCATCTTGACTAACACTAAGGATTGAACTAGGTACCTCCAGAGTATACATGTCTGCAGCTGTAACTAAAGATCCAGGCTGCCCATCAGGGACAAGGGTACTGGAACCTTTGTAGAAGTGGAAGGGGAACACTGCTTCTAGAATTGGAGGGGACAGGGAGCAATGCCCCCCTCTTTTTAACATGGATGCAATTTTGGGGGACAGGAGGCTGCATTGCCCTCCCCAGCTGCAAGCTAGAGCAGGCATGGAGCAGCGCCAGTAGGGGCTGAACTTCATGGTGGGGGAGCTGAAGCTGTGAAGAGAAGCACGGACCCCTAGCTCTCCTGGTTCCAACATGGTTGATCTGGGGCTATAACAGACTCACCTCTATTATGGATTGGGCACTGAGGGGCATATAAAAGTGGGTTACATTTGTTCATTTGCATTTCTTATTAAAGGGGGCAGGAGAGAGAGGAATATTCCTTAAAATTTGAGTTCCAAGAAATCACATCAACTACCTGGACATGAAGGATTTGAATATCTCCTCCAACCTGTCCTCTGTACAGGTTTTTATTGTACTCGTCAGCTTGATGTCTGAGTACCTCCTTTCCCTTGCCTCACAAAAAGTGGGAGGAAACTCCCATTTAGAATCTCCTCATCACACTCGAATTGACCAAATACATCTCCTATGGAACTACAATCTATGAAACTTCAAGAGTGAAAGTGCTGCCCCAAAATGGTCATCCAAAGTCACCAAAATGCTGAGGTATCACATCTTTAGAAATGAAGCCCAGGTCTGCATGGTTTATGAATTTACAGCACATTATCTGGTCAAAAACAGTGACAAATGCTGGACTGAACAACCACAAAATTGCTCCTTTCATTTTAACAGATAAAATTATCTTTCCTCATCAGAATTCAAATGGTTGGGATCAAATGGATCTCAATTCATTTTCTTTGATGAATGGTAAGAAGCTTCGACCACAGGCCCCTCTCTTCCTGAGAGGTTTCTATAGACTTTTCCAAATCCCTCCTCAAAACTCACTTCCTCCAAAGTGTATGTCAGTAGAACTGTTGTCACCCACTCATTACATTATAAATGAAGGCTGTGAGAACAGTTCACTGGGTCTTCGAGTGAATTCTGTGTCATATGGCTGTTTAGACTGTGCGTACCTCAGCCACATTTTCTTCTGTCTCGTATATAGCACTGAGATCTCTGGTGGTGCTTAACTTTACTCTTTCTATCCTCATAACTAAGAATCTTGAGACTTAATTGACATATCTATATCTTTCTAGACAGATACATGGCTATGAATTTTATGGGCTATGTTGTCCCCTTCATCTTTATGGTTGGAAATGCCTAAAGCAGGCAGACCCAGGTCAAGAGGGGCATACAAAAGGATACTTTAAGTCTATCCCCCTCCTTCATAGACGATACTTCGCAAGGGTTCTACAGGAATAAGTATATGCAGCAAGAGGATAATAGCTGAGAAGATAACTTCTTTCCATAGCTTCCAACCCCTCAAAATCCATGACAGTCTAGCAATTGAGATAATACTGACCTGGTTTTAGGCCTGTTCATCCATTTTCTAACTCTACTGAAACCAACTGAGAAACAACAAGGTTTAATTTGGCCCATTCTTGTTCCCTGAATGTGCAACCATTGTATTTCTCAAGCTAGAATTTGGTACCAAACTTGTATTGTGTTTTATTATCTGCAAAAATGTGTATAGTTTAAATCTGTTGCAGGAAGCCAAGCAAGAGGGGGCTGGAGAATGTTCTCGGCAGAGGCTCAACACTGAAGAAGAAAGAACCAGGGTACAACATACCTCCAAAACTGAATCTTTTCCAGTCTACACTAAAGGTTTACACTGGTACAGCTGTCCCAGTGGCTGGCAACTGATGACTGTGTTCATGGACAATACCCAGTGTAGATTGGCCCTTAAATATAGCAAAATGTCTTTGTGACATTTTTGTCATTTGTAAGTTTTTCTTCAAGTCTGATTCTCCACTAAGCATTTGTTTACTAAAATGAAGCCTATAATAAATGTTTATGCCTCTGCTTATGAATACTGTTATGTACACCTATGTGCTAGGGCTGTAGCAATACATTGAATATTTATGCAGTGAGAACCACTATCTCTCCACATCTGGCTTGTTAAACACAGCACAAACCAGCTGGTGTTCTCTAAATCTACAGTCCACTTGCTGCATCAATTATTCATCTACATTGCTGGTTGGATTTGCAAGGACTTCACAGTCTTCATAGGGCCTGATGACTGCTGAATGGTGATACCCTCTGCCCACCCCCACTTCTGCAATCCCAATCCTTTCTAACTCAGATTCAAGCCTGCAGCCTTGCCAAGCATGCAATACAGATTGGAATGCCAAAAGTCACTATTTGTTTTGAAAATGAAGATACCATTGAAAAGCCTACTGCTTATTATTATTATCTATCTCTATTACAGAGTCCCCCAAAGGACCCAATTAGTGTCAGGGCCCCAGTATGCTGTGGAAACACATAGCATGACATGCCCCTCCTCCAAGGAGTTTACAGACTACTTGAAGACAAGAGGCAAGGAGTGAGTGCAACAGGGAGGAGGGCTGGGGTAAGGACAAGAGTAATAAAAGCACTTGGTTACATATATTGACAGAGCAATGACTTATAATTAGGCATGCTGTTTTTATTCCCTATAAAATACTTTGATCCTATCTTTTCAAATATCTGAGTGCTTGGTAGATAGACGTAGAGAGAGAGTGGGGAGTAGGGCTGGCCAGAAAACAAGAATTCTATTTTGTGAAATAATTTTGAGGGGACCATTGTGATAATCTAGTCAGATGTCCTGCATAACACCAGCAGGATAATGTTTGGTTGTGTTCAGCATTAGGATGAAACAGACATTTTGACATTCTTTATGGAAAAAACAAAGACAGGCATACCTCAGAGTAGCCCAAAAGGTGGGACCCTCAAATGGGATACAAGAGACCCACATTCAAGTCTGTTCATTGCCTGATTCAGAGCAAGGACTTAAAAATAGGTCTTCTACATCCCAGCTAAGCACTTTACCTATTGGGCTATAGAGTCAGTCTCTGGATTTCTGGCCCACTCAATATTAAATTATTTATACAAATTGGAACAGTTCCAACTGGAGACTGGGCGGTTATAGCACAAACTTGCTCTGAATCAGGCAGAAACCTGCATCTCCCACATCCCAAGTGGGTGCTTTAAGCGCCTTCCTCCCAAGATACTTTTTGACTCAATGGCTTATATCAGGGAAGACTGAATAGCAGCAGATTTCCTTAGCATGCACCTGTGCACTGGGCTGGTGACAAGCACAAGAAAATGCTCCTCTCTTAAATGGTTCCCTATGCTCTTTGGTTGAACGGCTCCAGTTCTGCTGTCAAGGGATTTTCCATAGTTTCAAAGGAGGAAACTGGGCTCGTCCCTATGTTAACTTCACTTTGTGAACAGAATACTGCTCAAATGGTCATCCAGACTTATTTATAATAATAGGAATTATACTTTGCCTTTATACCTTATTCTAGGGTGTGAACTGTCTTATTTCGTGCTCTTACAGCACTAAGTACACTATTGGCAGATAATAATACTGAAGTAGAACCTTTCTTTTAATGATCTCAAAGCACTTTAAAGGTATTCATTAATGAGACATATCAAACCACATTCACATATATTCCTAAAGTTTGTGGATGTCTGGCTCCATGTTCAAATTCAGTGATTTGCCCCTTTCTCTGTTATGAGCCAAATCAAAAACCTGAACTTAAGACAGCTCTTTCAGTCATTTAAAACGCAGACAGATCAGGACTGAACCATTCTCACTACATCCTGAGAAGTGAGTATGATTTCAACTGTTTCACAAGTGGAGAGACTGAGGCAGAGGTTAAGTTTCCCCAAGGTCACAAAGCATGTCTGTAAGAGAGAGATGACTGAAACCAGCAGTTAGACATCCTGTTGTTCTGCTTTGTGTCACTTTTACCACATGAGAATGCCATCTTGTTCTCAAAATGGTGTGTTTCATACAGGATGACTTTTCACACACGATGCATGAAAGGCGGTGGCATTCCCACACTGGCAGGGGCATTCTAGGAGTACTGTTACTTGCTCATGTAATAATTTTAGTTAGAGTGAAAATTAGAGGGCTATTATAACTTGTAATAATTGCAATTTGTTTATTTTTTTATTCCTTTGTGAGTCGTATTTTAATTACAAAGATATTTTTAGGTAATAAACTACCCTAACTAATATAATAATATTAACATGAAACATATGTATAAAAATAAAAGGGGTCTGGGAAATATAGTCAGATGCCAAAGGGGTCTTTGGCACAAAAAAGTTTGGGAATCACTGCAGCAGATCACACTCTACCAACTAGACTTCACTCTGTCCCACATTTATTGGACATGCATCACATTGCCTGTATTATTATTACTACGCAGTCACAATATTGGCTGCTACTTAGGAGCTGTTTTTCTTGGCAATTGCTTTTCTGCTCCTCACTTTATTTTTAACAGAATCTGTGTTCAGAGTGGTTTTTAAAATAAAATAAAAAAAATGAACTTCAATTTAAAAAAAAATGAGTTGTGCATTCAACAAAACACCCAATTTCTAGAATAGATTGTTTCAAGACATGTGCATATACTTCTGAACTTAAAAAATGATCCATGATGTGATTAGACACTGCACATTGTTATGGGCATTTAATGGAATTTTATGATTGACTGCAGTATGATTCTGCCAGCTCTTTCCCTTAAGCAAAGCCAGAAGAACATCATGAATCAAGGGCAAGAGAAGTATTTGCTATGCAGATACCTTGTGGAACTTTAAACTTGCTGATGGACCAAATTAGGTCTTTAATAATAAGTGTGCTCTCATTAAAATACCAACACCTTACCTTAGCTTTCACTCCCTGATTTGGCTCTTTGCAGCAGGGAAATACATTCACAGGTTCTGGTCGATTACTTGACACCCATTTGCCTTACTGTAAAATGTTGGCATAAGTCACTTCACCTTCTGAAATGGGAAAACTATGGGAACATTTCAAATATACTGGATGAATCCCTAGTCCAACCGAAGTCAATAGAAGTTCTACCACTGCTGCCCTTAGAATTCACAGTCTGCCTAAAGATTTAATGTTGGAACAAATCTATGCATAAACAGCTCCAAATGATGGTTCATCTCACATATTATTCCCAAACCAGGATGCATATCCCTTTAACAGATCTAAATTCTAGGTGAAGTGTTTTCATCTCTGAAACTTCTGGGTTAGTTTGTTTCTAACCAGAGGTATACATGCATAATTTCTTTCATGATCATATTGGTCCCTTCTGACCTATGAGTCTATGAGTCTATAATGCAGACCTTATTTTAGCATTGGCAAAATAGTCAAGAAAGTTGTGTTCAGTTACCTTTCTAACCAGGCCCCTTGTCAGTTGCTTTCAACTTTTTTCTTTCAGGTAAGTTCACTCCCCACTTCCTAGATATATGTAGATAGATTAGATTTTGTGGTGTAGGCAGAAAGATTTCATTGGCATGACTTTAGGGAAATTTGTTTACTCAGCACAGTCCATCCTATAATGTCATGCTGACCTTAAATTTGCTTGTTAGGAACTGATATTAAATAATTTGTTTGTTTGTTTGTTTGTTTTGTTTACTTTGTTTACTCAGCCCTTTCTCAGGCAGCTTCCATTATGGATATAAAACTACCATTCTGGGTTTGTTCCCATTCTTGATGCTTGCTTCTTGAATCATGAGTGTTATCTAGTCATGGCTAAATAAATTTAAAAAAATAATAATAATTAATACCATTGCAGTGCCCAGTTTTCTTTATGAGGATATGTACTGAATGTGACCAGAATATAGGATAATTCCGTTTCTTTGATTTATCCGCTGCAAGGAAATGTGGTTTTACTAGTTCAATTCTAACTTGAAGAGTGTGTCAGTTCATCTTAACAGGCTCTTCACTGCATTTTGGCCTCCATTCCCTTCTCTTTGTTGGTAAAGTTGTAGTCTTGGTTACTCTCTTCAGTGAGGCTTGGGATTACAGTTCCTGTCAAAGCTCAATACAGATGCATTTGCCACCCTTCTACACATATTTAAAACAGGAACTAAAGCCATGAACTGTCCTTTGTTACTGTTATGTCTCTGTTTTTCTCTATAGGTACAAAATGCACATTCTTAACCATGCTGGTACAAAGAATTGACTGTCCAAATAACATTCTCTGGAATGCCATTTTAAAAAGGTTTCAACATAAATATAAACATTTCTACATAAATGCTATCATCTTTAAAATGCTAAGTTAAAATACATTGTTACAAAGTCAGAGATATAGCATACAGATCATGTAAAGTACAGAAAAGTACTATTTATATCTTTCTTGATGTCTGCCTATTGGCAGTCTCAGATCTGCTAGAAGTTGAAATAATAAAGAGGTAGAACTAGAAACCAGGGGTGTAAACCTGTTTCCAGTGAAAGCAATGGCAAAAGTCTTATTGACTTTAGGGGACAGCATTTCACCCCATGTTCCAAGATAGTTATATTGGGCCCAGTGTTTCCCTTGAAGTCACTCAACAACTTGAGGGATCAGGCCCACTGACATTAAATGGAGCACAAGACATTAATTTTATTAATAATTCTCTTTTATATACAAAAGAGAAGTGATCAAATATAAGCATGGTAACGTGGATTGCATATGTACCCTTGGGGCCATGAATCAGATACAATGGTGATGTGTACTAACAAAATGATAGATTACAACTATCTAATTTCACCTCTCATGTCCATTAAAACTAGCTTCAGGTAACTAAAGCTTTTATTGTCATTCTATGGGGACCCTGATCTCACTGAAGGCAATGGGAGCTTTACCTGAATAAGCCAAAGTAAGGACTTTGGGGTTTGGACTAGAAAGCATTCCAGACAATGGAGCTGCATCAATTTACACCAGCCTAACATCTTCTCCCTCACATCATTTACAAAACCTATGGTTAGTCTTTAATTTAAGCCTGCAGCATTCCTTAAATCATGGGTATTATCTTGGGTGAAACCACACTATGGAATCAGCCTGGGAATTTCTGCAGACTGCAGATTTTTTTTTAGAACAACATCATCTTGTCCCATCCTGTTTGTCAGCCTGACACTCTGAGACCAGAAGAAAGTAAATGAGAAGATAGTTCAATTGGGCATTTATTGGCAGAGTTTTCTCAGGAATAGAGGAGAAAAACCCAAGACTATATCACTCAGGATAAACAATAAAAAGATAAAGCTGTTTGGCACCTAGAAAAAATTAAAAGAAAATGCGGGTGAGCAAAATATATGTAAGAGTTCAAATTTAAAGCCATAGATTTCTTTTTTTTAGAATGTATACAATCAGTTTTCATGGGAGGTATGAACTGAGTTGTACTGACCTTAGAGAATTTTGGTCTTCCTTAACATTTCAAATGAATTTTAATACCAATGAAAAGAAGGGACCAATGGCGACAAACTAGAGCCAGACATAGTGTATGCAGGTGCTATGCAAACTACACATACACACACTCCTGAAATATTTCTGGCTTGTGTACCTTAATCCTGACCTGGAAACACACCAGAGGGAGTGAGGCCATGCCAATAAAATATGACATTTTATTTTTTGTGTAGGATACCAATCCATTTAACATGCTGTTTTTGAACAAAATACATGGATTGCATATTGCACATATACCAGTTGAAATGCAACATACAGTACTATTGAACTAAGAACTGCTTTTACTGATACTTTGTTTTTACTATTTACCCAAGTGGGAATACAAAATATTATTTTCCTTGATGGCAAAGTTTAAGTCTGTCCTTTGAAAGCAACATGAGTCAGTGTGGAGGCATGTGAAATGACACTTTCCCCTCCCCTACGACGGACAGGTGGAAAATACATATATATATAATTCTTCTGAAAGTAAGTGTGAGCTAAGCCTAAAAGGTGCACGTAGGTTGGCATCCCTGTCAGAGGAAGGGAGTTGAAGGATTATCAGTGAGACAGTTACTTTGGTTTCTGCATTATATCCAGATGAAGAAAGCATTACCCCAGGCTGTTACTCACCTTCAGTTAATACGCTACTGGTCACATTTCAAAGGGACTTCAACCTGCCCTCCATTTCTAAAGATGCATGGTTGCACATAAAAAAAAGCCCTCGCTCAGTGTCTATTTTCTTGTCCTATTCTGTTCTATATGGAGTTTTATGCTGTGCTCAACATCGTCGTACCTGAGGTCCTTTCAATAATGCATTAAGTAATGCATCCTCAGTGTTCTCAGGAATGCCCTAATGTTTTTCCCTAAGGGAGAAATGTTGGGTAGAATTGGTTGCGAATATTTTTGATGAAATGTTGTATATTTAGTACTGCAACCATTCCCATTTTGAAGGTTTTTTTCACAACTAGATAGGTCAGTCACATTTTTTTTAATTGAAAGGTTTGCTTCTGTAGAAAAATCTCTCACTCTGTCACCCCCAAAGAAAACAGCATTGTGAGACAGTGGGGATAGACACCGATTACTAGAGCCCACTCAAAGGAAAATGGTTGTGATTAGCTGCAATCAGAGCTGTGCAAACCATCTGTGTTGAAACCACAAGCTCCCCCTGGAACTGGGAGCACTCAGTACTTTTGAAAATCAGGTATACCTGTTAGGGCTGTGAGTTTGGAAAGATGGATAGTCAATGCAAAAGATGTAATGCTCTAATTCCCATATCAATGAATATACACTACTTCATTTACATAAATCCCCCTAATATCAAATCCTTCAGTTCCTTGCTCCACCTCCCTCTCACATCAATGCATTCTCCCTGTCAAATCCATCCTTTCCCCCTTGATATTCACTTCCTCCCCAACCACCCTAAATCCATTCTCGAGTTTCCCTCTGTCACCTTGATCTGGCTTGCCTTTGAGTTTCCTCCATGTCCCACCCTCTGTCTCAGTTCCCTCCATTCCTTCTTCAAATCTCCTTTCTGGTTCCCCTGATCAAATTTCCCTTTTCCCTCTGGTGTGGCCCCCCCCATTTCTTTCCCCCTTTCTCTACTTCTCTACTTTCTCTACTTCTACTCTGGATACACACACTTGAATTTTGTGAAACTGCTGTGGATTTGATGGAGTCCGGAGGAAACCTCTCTGGGTCGGAGGACAGGGTATTCTCAACTGAGGGCCCTCACCTCTAGAATGTGCCTCCAGAGATCAGAATAAATTTACTTCTCATTTTTAAATATGCAAGTGGATATAAAAATAGCTGATATTTGACTGTATCCCTCTCCCTTCAACCTTTTGTTTGGCACTTGCTTGTCTTCTCACCTTGGCAGCTCTTTGAAGCATGGTCCATGTCTTTGTGTATGTGTGTATGTGTATGTGCAATACTTAGCACAATGGATCTCCAAATCCTGACAGGACACTATTGCAAGGTAATTGAAATAGAATGCTAACTTGAGTCTTACTGCCTTCAAATGTAAGACAAGATATGGGGGTTTGTTGAGGAATCCCTCTTTCAGTGAGGATGACCATCAATGGTCCAGTGACATATCTCTTTGGAGGAGGAATTAAGAGGTGAAGTAAAAGGAATGAGAGGAGGGGAGAAGTGAAAAGAAAGAGGACGGAAAAAAAATCCCCACAGTAAGATAAAAGTAATTGCAAAATGAAATGATGGTGCCTAGGTGGATTCTTGTGATAATAATGGTTTTAAAACCTTTGCTTAGGGCCCATATATCACAGTGATGGATGCAAACCTAGAAATGGATAACTAGAGAAAAAGAAAGATCCATGGCATTGCACTTATTTACACAAAAAACCAAAACACCATAAACTGAAAATCGGCATCCTTCCTGCAGCAGTAGTGTGCATTCATTTCTTCCAAGTCATCAGATATTCTACACCAAATATTGCCATGCTGGTTCATTTCCAGCTTCTTTCTTAAAGTTTCCAATCAGTAGCTGTTTAAAATAAAATTAGATATGTATAGTATGACTTCTTCATCAACCATTAACAAAGCTCATTGTTTAATTCATCTCTCAAATTGCATTTAATAGAGACTTAAAGTGATGCCTATGACTGTCACCAGGGTGCCCATTCATTATAAATTTCACTTGCAGGGAGAACTGCGTTTAATCACCACAATTTTCCTCTATCAATGCCATTTGCATAAGGGCTGGGCAAGCAGGCATGATGAAAAATTGAATCCAGCTAATGTTATTGATTGGGAAGATCTGACCCTGAAACTGAGCTTCATTAATTATCCTGGCTTCCTCTTCAGAAAGGAGAAATGTGGAAGATTTCATTACATTTCTGCATTGCATGCAACATTAATATTGTTCATGGTGCTTACACTATTACATACTCCCTCATTAAAGGCATGCAATGCTTAATTTGACAGGGGCCATATCATTTGCTTATAGATGATATAACTTGAAAGTGAATAAAATCTTGGAAATATCTAATTTTATGAATTGCTAGAGACTGTAAAGAAATATCTGTAATTGTAATCCAAAAGGACAGAAAGACAGATCAAGGATCCTGTTTAAATCTTTGGATTCTCTAGCCTGGTTTTCAGAGGTTTCCACAAATCCCATAAATGTCAGGTTGAGTTACAAGTCTTCTGCACCTCTGAAAATGAGCCCACTCGTGTACAGTGGATTTCCTATATCAGTCATTCCCAAAGGATGCTTGCTGAAATATTTTCTTATCATGAAACAGCACAGCTACAAATTCAGCATGGCCAGCTCTCGTGATTTTGTTGTGGGTCTTGCAATATTTCAGATTGTACTGAAAGCTCCAGTTCCTAGACTCCTGTGGCCTATGTGAGAATCAAATCTCAGCTTTCATTAAAAAATAGTTTCTAACCCCCCCTGTTGAGGAGAAAAGCTTGAAAAAATGACCCAAGTGTACCCTTACAGCTCAGAAACCAGAAGGCAAATAAAAAGAACTTATTTTTTTGTATTTTTTTTTTAAATCTGTTGGCCAGAGGAGAGGGAAGCAGACTTATGATGTTTGAGCATTTGGGGCTGGAAATACTTCAAATTCCAGTGACTCCATATAAACCATATGACTGCACCGTCAATAAAAATTTGCATAGCTGTAAGCAAACTGATTTGAGGCATTCTGCCACCTTTGGATGGAGTGGGATATGAGTGACTGGACAGTACCTGGCACACTAGTCACGTGCTTGTCCTGTTGGTGAAGTTTGCTAGTAGTCAACATGTTTATAGGTTTGAAGCAGGCCCCTTCTGTCATTTGTTCCGGGACATGCTGGCTGATTCCACATCTTCCTTGGTGCTAACAATCTATTTACAGTGTAAATATGGGGGACAAATTATGTAATGTCTGCCATTTTCAAAGACTGTACAATTGTGCATGCAAAACACAGCGCTCTCTGCATTCTTTGGTAGACATGGAATGAGAGAGAGAGATGCACTTCAGACCAAATGGGGACATTTAGCTCACAGAAACTGACATAAAATATTGATTGCCTTTAACGGAAACAGCTGTGATGTTACTGACTGAAATGGTTACAAAAAAAGTCACTTAGGACCAGATTGTGTTCAGTTGCTCTGTGCCCATAATTGTACTCCCCCGCTGCTACCTATATACCCCTCCTAGGATGTGAGACAGCCCACGAGGGTCATAGCCCCACTCCTGGCTGTGCACCAACCAATGAGGCAGGACCATCATGCTGGAGAGAGGGTATGTTGTTCCCAGCATGTTATATCAGTCAGCTGCCTGTCCTGCCTGCCTGGGAACTTCTGGAAGAATTCTAACTCCCTGTCCTCCCCCAGCCCTAAAGTGCACTTGAATTTAAATGACAATACCGAGCCAGCGGTCCAAATAGCTAAGCTAAATTTTAGATTTTCAGTTTACCTAACAACATTTCCAAATCTCTGCTGAAAGAAAAGGGCAGCTGAGCAATCCCTATGGCTACCATTTTATTCACAATTCCAGTTGTATTCTGCACAGAAAGCAGAAACTAATGGCATGAATGATATCAAGGCAGGAAGACAAGATGCAGTCACGGACATAAGGAATGCCGAAAGTTTTCCATGCCCCTTTAAGATATGTATTTCTCCCCTCTCTTTTTGGACAGTTGTTGATATATGCACTAAACCACAACAGAAAGCGAGAAAAGTAGTTCCTTAGTTAAGCTTTACATAATTCTCTCTGAATGCGTGCAGATTCATAGATTTGAAAGCCAAAAGAGATCCTTAGATCATCTAGTCTGACCGCCTGTATATCAGAGTCCAAGAATTTCATCCAGCTACCATGGCATGGAGCTCGATATCTTGTATTTAACTAAAGCAGATCTTCCAAAAAAGCATCCCAGCGTGATTTGAAGACTTCAGGTGACGGTGAATCCACCACTTCCCTTGACAGTTTGTTCCAGTGCTTAATCACCTTCACTGTTAAAAAGGTGTGTCTATATTAGGGTGTTTTAATGTAATAATTATTATTTTGCTCAACTTCTCCACTGTATAACAGGAAACTATTTAATAGACTAATTAATAGTCTAGTGTGTATATCTCTTTCTCTACAAGCCGCAACAACAGTAAGAATAAAATAGCTGCTGACTTAGCACACAGAGAGTGTAGACATTTAAAGGTGCAGTATGCAGAAAGCAAAGGCATCACAGTTTAATTGCAATATACACACCATATTAGATGTTGATTGCTTTCTCTTTAAAGAAAAAGCAGAGCCCTGGGTGCAATAGTAGCTTATGTATCATTCTCTCTCCTCTGGAGATCAGGATAGAAATCCCTACACGACACATAAATGTGACTTGTGTGAGTCTCTCATGCTAATTGCTAATGAACAGTTGTCTACATCACAAAACTTCCACACAGTATAGCACAGGAGTTAGTTTTCCACATACGAAGCAGACTGGAGTTATCGGGTGAGAGGGGGTCAGTGGAGGAGATGCTGGTTGGGACTAGCTGCATTGGCAGAGCTTTGGGTGAGGGAGGAACAAATGAAATAGCAGTGGATGTTACACGCAGAGCTGGCGGACATATGTGGGGCCTCCAAGACTGGAATAGCAGTGTGTACTGTCAACTCTTGAGCACTGCCAGCCTACTACAGGCCTGTCTTTAGCCAGCATTGGCAATCATTTACTTTCACAAGTACTGAATTAACACAAATGTTTTAGAAAACAGGGGGGACAAATGGTTAAAGCAGATCTATTGAGCCTAGTGGATAATGAGGTTTGCTCATAGCCTCAGCCTCGGGAGAAGTTAGAACTCTATGAAAGCCAAGAGAATATTTTTGTTTTCTCTATGTTTCCGCTGCCAAGAGTCAACAAAAGCTTAGCTAAACAGAACCAACCAGAATGTCATTCTTTGTGTGACCAGGAGATGTAGGGAGTTTTGCACTTTGAATAATAATAAGTTATCAAATCCTTTACTAACTGAGTACTTCAATCCCCTTGAACACAGAGGTTCAGATCATTAAACAGCAAAGAACCTTACACCTTTGCATTACGTGTTTCAAAAGACAGTGAGATCATAGTCAAGACAGAGGATATGAGATGCATGATTTTTCCAAAGGACTTTTAAAAACCTTAATAGTGTCCAAATATTTCCTGTTTAGTCTGTCTTCTGATGAATCAAAGATCATTTGAATCCCCTTATCTTCCAGGGATGTTCATTAAAGCAACAAGGCTATTGATAACAACATTAAATATGTCACAACATCACATGCAGGCTTCAATGCTCCAGGCAGACCAGCTTCCTAAATCAATAAGACTCATGTGGCCAAATTTGTATCTGATGGCTTTAGTGCAGTTGTACTGGGGAGGAATTTGCTCTGTGATGTTAGAAGTGGTGTAAGCTTTTGATTTTGTCTGCAACAAATTCATTCCAGATTTCCTCTGTTTCTGAGATCTCCCCAGACCTTCCCCTGTTAACATCAATGGGACAAATTGTACACCGTGCCTTGTCCAATTCCATTGACTTTGATGGAGTGACACCAGAGATGCATTTGGCTCAGTACAACTGAATTGTGACTGATGTCCCCCTTGTGCTTGTTCATAAAAGTAATACATTACATTCATTCTTTATACAATCCTTTCATTAGGTTTACAGGCGGAATATTGCCAGTGTTATTAATGTTAAGTACACCTTACAGATAAACGCTTAAAGGGATGGCATTATGCTTAAAGGGAACCAGTCAGAAGAAAAATAATGGGCCACATCCTTGGGTGCATCTGAAATGCACAGAGCACACATTAGTGGATAATGTGCAGAGGTGGCTAAAAGCACCTTGTTACACCATGACCCTGGTACCGCTCCGCTAAAACCATTAGCCCTCTTCAGTGTTAGAGCAGTCTGAGGGCAGCTCTAGTTTGCAATGCCCATATCCAGCCTCAGGGGGCTGAAAATACAGCTGAGGAGTGGCATGTCATACAGGTGTCTCAACCAAGTCCCCATTACTTCTCCTACACTGGCAGCAGAAAAGATGTGTCATATGAGAGTCCATGCATCAGCTATATGTAACCAACCATCCCCCCCTACGCTGCAGTGATCCTTCTTAATTAAAATGTCTCAGGCCACAAAGTGGCCATGATGTAACAGGGATCTAGGCCCATATCTAAAAAAGGTTCTGATCTATGTTCTTATAATTCACATTAGAAAGAGAAGAATTTTTAAAATCAAATGTCCCTCTAATGTACTGCACCCTGGTGATTTCACTTTTATTTTTTTGTATTTCTCTCATCATGGATTGTGCAACTAGACCAATCAGTTTCACTTTGGTGCATGGTTGGTTTCACTTTTTTAGTTCTTATGCATAGCACAATCATTCTGCATTCAGGAAATGTTTCCTTTTGGGGGAAAATATCCTCTTTTTATTTATTGACTGACTTAATTCATGTAAACGTTTCTGTTCTTCATCTGCCACATGAGCCCCAGCCTTTTTTGGGTTGGTATCTGGGCCTGTTGTGTTGACAGTCTAAATGCTAAATGTGATATTAAGCTACAGCTGGTTTTTATGGACAGTTGCAGCCACCCCACGGAGCTCTAAGAGGTTCTGTATAATGGAGTTTGGGGCAAACACAGTTCAGTGGATGGCAAAATGAGCTGTATATCTCTGCTATTTCCTTTGTACAGCAAAAGGAAGTGCTAATCCTGAGAAGCCCTTGCCTTCCCTGACCACAAAAACTCTGACTGCACCATGCCTACAAGAGAGCTTTGCGTGGGAGAGGCTCCTTTGCACACCTATACTGAGTCTGGGCACAATTTGGCCTTTAATGTGGCTTACTCTACCTCTTTTTTACTCTACCTAATGGAATTTTCTTATAGCTGCTGTGCATGCATTTTGATCATCCACATTTTAATCACCAAAAATGTGTTTGGAGTCTATTCCAAGGTGATCTCCAGTGACTGAAATAGTTTCTCTGAAGTACAAATGTGCTTCAACAGAATCCTCCTTGTATCTCATTTGTAACTTTTATCACACAGACTATAGGGCAAGCTCTGTCGGGACTCTTATGACAAAGTTCAAATGCACATATACCAAAGGTTGAATGGCATGCAATTCCAGTGGGTGCCACTAACTAGACTTGCGCTCCAGTTCCCTTTTAAGGAAAAGAAGCAAGTCAGTACAATGACTGATGCACTCTAGGGCTCATTGAGTGCAACAGAAAATTGAAGAATTCCCTTGTTAGTTTCTAACGCTCTCTTTTATTTTCAGTCACAGAAGTGTCAGCATTTCAGCCCTTCTTATATGCCTTAAAGAAAACCCAAAGGGAAGCAAAGTTTGAAGCTTTATCTAATGTCACTGAAAATAAAAGAAAATATAACTAAATAACAGAAGAGGGTTTTTTTGTTACACTTGGAGGGAACTGAAATGCTGCTGGAATTGCCGGCATTAACTGTGGGGTTTATTATTATTTATTTATTTACTTCCTGAAGGAAGCCTGATCCAGACAAATTTTTAAGTGTGCTTCAAACATGCCTCTACATTTTTCATGTGCGTTTGCTTGCATGTGCTTGCATCTGACTACTTGATTTGTGAGAGCAACTGAATGCAGTTACAAAGTGGTGAGTGCACAAGTAAAAAGACATTTGTTTACAAAATGGCCCCAGTCATCTAAACTGAATCTAGTTGTCTCACTGCAAAAAGAACCTTTACATCCAGGATTGGCAACTAAGTTGGACAAAGGGAGAACTAACTGAACCCGCACCTCCAACAAAAACTACATCAAGCCTGACCAAGTTTGGCTAATTTATCATGGGCCAGACTTTCAGGGAAATCCACCTGACCTCTAAAATTGCATGGGCAAACACTTAGATTTAAGCCTGTAAACTCTGGCCAAATCACAAACCCCTTCCATTGAAGTTATTCACCCAGGCTGTAATCCTAAACCAAGTCACTACTTAAACTCATGCTTAACTTTCACTTACAGCTTTCCTATAGTTGGCCAGAGAAAGGAACTTTTCCCCCCAATGCTTTTGAGCACAAAATATTTTCCCACAGAAAAAAGTATGTCTTGGGGGTGGGGCAAGAGAGGGAGGATATAGTTTGTGTTGTAGTAAATGGAACATTTTTTTAATAAAAGGGGCCCAGGAGCATACATGTCTCTCTAAACTATTTCCAATAACCTAATCAAATAAACACAGAGGCATTGATTCTGCACTTACTTACACTGGTATATAGCAGGAGCAACTCCACTTCAGTCACTGTCATTACATGAGTGTAAGTGAAATCAGGACTGGGCCTATTAATTATGAACTGCTGGTATTTTAACATCCATTTTTAAAATAATTTTCTTCTTACTTCAGTCCATTATCCAGGACTGTTTGTTTCCTGCACAGTGGATAATTAGACTCATAGCACTTGGCTGCTTCATGCAGATCCTAGCAGATTGAATTTCTGGTGATACAGAGCTGTGATGAGACAGTAACTGCAAACAACATTGTTTAGAACTTCAACAAATTTCTGTGGTTTCTTCCTATGGATTGTCCAAGATCAAAATTATTCTTACACTATGGTAGCACATAAAACCCAGTCATGAAAATTTGAAGTTATCATTTCCATCCCTCCACTATAATGTTTAATCTGGTGTCAGTGCTATGAATGCTTCTCAGCACTTTATAGTCTCCAGGGCTTTTTTTTCATGGGGCAATTCTGAACATTGGAGCTGTTGGACTTGTTTAAAACAAGTCCAGGTCCTGATTAAGTCTAGTTTAGGTCCGCCAGAGAAAAAGGTTTCAATCAGAAACAAAAATGAACACCGTAGTCAAAAATTTTACTCCCTGGTGTGGAGATTACAGAACCAACGCACAATTTGGCATGATAACATACTAGCCTCTGTATTTAGCATAGTCAAGAGCTGTCAGTCTGGCACCTTCTTACCAGCTCTAAATTCACATATATGAGGGGCTGCTGGAAACATAATTCAGACGCTTTCGTTCAGAATGCAGTGAAATGCACACATCATGTACAGTATTAACCATATTAATTGCCTACTCTGCATAGTGAAATGGTTGCCGGATGTGCTCCTGAGTGAAGCTTTTCTCCTGTTAATTGAAAGGGGACAGCCAGGTGTCTTGTAGCCTTTCCAGGTCCATCAGTTTGAGCTCTATGGTATGTGTGGTTATGTCCTGAAAAGAGAAGTTGCCATTTTATGTTCTGTTTATTAGACATAAATGTAAAGGAGTAGATGTGAGACTATGTATCTATCTATCACATGCCTCAAATCTTCAAATCTGTGAGATAGGGTTGTGCTTCTACTATTTATTGCAGCTGCCATTTTGTAATTCATTTC
Source organism: Mesoclemmys tuberculata (assembly GCA_007922155.1). NCBI lineage: Eukaryota > Metazoa > Chordata > Testudines > Chelidae > Mesoclemmys > Mesoclemmys tuberculata. The sequence continues at coordinate 34,700,631 of ML675611.1, forward strand.
ACATGTAGAATGCTACAGAGTGAATCACAGTGTACTCTCTCTTTCCCATGGAGATTTTATGTGTTTTTTTAATTTACTATTTTCCTTATTCTGAAATAAAAATAATCCAGTTACATGCATTCACGTTTCGCTTTTTACCTATTGAAAGGGACAGAGGCATTTTCCTGTGGGGCAAGCATGCAGTAGCTACTGAAAGTGAAAGATCACTCATATTCTCCACAGTCAAAGGAAGTGATGTTGGTAGTTCTGTAGATGTCATTGTTCCCTCTATGTCAGAACTGAATCAACGCTTCAGACAGAGCTGGGCAAACAAATTGTAATTAATAATGCATTAAACACATTTTGCCTTTTATTTTGTTTGTCAAAAGTCTGTGAATGATAGCAATAAAAATAGGAATAGAGCACTTTTCATCAGTATATCTCAGTTTATCTCACAAAGGAGGTCATATCATTATCCTGCTTTTTTCAAACGTGTCCGTCATTCAGAATTATTTGCCAGATCATTTCTGCATATAAATCTTGATCTGTGTTTATAATGCCATCAGTGCAAGGCAAATATTCAAAAGTCAAAATTTGCAAAACAAACTCTTTTACACCTGCTACAATTTTGTATCTTAGTCAAATGGTACATTTCCATCTCAGTGCTAAATGGACACAAATGTTAGAAGCAGACTTCTGCTTGAATACTTGTGATTACAAATTAAATATTTGGTTTTGTGAAGTATTCAAATATGCACTTAATATTTGCTATTTTGGTCAACATTTCTGTCTTGTTCACTAGAATTTTTTCAGAAAGTAAATTAAAAACTGTGTACACAATCAAAATCAATTTGTTTTAAAGTTTGAAAATATTTTAAAGTTATTTTGTTTGGTTGCTTTGGTTTTGGTTTTTCTACAGTACAAACCCAGCTCAAACCCTTGGATAGTGCTAAGAGGTGCAGTGCTGAATGTATTATTTTAGATAATATTTAAAACTATGTCATGATTACATATGCTCATTTAAAGATCCCATTATACTTTGTTGCAAAGGCACTGAATGCTAGCCTTGATTTTCTGCCCAAACTCCAGTTTGGAAAATTACATGGTCCTTACCTAAATTTCTTCTATCATTATAATATAATATTTTTCTCATCTCCTGTTGTGTCTATTAAAGAGTTGTATTGTTCCACCAATGCAATGGCTGCATTTCAGCAAAGGTGAAAAATGATTTCTAAATTGCTTTGAAATACCTCACAAGTAAAAGTGATCAATAAATATAAGGTATTAATATTAATCCTGCAGAGAATGTCCGTTCCAGCAGGTCCTACTTGATATCTTTTGATAAGATAAAAAAGAATAGACAGGCAGTTAATTTTGAAAACAATATGTTCCTAAACCAGCTGGCAGGTAATCCAAAAAAAATAAAATTATCCCAAATTTTATATGCCAATTATTGTTTTTCTATAAATTTCTTCACACTGACAAAACCCCCAGAAGACAGATTGAGGATTTTTGAGTCGTAACTGATGCAAAACAAGGCATTAGTGAATGAAATGGTCAAACATAGCTGCTAACATTAAGCAAATCCAAACTCAATTCTGCAACCATCTGTGTCTCATTTAAAGCTGATCAAACTGGTGTCTGGGATTTGACAACAGTAAATTAGAACAGGTTCCCAGCTAATAAGGTGCCCATTTTGTAAAATGGTCATCAAAGACTTTCCTACCTTATAAAAAAAAATTGCTCTCTTCAAATGCTTTGCAGTAACTGTGGATTTATGAGGATTGTCCCTTAGACTGAAGCTCATAGTTCTGCTCCCGCTAATGCATCCTAATCCATTTAGCATTGTTCAATGAATTAATGTTTACTCCCTTTTCTTTTCCTGTACATAATAAGTGAAAGCGATAAAAGTACGTTCATGGACACCTAGTGATAAAGCCATCAGAGCTACCAGACGGCATATAGATATAGTATCATAGAGAGTACAGACATATAGTATACTGGACACACAGAACGTACCCCCCGGGGTCTTTGTGGTAGACACACAGATATAGCTCCCCTTCTCCATGTGGAAGGGGACGCTTGGGTGCTATGGTTAGGTTCATGGAAAAGAGGCATCAAGAAGCAATGTGGATGAAATTCATTCGCTGGTGTAAACGGACACAGCTTCCACTGCCTTCAATAGGATCAGCATCTCCCCCCACCAGACCTTAATTTAGTTCTGTGTTCTCAAGAAATTATATAAGAAAGAAAGTTAAAATATACCTCATGGAAAAGTCTTTTCAATTGTAAGAGAAAATTAAGAGTCTTTTAAAATATTTTGAAACCAATCTGTGGAATACTATAGTAGGGATACAATTCCCCATTCACTTCTATAGGATGGTTTAAAAATGATCTGTTAAGGAATCACTTTCGGTTAAAGTCTACAGATTATTAGGATAATTACTATAGAATCTTGTTTAATTTCTATAGAATCCTATTACTGGCTATCAATCACTATTAATTGGCATTGTAGTCACAGGTGGCCTCCAGGAGGCCACCTGTGACTACTATGACCACTAAAATGGCTTACTTACTATGCAGATTGACCCATCTGTACCCCAGCCTTGATTGTCTCTTTAACTATTGTGTTATGTAGCTAGACTGTGAGCTTTCTGGGGCAGAGACTAAACTATGTGTTTGTACAGCACCTAGCACAGCAGGAGTCTTTTGCTTGAGTAGGCCCTCTAGGTACTACCACCATATAAACAATAAATCGGCTTACTCCCTATTAGATTCTACAGGATTTTTACCATAAAGGATTTAAAAAAATATAAAACAAGCCTAAGAAAGAGACAAGAATTATTTCTGAGTGTGAGTGTATTTTATAACAGTGAGACCTGAGCTTAGGATGTTTGGTTTAGATGTTCAGCTAAGAGGCCTGTGCTGCTTTGTATGAATGTGTGCATACACATAGGACTCAAGCAGTCCCACTTTATCAGGCTCTTTGAATCAGTACGTATAGATGAATGAGACCTGAGGCAATCATTTGTGTGTTTATATATATCCAACCCTATTAGTCATATTCTGGCTAGCTGCACAGTTCATGCAGGTGACTGATTTAAGTTTACAGGCCATCAAGACCTATAAAAGTGAGAAGTACCAAAATGGCGGCTCTTATCAGAGCTGCTCCAAATGCCTGCCTCCATCTCCTCTGCCCATGAACTGCAATGCAAGTTTAGTAAGGGGAAAGAGAGCCAGACAAAGACAGGGAAGCATTCAGAAACCTTACCAAATGCTTCTGAAGCCCTGATCTGAGACACAAACTATGGACAACTGATACACATTTCACATTAGTGACTGGCTGATATAGGATTTTTTGGCAACATTTTATTTCCTCTTTCCATGGGCTTTTGTGAAGGATGCTACTATAAGCCACTGGTGAGTGTGTGTTACTGGTCCCCTTGGCTGCCGATGTGCAGAGGACTGGAGTCTGTTATAGCCCCCAGTACAGAGCTTTAGCTCACATTGTAGAGGCTCATGATTTTTGCTTTAGAGATTCCCTGTCTTGTTCCTGGTAGATTGTCCAAGATGGTGACAATCACATACCATCAAAAACCATTAGTATAGGAACTTTTACACCTGGCTGGTGTGGCATCCTTCACAACAGAGAAGAGGGAGAGGGGACTCTACTGTAGTAAACACCGAGGGGATTCATACTGACACTTAGGCCTGCTCTACACTAGAAAACTAATCTGTTCTGACAATAGGGGTCAACACTGGTTCCACTGCACACAGTTTAACTGCAAGCATAGCCCATGATAAATCATGTTCCACTTCATTTCAGAAAACATGGTGTGGTAGGGTGGCAGTGGGGGGGGGTAGACCGCCCCCCGGGGGTCGCGTGCTTTCCCGGCTCGGCCGGTGGTGCAGCCAGGGAAGGCTTCGGGGAGGGAATGGACCCAGGCCGCCCCAAAGTGCTGTGGAAACGGCAGGCAAAGCCCCACACCTCTGTAGGTGGCAGCCTGCCAGCCACGGGCAACCAGCCCAAACCCCACTCTGCCAATTCCCCCCTTGTTGGCTCTCTCTCTGAGAACCCTCCAGCCTGTAACTCCAATCTCTGGCCTCCAAGCTCCTTACTCCACAACCCACACTGTCCGTCTGCTGAGGCAGGCTTTTTGAGTGTTTGGGGCGGGGCTTCCTAATTGGCCTCAGCTGGCCTAATTGGTTGAGCAGCCCCAGCTGGCCTAACTGCCGGAAACAGGCCCCTGCTGAGTCACCCAGAAAATAAAGCCCGGCTAAGTCTGGGACTAACATACTGGTCTTCCCGGACCCTTGCATAGCCCCCCCTGGTCTGGTCCCTCTTTTTTTCTCTTTTGCAGCTGCTTTTCTTTTTGGGGGGGCCTTGCTGCCTTTGCTGCCCCTGCTTCAGGGCTTTGCTGGGGAGCCTCCCTCCCATCAGGGAGGGAGGGAGGGGTGAGTGTGTGTGGTTTCTCTATCTTTCCCACCACCACCACCCCCCCCCCCAGCCTCTTTTTCCACCTTCCCCCTGCAGTTGCTTCTAGGGCCAGCACCAGCTGGGCCCCCTCCCTTTCATTTTACTTTGGCTGGCTACCTCTGCCCCCTTCCCCTTTTGCTACTGCCCCCTACTCAGCCCCCTGTGTTTGGGGGCACCCTGCCCCTTCTTCTCCCCTGCCCCTCCCCTGCTGCCCCCTCCCTGCCCGGGCCCCACATTTGGGGGACCCTGACCCTCCCCCACTGCTGTAGCCCCCATGTGCTCCAGCAGCCCCCCCCTTAATTGACTCTCCCCAGTTTTGTTGACCCCCCCTTCACACACTGCACCCCCCCTCCTGAGTTCATCTCACCCCAGCCCCCCCCCCAGTGCAGCCGGAGGAGCCACCGACATTCCATCTGGGCTGGTGAGTGCTTTTCCCCCTGCGCCCCTGCCTGGCTTGGCCTCCCTGCCCTTTCCCCTCTGCTGGTGCCCTCCTCCCCTGCTTCCAGCCTAGCGGGGAGGAGCGGTCACCCCCCTTCCCCCTCCTTCCCCTTCTTACCCCATCCCTTCCCCTCCCTTTTCCACTCCCCTCACCCCATACTCTACCTCCCCTTCCTTTACCCCCCCCCAACGAACCGTTCCCACCCCTTCCCAAGATGGTGGGTGTGCCTGGGGCCGGGCCCCCCCCCCCCATAGACACTCCTGCCCCTCCCTCCCTCCCTGAAGCCCCGTCCCTGCCCTCAACAACCGGTCCTCCTGCTCCCGCTGAGCCGCTGGGAGTCACGCCCCAGGTGCGGGCGGAGGACGATTCAGGCGGGGACGCCAGGGATTCTGCTGCCACCATGGCTCCTGCCCCCCCTAATCTGGGGGGAGCCGCTCCCTCGGTCGGGAGGAAAAATCAGGGGGGCAAAAAGAAAGGCAAAGGCCCCACCAAAAAGACACCATCTCCTGTGGCTGGGGCCTCTCGTCCTCTCCCTCTACCCTCTCCCGCTATCCCCTCCACCAGCTCTGGGGGTGGCGGCGCCCCCAGGGCGTACGCCCAGGTGGCCGCGGGCCCCCCGCCGGCCGCTGCTAAAACACCTGCCCCGACCACCGCCTCCAGCACCATCCCTGGTGGCCGGGGCCCCTTCTCCGCCCTTACCAGGAGGCATGGGGTCCGGTGCCTCCTGGTGCCTGCCTCGCCCCACGTGGAGACCTACGTGCGGGCGATGGCGCGGGTGGTGGGGTCCCCGGCCGTGGTGGCGGCCTCCCGTATGTATGGCAAGGTGGTCTTCTTCCTTGCCTCGGAGGCCGCCGCCCAGGAGGCGGTGGAGACGGGCCTGGCGGTGGGGGGTCTCCACGTCCCCGTGGAGCCCCTGGAGGACCTGGGCGTACGGGTGGTCCTGTCCTCCGTTCCGCCCTTCCTCCCCAATGCCGCCCTTCTGCCTTCCCTTGCCTCCCTGGGGAAGCCCCTCTCCACCATCAGCCCGCTTCCCCTCGGCTGCAAGGACCCCGCCCTCCGCCACGTCCTCTCGTTCCGCCGGCAGGTACAGCTCCAGCTGCTGCCGGCGGTGGCGCGTGGCGGAGAGGCGCTCGAGGGGTCGTTTCTGGTGCCCCATCAAGGGGCCCAGTACCGGGTCCATTACACCTCGGGGGAGGCCCGGTGCTACCTCTGCCGGGCGGCGGGGCACGTTCGGAGGGACTGCCCCCTGGCCCGGCAAGGAGGGAGGCCCGGGACCCCCGGGACCCAGGAGGGCGCCAGCCAGACCATCGGCGGCGCCCCCAGCAGCCGGCCGGTCCCTGTGGCCGCCCCCCCTCTGCCGGCAGTTGTCACCTGCGCCCGGGCCCCGGGGGCGCCCCCCCCGGCTCGCCCGGGCGAGCTGACGGGCCCCGCTGACGCCCGGAGCAGTCCAGCGGGGCCTGTGGAGGGGTGGGAGCCAGGGCCGGCAGGGTCGGGCACCGGAGGGGGCATGCCCCGGGGGGAGGCGTCTCCTTCCCTTGCTGCCCCACCTCCACTTCCCCACACCCTGACTCCTGGCCTCTTGCCCCCTGCCTCTGCCCCCGCTGCCCGGCCCTCCACCTTGGAGGGCTGGGTGCTCGCGCAGGGTCGGCGCCGGAAGCGCAAGGCCGGAGCCCAGCCCCCCCTCCCGCCAATAGCCGAGGGGAGCGAGAGCCCCTGTAAGGCCAAGCGGAGGGGGGCTCCTGAGGCTAGGCCTGCCGCCGCGCCCCCTGCCGGAGCCCAGCGAGGGGCGCCGACCGAGGAAGTCGTGGTGGCAGACGTGGGCAATACCATCGCCCCTCTGGAGTCCCCACTAGAAGAGTCCTCGCCCAGAGCCCCCCCAGCCGCAATGCCACCTAAACCCCCCGCTGGTGCCGGAGAGGCCCTCGGGGTGGCAGGGGGGGCCTTCTTCTCCTCCTTAATGGAGGAGATAGACTCCCTGGGGCTGACCCCGGCCTGCCCGGGGGAGGAGGACCCCGCCCCCTGTATGGGGGGCCTAGGGCAGGACATCCCCGAACTGCTTCTTCCCTCCCTCTCCCTCCCATCCTCAGCTGCCTCCCCTGCCCCCACCACCGAGACCCCCCTCAACCTCTCTACCCTCCATGCTGGGGAGGTGGGGCCCATCGCCGCGGCCCCCGAGGAGCCGGCGGGGGCTGAGGGGCCGGGCCCTGGGCCACCAGGTGCCCCACCCCTTGTTCTGGGCCAGCTGGCCCCCCTCCTCCCTGAAGCCTCCTCAGCTGCCCCCTCCCTGGGCCCTGATACCGGGGGTGCCGTGACCCTAGAGTCCGGCCCCCCGGAGGACATCCAACCCACACCCACCCCCTCAGCTCCCGGCCCCAGTCAAGAGGTTGAAGACCCCACCCCCAAATCTGACCCTAACCCCCTTCCTGCTCCTTCCCCCGATCCCTCCCTTACCCCAACTCCTGATCCCTTCCCCGCTCTCAACCTCTCCCATGCCCTCACCCTTCCCATCCCCGCACCTTCTCCCCCCCACCCTTCTGCCTATACATCAGCCGCCCCTGGGGTTGTCTCCTTCCCCCTAAGGAGCTCCCAGGAGGCGGCTTTTGATTTCAGCACTCCCAGCCCACTCGGGGCTGCTGTCTTCCCTCAGCCGCTGCCATCCCCCCCAGCCCCCGCCCCAATGGACCAGGGGGCCGCTGCGGGGGCTGAGCCGGAGAACGACCCCTCCGAGGCGCTGCGTGAGGAACTGCGCACCTTTCTCCGGGACACGCGTGGTGCCCGGAACCGGGTGCAGCTCGCTCTGCAGCGCTGGGGGGACTTCCACCGCGTCCTCCGGGCCGTGAGGGCCATTGTGAAGGAGGGGAAAGGGGCCGAGCGGCAGGGCGCGGCGGCCTACCAACGGGCCCGCAGCTTCCGTGATGCCCTTAAAATCTATGGCACCGGTCACGGGCTGCTGCAGAGCCCGACGAGGACCGCCGGCGCTCCTGCCCACCAGGATCCACCCCAGCCCTCCTCGTAATGCCTTTCAACATCTGCACATTAAACACGAGGGGCTGCAGGACGGGTCTCCGCAGGAACCAGGTGCTCTCCTTCCTTCGGGAGGGGGGGTACTCTGTAGTGTTCCTGCAGGAGACCCACACAGACCCGGCCGCCGAGGCCAGCTGGCGGCTGGAGTGGGGAGACGGGGTGCACCTTAGTCATCTCTCCGCCCGCGTGGGCGGAGTGGCCACCCTGTTCTCCCCTGACCTGCAGCCCGAGGTGCTGGGGATTGCCGAGGTCGTGCCGGGCCGCCTGCTGCACCTCCGGGTCCGCGTGGAGGGGCTGGCGTTGAATCTCGTCAACGTCTACGCCCCGACCGCGGGCCCGGAGCGGGTGCGGTTCTTCCAGCAGGCGGCTGCCTTCCTCGGCACACTGGATCCGCAAGAATGCCTGGTCCTGGGCGGGGATTTTAACACCACCCTCGAAGAGCGGGACCGCACGGGGACCGAGCCGTGCCCGGCCGCTAGGGACGTCCTCAGGGAGATCATTGACCATCACTCCCTGGTGGATGTCTGGCGCGACCACCACCCGGACGACAACGTCACCTTTACTTTTGTCCGGGTGGGGGAAGACCGGTCGCGCCACTCCCGGTTGGACCATATTTACATCTCTAGGCACCACCTTGCCCGGGCCCACTCCTCCAGCGTCCGGCCGGCCCCATTCTCGGATCACCACATGGTGACCGTGACGGCCTCTCTCACTGCGGAGAGGCCGGGGCCGGTCTACTGGCATTTTAACAACAGCCTGCTGGGGGACGTGGGCTTCGTGGCGTCCTTCCGGGAGTTCTGGCTGGCCTGGCGGGGGCAGAGGGGCGCCTTTCCCTCGGCGCGGCGATGGTGGGATGTGGGGAAGGTGCGCGCCCGGCTCTTCTGCCGTGACTACACTCGGGGGGCCAGCCGGCGGCAGGATGTGGGGATAGAGCAGTTGGAGCGGGAGGTCTTGGAGCTGGAGAGGCGACTGGCCGCCAGCCCCGATGATCCGTCCCTCTGCGGAGCGTGCCGGGAGAAGCGGGAGGAGCTTAGAGCCCTCGAGGACCTTCGAGCCCGAGGTGCCTTTGTCCGGTCCCGCATCCGTCTCCTTCGGGAGATGGATCGCGGCTCCCGCTTCTTCTACACCCTGGAGAAAAAGAGGGGGGCCCGGAAGCATGTCATCTGCCTCCTGGCTGCTGACGGCACCCCCCTCACGGACCCGGAGGAGATGCGTGGAAGGGCCAGGGCCTTCTACGCAGACCTTTTCTCCCCGGAGCCGACCGATGTCGCCGCCTGCAGGGTGCTCTGGAACGAACTTCCCGCGGTCAGCACGGGCGACCGGGACCGGCTGGAGAAACCTCTCACTCTGGCCGAGTTCTCGGAAGGCCTCCGCCTCATGCCCACCAATAAATCCCCGGGCATGGACGGGCTGACTACGGAGTTCTACCACGTGTTTTGGGACGTCCTCGGCCTGGACCTCGTCACCGTCTGGGCCGAGTCCGAGGTTAGCGGAGTGCTCCCCCTGTCGTGCAGGCGGGCAGTGCTCACCCTCCTGCCGAAGAAGGGGGACCTCCGCGACCTCCGGAACTGGCGTCCCGTCTCGCTCCTCGGCACGGACTACAAAATAGTGGCTAGGGCCGTCTCGCTGCGGCTGAAGTCCGTGCTGCAGGACGTGGTCCACCCCGACCAGACCTACACTGTCCCGGGCCGCACCATCTTTAACAATCTGTATCTGGTCCGGGACCTTTTAAAACTTGCGTGTAGGGATGGTCTGTCGTTCGCCCTCCTGTCCCTGGACCAGGAGAAGGCGTTCGACCGGATGGACCACGGGTATCTCCTGGGCACCCTGCAGGCGTTCGGCTTCGGACCCCGTTTTGTGGGATTTCTCCGGGTGCTGTACGCCTCCGCAGAGTGCTTGGTCAAGCTCAACTGGACCCTGACTGAACCGGTCAGCTTCGGGCGCGGAGTACGCCAAGGCTGTCCGCTGTCCGGCCAGCTGTACGCTCTGGCCATTGAGCCCTTTCTCTGTCTCCTCCGCCGGAGGTTGACGGGCTTGGTGCTCCGTGAGCCAGAGCTGAGGCTGGTGCTGTCGGCGTACGCCGATGACGTGCTCCTCGTGGTCCAGGACCCGGGCGACCTGGCGCGCCTGGAGGACTGCCTGTCCGTCTACTCGGCAGCCTCCTCCGCCCGGGTCAACTGGGCCAAGAGCTCTGCCCTGACGGTAGGGGCTGGGTGGCAGGCGAGCTCCCTCCCACCCGCGCTTCAAGCCATCCGGTGGAGCGCGGGTCCACTGCTCTATCTGGGCGTTTACTTCTCCGCCACCCATCCCTCCCCGGCAGAGAACTGGCAGGATTTGGAGGGCAGGGTGTCTGGGTGGCTGCGGAGATGGACAGGACTGCTCCGGTGCCTTTCCCTCCGGGGGAGGGCACTGGTGATCAACCAGCTCGTCCTGTCCATGCTCTGGCACCGGCTCAACACCCTGGTCCCGACCCCGAGTTTCCTGGCCTACCTCCAGAAGACAGTTCTGGAGTTCTTTTGGCCAGGACTGCACTGGGTCTCTGCAGGGATTCTGAGTCTTCCCCTGGAGGAGGGCGGGCAGGGCCTGTGCTGCATCCGCAGCCAGGTCCACACCTTCCGCCTCCAGGCCCTGCAGAGACTCCTCTATGGCGCAGGTAGTCCGGCGTGGAGCCACTTGGCGCGCGTCTTCCTCCGCCGCTTCCGAGGGCTCCGATACGACCGGCAGCTCTTTTTTCTCCACCCGCGAGGTCTTCCGCGAGACCTCTCCGAGCTGCCGGTCTTCTACCAGGACCTCCTCCGGACCTGGAGGCTCCTCTCGGCCTCCAGGCCCCTTGCGGTCACCGAGGGGGAGGACCTCCTCGCGGAGCCCCTGCTACACAACCCCCAGCTGCGTGTGCAGGTGGCGGAGGCCCCCTCGGTGCAACGGCGGTTGGTCCTGGCAGGAGTCACCAGGGTCGGAGACCTCCTGGACTACGCCCGGGGGGCCTGGGTGGACCCCCATGTGCTGGCTCGGCGTATGGGGCTCTCCACCCCTCGAACCCCCCGACGCGTACTCCAGGAGGTGAAGGCAGCCTTGCACCCCACGGCTTTGACGTACCTCGAGCGGGTCCTGCAGGAGGGTTCTCCCCGCCCCCCCCTCAGCCCGAGCCCTCCGGTGCTTACCATCGGGCCTCGGCCCCGCGAACCCCCTCGGCCCCCCCATCCTCATGCCCCAAGCCGGCTGCTTGACCTGCAGCCGGCCCTCTTCCAGACCGCGCCTAGGGAACACCTGTACACGCTCGTGCTCCACACCCTTCACTTCCTCGCCCTCGCGTCCCGCCCAGACACCAAGTGGCGGGACCTCCTACCATCCTTGGAGGGCGAGGATCCCCGGTGGGCCAGTCTGTATTCCACCTTGACCCCGCGGCCCGCCGGGGACATCAGTTGGCGGCTCCTTCACGGAGCCGTGAGCATGGGCGTGTACTTGGCGCGGTTCACCTCCCACCCTGATACCTGCCCCTTCTGCGGCATGAGGGAGACCCTGGCGCACGTGTACCTGGAGTGCGCCAGGTTGCAGCCCCTCTTCCGGCTCCTCCAGAACCTCTTCCTGAGGTTCTGGCTGCACTTCTCCCCGCACCTGTTCATCCACGCACACCCCATCCGTGGCCCCACGAAGTCATGGGACCTCCTCGTCAACCTCCTCCTAGCCCTGGCCAAACTAACCATCTATAAGACCAGGGAGAGGAGGTTGGCAGGGGGGGCTCCCTGCGACTGTGGGGCCTATTTCCATTCCCTGGTCAACTCACGTCTCCGGGCAGAGTTCCTCTGGGCGGCGTCCGCTGGCTCCCTGGACACCTTCGAGGAGCAGTGGGCGCTGTCTGGGGTTGTCTGCTCGGTGTCCCCTTCTGGCTCTCTCCTTTTAAACCTGTAACCCTCACGCCCCTTCCTGGTTTTCTCATTCGTTGTCCCACGTAATTAGTTGGACCCGGGTCCAGTGGCTCCACCCCTAGGCTGGGGAGGGAGCTTTTAGCGGTGGGTGGGCTCGTGCCCACCCACCTACCCCCGGACTTCAAATAGTAGGACCCTTGCATAGCCGCTAGGCCTGATCCCGTTACAATGGCTAAAACTCTCTCTGTGGAGGGGGGAGCTAAATATGTCAGACCTAAACCATTGGTGGATAGAGACTCCCTATGACACCAGGGCCTCTGTGAGCCAAGATAGCAGCAGCCAGGGGAGCCCATCAAGCGCCAATATCTCAGGGCAGGGAGACTGGCTTGGTGCCACACTGCCCCAGTTTCTCTACCCCATGCTCATCGTGGATCTTGAAAATGCCCTCCCCTGAAATGTTCAGAACTGAGGTTTTAGTTTAGGTTCTTACATGTCTAGAGACCAACTGTGACATTGCTTCCTGACAATCTGAAAACTCCCCAAAGTCTTTAATTATAGAGATCTAGGGATTCAGTGTGAACAAACATCTCACATTCGTTAATCTGGTAAGTCACCAAGATAGTTCCAAATTGCTCACATAAGAGGCTACGTTATCTAGGACTCTGGAGATTAATATTGAAAAGTACGAAGTTTTGAACTCTACAGGTGAATAAAAGAGGTTCTAAAACTACCTCTGCACTGCAAAGCTATCCAGAATTCTGCAATACGGAGGTGGTGAAATATTCCTTATGAGCTAATAAATCTTGATCTTCATCCCTGTTATAGCCCCTTTGATAGAGGGGAAACTGAGGCACAGAACAACAATGAAGATTTATTCCGAGGCACTCTGTGATTCTGTAGCAAAAGACAGTGAACGACTAATTTTGCTTTTATACAACAGTGCCTTTCATCTGAAGAGCTCAAAACACTGTAGAGATGTTGCAATTAATTTAGCATCCCAGCATCCTGTTCGGCAGAAAAGAATTAGTCTTTTTTTAAATGGGAAAGATAGAAAGAAAAGGTGCATTTCTATCTATGAGAGATAAAAGGCTGTTTGTTCATTTAACACATAATGAGGGTGAAAAAATGTACCATTTAATAGTTGTTTTTATTTAGATTTTTCATTAAGAGCAATTTTTCTTCTTCCCACCCTAATTACGGGGCAGATACACACCAAGCTGTGAGAAGCAATAGAGCTTGAGATCACCCACAGATTGGCAGGTTAATTCTATAAATGTTTCTTTCCCCACCTGTCTCAGCATTTCATGGATGCCCTAATGTTTTGTTTTCACTCACTGATGTTTTCTGATTTAATGCTTTTATTTACCTTCCTTGACACACTTTCACTCTCTCAAGCGGAAGTTGATTAGTTTTTGTTATGATTCTGTGAACTGATCTCAGCACAGAGAGAGAGAAATGAAAAGATGAGTTGTACCCATTGAAGATTATGAAATTTAATTCAGGGCAAACTTTATGCTAGACAAAATGCAAGCAATGAAACTAGTTGAAGGAAAGATGAGGAATAACAGCATTGTGGGATGATGAAGTTATTCTAAATTGAAGCCTATGCTGAAATGATTTTGTCTTCTTAAAAATAGTCTGTCCCCTTCTCTCCTCCACCATCTCATAGTCCTTCATGAAATCTGCTCAGTGGGAAACCTTGCTGCACTAGAATGTTGCATTTTAGCAAGTTTAGTGGTTCTTTACTAGGTCAAAAGCTTAGTGAGTTTCAAAATAAGATTACACATTTACAGCCAATAAGAATGGGATCTTTACTTACATGGGCTATGATCAAAAATGACAAAGACTATTTCCATCCTCGTGCTTCAAGAGGTTAGTTAATTGCCAGCAGGCGGGTCAAGAGAAATATTTCCATTGTTCAACTCATGTGGCCTCAATCTTAACTGAGATCTCTAGATACAATTGTAATACAAATAAATAAATAACACTATGAATAATAATAATTAGCTTCATTATGAAGGACTTTAAACCTCCCTCAGGACCATCTAGCATTGGTCACCATTGGACTTGCTGCAACACAGATCTGTGGGTCTGCATATGTCGGTCTAACTGAGTGCTGAACCCTTTGAAACTGGTATCCCTCTTGGTCAGATCACAACTCTGAGACTCCACCTCCCATCAGTCCCTCCTGGAAACTACATCTGACCGAACTCCCTTCCTTTAAAGGGCCAAGCTCCAGTGACCACGAGGCTAGGGGTCTTAAAGGCACCAGCATGCTCTGTTTATATGTTAAGAAAACAGAAATTTTATCCCTTGATCTTGCTGTATCTAGAGAGATTGCTCCATTTAAAGACACTTACATGGCACATATGGATGTATGTTTGACCTTCAATTTGACATAATTCCATTATATCAGGTATAGGATTTAGAGTGCAGTGTTTTGTAAGGGTTTTATTGGATTCAGCTAAGCAAGTGTTGTTTTGTCTTTTACATCTTTTATTTATCTGCGTTTTTACAGCACACTCATTAGAATCATTTGTACTTTTATTGGGTACATTTTATGTGTTCCTGAGGAAAATAAATAAAGAGACTTGGCTACGATTACAGGGTGATTCAATGGCTCAGCCAAAATCAAAGTTCCCACCTTTCCCAATTTTCAGCTTCCCAGACTACACAGCCTTGCTGATCACAGTTTTCCCCCTCTGTTGGCTCATTACTGTTCCCACTGAAGTTAATGCCCAATCTCCCCTCTGCTTTTTGGAAAGGACTGGAACATAAACAGCAACATGACATTTCCCTTCACCTGCCTCTGGACTGAAGCAAATGACCAGCTCCATGACTGGCAGCTCATTAATTGAAAATGCTTTCCTCAAAATCTTCTGCTGAAACCCTGCGGCCTGCTCCACCTCTCATTGACATCGGCATAAATCATGAGTCACTCCGACCAAGCCAATGGAGCCACACGGTATAAGTTCAGTGTGTGAGGACAATAGGCCCCCAGGCCACATTCTGATCTCATTTCAAATGAGCTTTATGCCAGTGTATGAATCTGTTGAGCTTAGTGACGTTTCTCTCAATTTCCAGTCATGTAATGGAGATCCAAATCTTACCTAGAGTGTCTTGTCAGAAGTCATATAAAATAACACACCCCTTTACAAAGAGTCTCTTGTGGATAGGAAAGATGAAGCATAGTACACTGCAAGTTCCTTACCTTAAAAGTCTCTCTCTCTCTGGGTGATTTCTTTTTTGTAATCCAGTCATATCCTCATCACACTAGCACTTTCTTTCTAAATACAGACAAAACCTAGCATGTCAGTAATGGAGAAATACCGATTTGCATGAAGAATGACAACCTTTAAAGCCCTGTATGATCCGTTCAAGCACAGAGTCTGTATTTCAAGTAGGACCCAGATACATGGATATAGGAGGGCCTTAAACAGCCATGCCATTTGCTATAGTCAAAGGGTTATTCCCTGCCCAAATTTAACCTACCTGAAAATTGGTACAACCTATGGCAAACGTCCTCCAGGTTCTAAATGATCTTTCCCTCCCCCTTTCTCTTTAAATCACAGAATCATAGGATTTGAAGGGACTGCAAGAATTGTAAATGTACCACTGTGTTGTAGATTATTTAGAAACAATAGCTTCTAAGCCAACTCTGGTGCGGCACAGTATAAAGGTTCTCACCAGAAAATGCTTTCAGCAACAAGAGGGCAAAGTGGAAGTTTGTGCCCTCAGCAAGTTTGCAGATGACACTAAACTAGGGGAGTGGTAGATACCCTGGAAGGGAAGGATAGGATATAGAAAGACCTAAACAAATTGGAGGGTTGGGCCAAAAGAAAACTGATGGGATTCAATAAGGACAAGTGCAGAGTCCTACACTTAGGATGGAAGAATCCCATGCACAGCTACAGACTGGGGACCGACAGGCTAGGCAGCAGTTCTGCAGAAAAGGACCTGGGGGTTACAGTGGATAAGAAGCTGAATATGAGTCAGCTGTGTGCCCTGATTGCCAAGAAGGCTAATAGCATATTGGGTTGCATTAGTAAGAACATTGCCAGCAGATCGTGGGAAGTGATTATTCCCCTCTATTTGGCATTGGTGAGGCTGCATTTGGAGTATTGTGTCCAGTTTTGGGCCCCCCACTACAAAAAGGATGTAGACAAGTTGGAGAGAGTCTAGCGGAGGGCAACAAAAATGATTAGGGGGCTGGAACACAAGACTTATGAGGAGAGGCTGAGGGAACTAGGCTTGTTTAGTCTGCAGAAGAGAAGAATGAGGGGGGGATTTGATAGCAGCCTTTAACTAACTGAAAGGGGGTTCCAGGGAGGATGGAGCTAGGCTGTTCTTAATGGTGGCAGATGACAGAACAAGGAGCAATGGTCTCAAGTTGCAGTGGAGGAGGTCTAGGTTGGACATTAGGAAAAGTTTATTACTAGGAGGGCGGTGCAGCACTGCAATGGGCTACCTACAGAGGTGGTGGAGTCTCCATTTTTAGAGGTTTTTAAGCTGAGGCTTGACAAAACTCTCGCTGGGATTATTTAGCCGAGGTTAGTCCTGCTTTGAGCAGGGGTTGGACTAGATGACCTCCTGAGGTCCCTTCCAACTCTAATATCCTATGATTCTGTGATTCTAAGTTTTCCATTCTAACTCAGACTATAGGGAACAGCTCGTAAATGTCATTTTGCAGGCATGTTAATGCTTTGGTCCAGCAGTTGCCTGGAACTAGTGATTTGCTCCATTAAGAGGGAATGGGGTCGAGTGCACCTGTGACTAATTACCTGCTGCCCAAACAAGCTTAAGGAAGAGAAAGCTGTCGAGGAAGGTATGACTCTGGACCTCTTGATGCCAACTGGGAGAGGACATAAAGGTTACATAGGGGTCACAGGAATCTCCTGCATCCAGTACTCATATTCTAATTAACCAAAGAGAGTGTGTGAGCTTTCTAATAAAAGCTTGCATTACTTTGGTCATCAATATGATAGTGAAACATATGTACAGATACTATGAAAGGAGTTATGGATATGCACTGAACTTTATGTTCTCAAAGTCTGTATCTAGGGTCTGGCCACCAGCAGAGATAAAAAACAGGTTTTCTAGCAGACAAAAAAAGTTTATCTAGCTGGCTGTTTTCATGTAAATTAGATATTGTCTCATTCACAGTGCATCTCCGCTCGCTAGTCTGAACCAAGTGCTAATAAAGGATTTGGAAACGTAAAGAGAGAAAACTAACAGAATGAAGTAAGCAGCAAGACTTGGAGGGAACCCTATCTTGAGGTGCTCAACAGAGGTTTGCTCTAGTATATTTGGGGATGAAGACACCCTTTCATCCTTCACTAAGGAAGTAAATGGACAACAAGTTTGCTTCATATAAATGGAGTCTCGATCAGGCTTGTTGAAAACACAGGAGACAATTTTATGTGAGATAAGTTTCTTTAGACAGGAGGAGAACTTGTTATATATATGGTGTTTCCAATATTCTTACTATCACTTGAATATCTGTTTTTGTGATAATACACTTATGGTTTTCACTATAAATATAACTAAGTGTTGTACTGTTAAGCAAATTGCTGGTCCTGAGCTAAATCTTACAAGCTGGTGTGTCATGTTGCTTTGGGAACAGCAAGTCTGGTAATTCTGTGAGTGTTCAGGGAATAAAGGGCTAGACATTGCAGGGAATGCTCCGAGGGCTCGGGGATTGCTGTGTGCCTATTGTTAACCTGTACAGATGGAGCAAGGCTGGTGGAGGCCTGGAAAGGAGTGCTCATGCTGCCAGAGGCTGTTGGTTTCATGGATTTGACTCATAGCAGGCAGACAGGACTGCCTCCCTCTAAGGGCAGGGGGTGACGAGGTATCTCACAACCACAGGTACACATGGGGACAAATGGTGTCCTACCTGTGAATCAGTCTGCACCGGGAGAGAAGAGAAAGAATTACATAGAGAATTGTTGATAGGAAGCTGCTGAGACCCCGGAAACACAGGCCGCAAGAAAGGATGACTGTGTAAGCCACCAATGCTAAAGGTGGCTTCCTTTAGACCAGGGAGGCCAGGATGTTGAAACACAGATCCAATAAAGAGAACTAAACCCAAGGGGAGAGGCTACAGGCAAGGGAGACTTTATTTCAAGTTTATTTGGATTTAATACGGTAATATCTCAGCAGGAGAATTTTGTCTTTGCCTTTGGACTATGTGGAATTAGTAAGGAGCCTGAGTGAAAGGGGAAACTGAGGCAGAGCACTATGAAGCTATGCTCAGACAGCAGGGCGTGCTACAGGGCAGACCCACCCTTTACATGGCCCCTATAAACATGCACAAATTATCCCTGTCTGATTCAAATATAATCTGCTCGGGGGGAGAACTGAAATTTGGGTTGTTGCTAGCCACTGTACAGGCTTATGTTAGCACTGATTTTGTAACAAATATGTACATCTATATGGAAAATATTTATATATTAGTTCAGAAACTTGCCTAACATTTATGTAGATTCTACACAAAATGTTTTGTGCTCTTTTGTTCCACCTGGCCATTCAGCTGCAGGAAATACAGGTTCCCTCAAGCTCTAGGTCAATCTGACACACAAATGAGGAAGCAAACAGTAACCAGATTCATTTACAAAAAACACAGAGCAAATCATTCTAGATTTGCTAAAATAGAAAAAAGGCAAAACGCTGATGGAAAGAAACGTAAATTTCATGCTTCAAGGATGTTATATAATCAATGGACAATTTAAAAAATATATCTGAAAAAAGCTCTGTTTGTTGCACAAAAGTGTATTCATTAAAAAAAGGTTAATTATTTTATCAGGTCCGTCTTCTGCTGTATTATATCTGTAGTCCATGGAAATATAGAGATTCATGGCATTTAGGGTCAAAATTCTTGTTCTTAAAAGAAAAAAATGAATAAGACTAGAAATGGTTCCATGACTTGAATGATTCAACAAAGCAGATTTTATTTAGGGATTTAAAATAGAAGTCACAGTAGTTCATAATCCCCAGTAGTGACATGAAGCCAAACACAGTATTAACGTGCTCAAGAATCAGTTAACAAAACTGACTATTAAAAAAAAAAGTGTAATTGACCCATCTAGTTTCACTGTCCAAGCTATGAGAAATGGTGAACTGGAAACAAAAGAGCATAAGTGGTTAAAAACAAGTAAAAGTAAAGTAAATCTCTTACATTCGTTGTTTCAGAATTTTATATATATACAAAAAAAATGAGGAAGTTTAGGTTTTTTATTTAAAACAAAATATTGAAATGAACTGGCTTGTGATTATTCATCACTTCCCTCTCTTGGCTGGGATCAGAACAAGTGAACTGTGTGTCATAGTATAACTCTAACAGCTGAAGGAAATTCTCTTTTAGGTCAAGTGGCCTTTTGGAGAAAAAAGATATGAATTCTATTTCCTTTGCTGCATGTGGTTCTGAATGGCTGCAGAGCACAGCACAACAATGTGAAGTCTGTCCAGAGATCTGTTACAAAGCATGATGAACTCTATGTTGATGTGTCTCTTTACCCTCATTTATTATGGAGCAACGTATTTCATATAAAATAAGGGGGGCAGGAAATTGAGAGAAAGATGGAAAAATTAGAAGGAAAAGTAATCACTCGTCGTGCTTAGTACTTCTGTTTCACACATATGAGAGTATTTTGGGATGAGTCAGAAAAGGACCATCATAGTCAATCAAGGGAAGTACAATAACAGGCAAGTGTAATGTGCATTATTATTGATTCTCTAGTGTTGTCATCATTTGCAGGTTTTATTCACAGCATTGGTTATGTGTATAGTTCAATCAATAAACATCTATATTAATCTTCTGGTTACTGTCCTAGCCTTCCTGCTTCATCATCTACTCTAGATATTATGCAGACTTTCCCTGCAGTGATGGATCTGGCTCTTTTCTGCTCTGCATGATACTGATTCCCTCCTCCGACATCCACCCTGCCCTCCCCACAGCCCTCCTTGAAGACATTTCCATTTGGCTTTCACAGGAAGTCATTCCATCAGCAAGCTTCCCTTTAATCAGAGCATCACTTCCATCTGAACTGGCTAGTTAAATGACTGGGGGTTCCATTACATGAATGATTTGTAGCTCTTGCCCCTTTCACAAACCTGTCACTAAAGCCCATACATGGGTTAATAAACCTGAAGCGCCTTTCAGTGTGCCAAGGGAAGCAGACCACATGTACTTGATAACTAGCAATTAGCCTCAGGGTTTCAGGACTTCTTTTCTCACTGCAACTGAAGCTCTGAGAAAATGATTTGGAAAAGAAGAAGACATGCCCTGTCTTGAAGTGCACCACTGTGTTCTTGACACTAGTGAGTTGGCATCATTCTCGCCTCCCTGATTTACACTGCGATTACATTCATTCCAGCCTCAGTGATGGCAAATTCTAGAGAAAGATGGTGAATTAGGGATATCCAATGGTTAGAGCAATTCTAGTTCCGCATAGCTGCTACTTGCTTCTGTCTGTAGGAAGCCCATCTGCAGCCTTGGTAAATCCAGAGTGCACTTAAGACAGGAGTATGCAAACTGCAATGCAAGAGCTGCTAAATAATCATTCAGCTATTTTGTCAATATATTGTAATGTAACTATTCATCTGTGGCCAGCATACCACTTCCCCTTTGATTGTCATTCCAAGGTGCCCATCATATATTCTTGACAACATTTTCTTTCTCATAGCTGCGGGAATAAATATATTTGTATCTCTACTACCAAAATAAGAAACTTTTTCTTATGCTGGGTATGCATAGGTAGACAATGTTCATTTCTCCACCCACTGTTTCTAGCTTGTGTGCTGTGGGTAGTGCTTCATCCTTCACTTTCCATCCTTCCATCTTTCCACCTCATTACCTATTCCTTGTGATGCAGCACATGATGCTTTTACCAGATCCACATGCTCTGTTGGTATTGCCTATTCCAGACAATCTGGTTGCATGTCATCAAACAGAAGATATGCTCTGGACAGAATGTTTGCAATTGCTAGATGCTGTCTTGGCTGGAAGTCTAGGGCATTTAGCAATGCCGATACTAACCTGGCTGCACTCAGTGTCTCATTCTCTGGAACTGGTTCATTCCTCTGAGTGTGAGAGAGTCTGAGAGTGTCAACAGGAAGTGTGATGCCACCTAGTGTACCATAGGATAGGTGGTAACTTCCTTCTGAAGCTTAGCCTAACATATCAAAGACCTTGTGTCAGCTTTGTTGTGACCAGACGGATGGATGTGCACTGCCGTGTGTTATAAAGGATTTTAATGCATGCTTTGTAGTTGATCATATGTGGGAAGCACCAGGATGTCTGTTGTGGAGGAAAGGAGTATGTAGGTGCATTTGAGCAATGTGATATTAGGATGCTAAGGCACATGAATGAAGGCTGCCTTTCCTTGACTTTTAGTAATTGAACTGTTAGGATTTACACATGAACGACCTTGACCCTAAGCAAAGGCACACAGAATGAAACCTGGTAGTAATGGTCACTCTTTCGGACTCACCTCCATAAAGGCCATATAAAAGGCCAGTCAGCTTTGGAAGATTTCAGCTCTTTAATAATGGGACACAGTAATTCAGTAGCAGCCTTTACCTGACACTCACAAATACCATGCTGCTAAACAAACTAAAAAATATAGACAGCTATAAAGATAGAGGTAACTATAAGCAGATAGGCCAATTCAGAACTAAGGGCTTAGATAGCTTCTGGATTCAGGTGAAGCAATTTCCCACTAGAAAACTTTAGGAGGTCAGCGTCATACAACTGCAGCAACTAGATACTTCCTGGGAATCAAGTTTTTTGTCAGCCAATAATGCAGACATTTTCAGGTGCGGGTGGGTATGAATATGCATTTCAGTGTGTGCAGATGTCACATTCGGTAGTTCAATCCACACCAATGGTGTCACTGACTGCCCTGTAATCCTGGGTGCCTTGAACGCTCATCGCCTGGATGCCAACAGGCTGCAGACAAACATGCAATATCCTGAGTGTCTGTGCCCTGTGCAACCCTGGGTCAGCAATCTGAAGCCGGCAGCCAGCCTACAGCCCAACAGCCTCACCCTGGTATCCACCACTCTGTGGTTATTACTGGCAGAGGTGATCCCAACACATTCCCAGTCCCCAATTTCCCCAAAACCATCTGCCCTGACATTTCCAGCCCTCTCCTGGAACACTCAGAGAAACAATGAGGTTTATTTACTCCTTTAAGAGACAAAAGCACATTGCACGTTATTAACTTAACTTAAAAGCACACTTCTCTTCAAGCACAGCACTGAATTCATTTATTGTAAAAATAAAATAAGTTTATTAACAAAAGGACATTGGTTAAGTGATACTAGGTAGAAAGAATAAATGTAGATAAGGTTACAAACAAATAAAAGTAAAAATACATTTTCTAATACTTAATACCTAACATAACAAGCTACAGACTTTGTTCAAGGTAGTTTCCTCACCAATTTTCCATTTCCAGAGACTTCAACCCCCCTTGGTTGAAAATTCCATCTTTCTTAGCTTGCAAGAGCTCTGGCCCCTTGTGTTTGTGGTTGCCAAGATGGCTTCTTCTCTCTCTTTATATTCCCAAGCTCACTGTTTTATCCCCAGACTCAGAATGATCTCATGCGGTTTATTTTTTCCTTTTGACTTCCCATCCCTCTGCTGATTTGTATGTAAATGAGACTTCCATTATTTTAATTCCACAAAACTATCTTTCCTCCTGTCTGGGGGAAAACCTGTTTCTCCCTGTGGTTGATCACAGACTTTAAAGCATAATATCTGAGAGTATGAATATTTCATCAGATACTGTTAATACACATATTTCACAATGAGATATATATCAAAAGTGTGTCATTAGCTTTCAGAAAAGAACTCATTCTACACACTTTTGCAATACAGTGATATTGTATACAATCAGTTGATTCAATTGCACCTTCCTCCCCCAGTCTTTATAGAACAATAAACCTTTTCAAAGAATTCTTCTTACGCTTACTCCTCAAAGTAAAGTTAATTCAAGTTGTGCAGAAGGCAACATGGAGTCTGGCGGTGAAGGAAACACCCATGTTTTTAATTTCTTTGCTGGTGTTTGCTGAAATGCAAATTGTTCTGTTTCCTGCTGTCTCCTCTCCTTGCTGTCATGATGGACCTTCATCATTTTTTCCTAAAGATTGGGCAGATCAGAGAATCAAACACCCATGTCTTTGCCTGAGGCAGACCCGTTTACCAATTCCCCCTGACATGCCTGGTTTAAACACACTTTAATCATAATTCTAGCATGTACCATATTTCTTAATACCCACTGTGTATATACATCCATCAAGAATATTAATGATCTGTGAGTTACTAGTTTTCAAATGATACCACACAAGGTATATTTTATACAAAGACTATTACAACAATGTGTAGGGTGTGAATACGTGGGTGCTTAGTGTCACATCCATAGAACATGAACTTGTAACATACACTCCTGAGAGCTCCCTGTTGTCTGTGCATTTATGACTTGAGATGATTCCAGGCACAGGTCTGTGAACAATTCTTAAACTTCTCTGGGGCTGAACTTCTCATCTTCTTTTGCTTTCATCCATATTACAAGAAGGCTCCCATATGGCTCTGGAGCTTTTAGATCTTCCAGTCATTCATTCTAATTGATTAGTACCCTTTTCTAACATGTTCCAGATCATCTCAAGCACATCATCCTCTTCCCTTTTATGACTGATCTTAGCGTCTCTCCTCCTTTACAAATCACGGAGAGCACAAGAGAGAAAAGAAAAGGCTTTATTTTCATTTCTTCAATGACTACCCAAGCTCCACTGTCAATAACTGAAGCTTTCTATCTCTTAGAATCATTGCTGCTATCTCCTCCTTCACTGACCTTCTGCTCCTTAGGAACTTGATAGATTTCTTGTATTTACAGTCACCTTTTCTGCAATCACTCTTTCATTTACTACCTTTGCTTTCTATGCTCACTCAGGCTACAGTCTTTTAACTTCAGTCTGGAAGATTTCCAGCCCTCAGCCCTATCTGAAGTTTCATCCGTTATCTATGCCTCTTTCTTATTTTTTCCATTTCCTTGGTCTCCTCCATAAACCTTAAGCATTCACTCATTTCTCCTTCTCAATATTCATATTTTCTCATTTCTGTCCTTTCTCTCCACAGATTTATCTTATTCTTTTCTATCAGGACAAAACATTTTCAACATTCCATTTTTCTTTTTCCTTTCCACCTTTTTGATGTCTCTTTAGAAGCAATTACAGACATAACAAGGTAAAGAAACATTGATGTATAGAAGACTGGAAGGACTGAGGTTCACTGATGCCTGTTAGAAACTGATTGTTGGGGATGTACTCACCTAATTCTGACAGGTGATTCTTGATGGGGAGCAACAACCTTCTTGGCTTAAAGGTTTGTAACCCTCCCCATGGTCTCAAGATTCTACCTAAGAGAAGCTCTCTCCTGCTCCCTTCACCTCTAGGAGGATAATTCCATGCTCTACATTCGTAGCATTCCAGCTGATACATAGATACCCTAATGATAGGAAATGTGGATTACATAGCAGTTGGGGTGATTATATCCTGCTTACTTAAAATTAGCCCTGCCAATATCTAATGGTATTCTCCACACCTTCTCCTAAGCAATTGTCCAGACCTTCAGATGGTAAAAAATGACCATCATCCTATTGATTTCAGATGAGCTATGCTGCTTTATACTAGTTGAAGATCCGGCATTGTATCTTTGTGTTTCAGTGTGCTGTGTAAAGGGATATCAATTTCCACCCCAGATGAATACTACGTTTCTGTGGTGAACTGAGTGGTCTTTGTATATTGTTCATTGTTTGTAAATTCGGCCCAATCCAACAAGCATGTAAGTAATTTTACTAACAGGAGTAATCCCACCCACGGACGTCCTCTGCTCTAAGTGAAAAATAATGGGACTCCACTGGGTCTGCTCACATGAGTAAAGTTACTCATATGTGTAAGTGCTTTCAGGGCCAGGTCCTTAGCTTGCACAGTTTGTACAAGCACTTGAGATACTTTAGATCAGAAATTCTCTATAGATGTTAATGATGATGATTGTTAGCTGTTAAAGCTAACAGTGAGCTCAGTGCTGAATGTCAATCATTATTACTGGTTCTTGAAATAATAATAAAAGCCACAGGAGAAGTTTCTTTGTTTTCTGGTTCTTTTCATTTTAAATGTCATCAAGAGAGAAGCAGAAATGGCTCTGGCAGGAGGAGAGAAAGTTTAGTGTCTTCACATACATGGTCATAAGGGGCCAAACCTTGCGGTCCTTCTGAAGTGTTTTACACTGATCTTATTCCAGAAAACACCAACTGATGTCAGCATGAGTTTAGCCTGGATTAATGTAACCAACAAGCTTGCATTTCAGGCTATAGTGATCCTAATAGAAGAATAAACACTGTGTGTGAGGGGGACACGTTGTCTCTTTGTTTAGTTTGGGAGTGTTTTGTGTTCCTGGACTCTTGCCATTGCCAGGCAAGGGGGAGTCTGCTAGAATGGGCTGGAGCTATCCAGTGATAGGGCGTCCCAAGCACTGGGTGTATTCAGTAGCTGTCAGAAAACGCAGGCCACAGGACTTCCTGTTTGAACTGAAGCATAGCTGTTAGAAAAACATCCAGCCTTGATTTGAAAATTGCCCGTGATGGAGACTCCACCACAAGTTGCTAAATTGTCCTGATGGCTCAGTTATCCTGACTGCTAAAAATGTGCATCTTATTTCTAGTCTCAGTTTGTCAAGCTTCAACTTCAATGGCCAGCCACCTAAGATTAAAAAAGGCAGAATTTGGCTATGAGGAAGTTGCTGATTTGTGGCCAATCATGGAGACGGTAAAGGAGTTAACTGCCCACATAGCCAAGAGCTGCCTGAAGGAGAGAAGAATCCTTTACTGCACTTGGCTAGATTTCTGACTGGTTCTGGCCTCCTGCTCTCTAAATGCTTCGGATATTAGGATTTTAATTTCTTCTGCCACGGTGCATATGCTCCCTCTCATCCTGTTAACTTTTAATGAGTAGATCTCATCTTGTCTCCTTCTTCTCTCCTCCGTGTTCACGGACAAAGAAAGGAAGAAAGAAAACAAGAAAAAGGCCTTTGTCCCCACAAAGGAGCTTTCTCTTTGTTAACACGGCTTTACATCATCCCCCAGAATAATGTAAAATTTGTTTTGTTGTGCCCTGCAGGGCTCCTGTGTCCCCAGAACCCTCGGGCAATGGCAGTGACGAGCTGGCACACTGTAGCCGAAATGTCATTTTTTAATTATATAGTTCTGAGGGGAATCTATTATCTACTGCTGAGATGCTGAAATCAAACTATTTATCTCCACGGCAGCTCTGTCGACAATCTAAAATATATATCTCTTGTCACTGCAGGAAATAGAACAAAAGGATGTTTTTATTTCTGGTGTTTTATGTTTACAAATTTATTATTTTAAGCTTTGCCAGTGAATTGGGAATGGGAGAAATAAAGTTCTAGAACTCCTCCTGTTCCATTCTCTCTCCTTGTCATCCTTGAAGGTTGGCCAAGGTCGGTAAGGACTTAACTGGCCCTCATTCATATAAATCCACAGAGCTCACATGCCTGCACCCACTGTACAGTAATTATCTTAGGAATTAGTCACTGTGTGGTGGACTTTGGGGAAAAAACACGTGACATACCTGAGTCCTGGGAGCGTTGTCCAAGTGAACAGTATCAACAAATTCATTAGGCAACTTGTTTACCTTAATTAACGTAAGTACTATCCAATGCTTGACATCTCAGGCTAGATGACTGTACTAATTTGGAAGAGACTTTATTTCTCACACACTAGGTATTTTCATTTAAATGTAAACTAATGTACCTACCAGCTTATTCACAATGATTCTGAATTATTGCTGCTTTCCCCCCAAAGGTATGGAAGCAAATGAAAGAGTTTAGTCCGTTTTCTTTTTTTATCTGAAAAATTCATTACATGCACCGTTCACTGTAGCAGTATAAGAGCTCAAAGCAATTCATATCTATTAACCAACAGATACATTCCAAGTGCTTTTAAAACAATCCCACACAGCTTTATTTTAAATTAATATGTGTTTTCTATATTTTATAAAAGATTTTTAAAAAATAAAATAAAGGACAGAAGGGAGAGCGAAGCTGGAACATTCCCATTGAAAATTGTAATAACTGTACTGCCCTCTAGTGCACATGTTACAAAATAACAACACAAATGGAATTTTTTGGAAACTCACAACTACCCTCTGTAAATTGTTAAAAAGAAAACTTCATTGATATATGATGGTTTACCGAGTTTAAGATTTAATGGACGCTTTATAGACTGTATGTAACTCCTGGATTTTTTTTTTTAATTTCCCTTCTGGCATACTTATGAAGAACGACATGGATTTGCTTTGAATTGCTGAAATAAATGCAGAGTATGTTCTATTAAAAAAATGAAAATAAAAACAAACAAAAAAACCTTAAAAGGTATCTTAAAAGGCACATCATGTATTAGTGAGTGAATACTCACATTTCTTGTTATCTGAGAGCAAAGAAAAGTCTTCAGTGGTCAGTCATTTGTTTTCACAATACAAGCACATCACTCATTTTAGAAATCATCTTCCTCTACAATCTACAGAATGATTAGCAAAGATCCGAACAGCAAGAGGGAAAAGGGCCATAAAATATTCTAAACTAAAACTTTATGCAAACTATTTAAACAGCAAATTTGGTGAGGATTTGGGTCTTCTGTGATTTCTTAAACAAAGACTTGTTTAATAAGTGTTAGGTTAAGAGAGTCTTTAACTTCCCATTCCATCACATAGTAGCATCTGTGGTAGCATGGACAATGACAAGTGATAGCATAGGCTAGCTACCATGAGTGTGCACACACAGAGTCCAGGTGTAACTAGCCACGTGCCAGTGTATTTTCTCAGTTTGTTCAAGCAACTGTTCTATTTTCTGTGGCCTGTGGAAAATATGCTGAATCTCAGTCCAGTTCCTATGAAAAGGTGACTTCCTCACTGTTAGAATTCAGGGTAATCTCAGCAGAAAGGCTCACAAATGAACAAGCATTGAGGCTGTCCTCTCTCCTCACGCCTACAAGTGACCCTTAAATTGTAGTTGCCCTAACTATGGCCTTCACCCTGTAAGTCTTTGTATGGCATAAGGTTGTCAACAATCCAACTCTACAGCAAGAGGAGACTATGCCCATGTGTATGTTAACCAGTTAGTGGTTGCACATCTTAAACCACAATTGGCTTGCATCCTTCATCTCAACAGTACCGGGGAAGGATGTGGTCAGAGAATAGGGTGTGTTCAAGGAGCCAATCCTCATCATGTGAAAGTGCAACTGAGCCGTGTACTCCCTTATGTGGCTTCAACTCCAGCCTTTGTGCAAGAGTAACTTGCATCCCTGCATGTCTCCTCATGCAGGGTCAGGCTACATGTGCCAGTAATCCTGCACAGTGCCTTTTACTCTCTGCTTGAAAGGCCAGCACTCCGCACCAGCGCCAAGGGGGATCCAACAGTATATCTGTTTATCAGATAATTGGAGGACTTCATTTTTCAGAACTGTTAGTTCACCCACACTTCAGACTCACTACATTCTATTAGAACAGAGCGAGATTGTACTATCATTATTTAAGGGTAAATACTCTAAATACAGTTAGAAAGATACATGAGAAAACCTTTAGGTTAACAACTATTTAAAAGATATCATTTCATACTTAAAAATATTAAATCAATATGTTTTGGCTACTTGGCATCCTGAATGCATTTCCCCCCACTCCCACACATGGTGCCTTGTGCTTAGAAATATATTCAAGAATCTCTTGTGACATATCCATTTTTTTACCATCGTCTCTGCAGGGATTCTATGTTAGTAGAGTCAAGTTTATTTTGTATATTTCTTTCTCAGACATAAAATATCTCAAAACGCGTTTGACGGGTCTCTTGTTTTATCTGATTGGGTTTGGCCCAAAAACTTAATGTGTCTGGCCAGCAAGAAAAATCCTCAGAAAGATAAAGAGAAAAAAACCCTTGCCTTTTACCAGCAACCTCCTGTTGAAATGCAAACATTGATGTGTTAAGCAATGGATGCTAAGTGTGGAATTCACTTGATCTGCGTCAAGTCAGAATAACTGGGCTTTATACTGGCAAGATGTGGAGGATATCAAGAGGCCACCGTTTCCCTGCACACACAATGCAGGGGGTGGCAGCATGGCCATCTAGGACGACTGCTCCACATGGACTGGAGAAAAGCCACAACCCCACCACACAGTCTGGATCTGGAAAAAGCCCACAGCCCATCCTCCTAATCTATTCCTATTACTGACCTCTGGTCTGGCCCATATAATTCTAGAACAGCACTCTGGGGGTTTGCAGCCCCACTCCCCAATGCACCCCCTCTGCCAGTCCTCCCTTCCCTGTTTAGCCCCAATGTGAGACTCCCATATCGAGTAGGGCTTTCACTGACCCTCCAAACTGGGGTGAATTTCACTCTAAGTGAGGCCTAAACTGGCTCCTCTCATCAACAATTTGAAAGGTGGGATCCCTTAGGGATTGTGTGTGAGAGAGAGAAAGAAAGGTTTAGAGCATTAAAGAACATGGGCAGCTGCAGAAAATAGAACAAAAATAATACACTTTGCCCATGGCTCCTTGTCATGTCTCTCCTTTGCTAAGTGCAGCCCTGCTGTAAATTTGCAGCCATCCAGTAGTAAATGGAACAGCAAAGGGAAAGGAAATTTAAACTGAAGGTTTTACTGCAGTGATTGATTCTAGCTTTGCTAACCAAAATCAAAAGGGCTTGGTAAGGGATTGACCTTAGGCAAGGATTTCCTTTTTATCCTGTTGAATAAATACCAGTTTTGGAATGCTTCAAAGATTCTTGAAATGCTCCATGGAACTCCTGTTGCAAAATATGTTCCTGATGAGATCATACTTGACAGAAACAATGAAAAGGTAGGAAAGGTTGGAAATGTAGATCTGCCATACTGTAAATCACAGAATCAAAAGTGGGTTTTTAAAAACACAGGGTACAAACAAAAGACACTCCCCCTGTCTTCTGGGTTGTGGTAAATTGCATGTTAAAGGTAGTAAGGAAAATGAAAAGTAGTATGAACCACTTATTTTCCCTGTAAGTTCATTCACACTGAGGGCTAGAAAATAACAACTTACGGGCTTCAAGGGAGTGATGCAGATTTGCACTAGCTGTGAATCTGGCCCTGAATGCATACCTGAGGCCTGATTCTCCTCTCATTCATGTTCACATTACACCCAGTATAGCTTCATCAACTTCAGTGGAGTTACTTCAGATTGGCACTGGTGTAACTGAGATGAGAATCAGGCTCATTTCACTTACACTGGAGATATACAAAACTCATTTGCTTCACGTTGTAAGGGCTATTACAAAACTGTCTTTTATTTCAATTTATATGGGTTCCCCTTCCCCACCTGACTACAGCCAGAGTTGTGGGATTTGAAGAAACTCAGTTTCCCAAGTAAAATGCTCCATAAGAGCCAGTGCCTGTTGAGCTTCTATGTATACTGCAAGGGACATCTACTTATTCAGATATTTTCTGAGATGGCGCAGAAGAAGGAGAGACTTTGGATCAGGTAGAAAAGGAATTTTACTGGGGCTGGGAGTTTCTTTCATGTCTTTTTGCCACTCTGTAAATCTAATAGTTTTGTGAATATTTCTTGACACCTAGCAATTTGTAGACTTTTTTTTCCCCACAAACATATAGAAAAGATACCAGGAGGTGACATGGATTGGAAAGGCATAAGCAATCATGCACCCACCCACATATGATGTGACCACTGTCTTTCCCAGATGATTCTGGATCTCAGTTCCAGGCAGCTGAAATGGCTTAGTCATATGAAGGAGTCTGGGAAACAGTCTATTTTAGGTTGCATGAAGAACAGCACATGTTTTTCATACATTGCAAATGAGATATGCATGTACCTGAGGAGAAGTAAGATGAAATGATGCAGTGGATGTACAGTTGTCCAAAAATTATGGACCCGTCTTCCTTCTCCCTCCCGAATAACATGTGACAGTGAAGATTTGACCCTAGATATATATCTGCTACAGAGGCAACTTCTGTTTGATTGCATGTCTTAAAGGATAGCTGTATGCAGTGTTGTTTAGCCTTGTTGGTCCCAAGATATTAGAGAGACAAGGTGGGAAATCGAAAAGAAAATATATTACCTAACCCATCATGTCTCTCTAAAGAATAACTATCACTCTTCTGGTTCATTTGATTTTTGACCAGACATTAAATCAAGATTCCTTCAATACATCTCTAACTATGCAACTGGATGCTAACACTGGTCAATATTCCATCTGTCAATAAAAGCAAGTTCTAATGTCCGCAGTTGAACATGTGCTACCACTTAGCTGTTCATTTTTGTTAGCACAGTCACTTCACACCCAGTGTGTGTGTGTGCATGTGTGTGTGTAACACTGCTCTGCAATGTGCTTTGGAATAGCTTCGGTATGAAAAACACTACTATACAAATCCAGTTTCTGTTTTCTTCTCATGCATACAAAGCCAGGTGGTCCACCACTCATCAGTACTTAGATGCCATTGTGATGGGCTCCATATAAAAACCCAACTGATAGATAGATAGATTCCATCACTACTGTTGCTGCTATAAACTAGGGGGATTTAATTGCAGGGAAATCATCACTTAATGTCTGGTTTTGATAAATCATTGAAAAGTTCACTTAATTGGCAAAACTATTAACATTATTTGCCACTATAGTAACTACTGGATTCTTCTGAATATGGTTTATAATAGCTTTTAATGCCCTGGGAATTAGTTACGACAATGGGTTAACCACTGGCAGTCAGAATGTTAATGGCTTTCCTTTAGTCTGTTAATTAATACAATAGCCATTAACTGCTGTTCAGTTTACAAATGATTTATCTAGAATTTTGTTCAAATTACCTGATATTGGTACCATCTACTCTGAAGGGATTGTTAGTTATTCTGTGTGTTTTCTTTTAAAATTAAAAAAAAAGAAACCAGGTGTGAGTTTTTCATGATTAGATCAGATACTGATCTCACTTAACAACAGTATTTATGGCAGTATGGGATCTCAACTTAGAATGGAATAGAAAATAGCCCCCACCCCCACCCCATAGTGTTGCATGATTTTCTGGAATGGATAATGCTAAGAATTCGAATTCTAAGAGGAATTTTCTGTTTGGCTAAGCAGTGCGATGAAAAGGAGGTAGGTTATTTTCTTGTGGTTTTCTTTAAAAGATCAGCAACACATTTGAATACCTCCCTCCACCCTCAAGTCTTTGATACCAAACTGCTAAATTGGTCAATTAGTTCCATTAACACATGTAATTTGGCCTGACAATTTGGAGATGTTAAAATAAAGCAACTATTCCCTTACCTGCTTTTTATAGATAGCTATTTCAGAAGATCTTCCTTTATTTCCCAATTGTCCAAACATGTTTTCCTTAAAGACTTATTTTAAAAAGGAGTTCAGCACCTCAGCCCTTTAGAGTTCTCTTCAATTTCAATTCAGTACTTACTTATTAATGGGACTACTTGCTTTCTAGTATCCCTTTCCCCCTGAAATATTAAAGCCCTCCTTATTCCAATTAAGTATTAATTAATTCTACTTTTTAGTTGCTTTCTCCAAGCCTTAAATGATTTGTTACTCCAAACAAAAAAGATTTGTTTGCTTATCAGTAAGATTGTTCAAGTGCATAGCCCACTAACACAATCACTTAATATAGCAGAAATCATCAACTAGAGCAAACTTCATTCATATCTTCCACACACATAATACTGCCCAAGATTTCTCACTGCCACCACAAATTCCCTTGCACTTACAGCATAAAACCAATCACAATGCACAGACCAAATTCCTCTTCATCACATACAAAGGCATATAACAAACTCTGATCACAGCTACATTAACTGATTAATTAACATATTAGTTACAGACACCTTCACTGATAAAGTGTTATTTCTATACTGAAAGGTAAGGTATTGAGGTTAAAATTGTGTGCTTGAGCAAAAGTGTGTGTGTGTAATTTTGTGTACAGAAGGAAAGCCAAGCCCTGAAAATCAGAACCCACATTTCTTAAATCTCCATAATTTGCTGTTTCAGAATCAACTATTTCAACAAGAGTTGGACAGATGATTCACAGTACATAATTTATTAAAATGATTTCACTTTTTTCTCCTGGAACGTCTGAGAAATGTCTTGAATATGTTCAAGATTGGAATATATTCACAGAATATTTTTCTGCATATATTTTTTCTTTAGGAATTGTGCATTGCAGTTGGCATTCAAACGCATATGGTACTGGATTATTTTGACTGGACTCATAGGTCACATGGTATATTTCTCTTCGCACATTACAAGAGAATAACTTACGCTAGGTCTCCACTTGGAGTGAGAGGTATGTTTCCCAGCTTGAGTAGACATACTTGCACTAGTTCTCTTTGCGCTAACATGCTAAAAATAGTGTATCTGTGGTAGCATGGGCAACAGCAAGTGGCAGCATAGGTTAGCTAACCTGAATGTGCACATACGGAGTCCAGGTGTACTTGGGTTGGCTAGCCCATGCTGGCAGTTGATGCTGCCCATAATATCACAGATACACTATATTTAGCATGCTAGCTCAACGAGAGTTAGTGCAATTACATCTACTCAAGCTGGGATACACAAGCTCCCTAGCTCCAAGTGCAGACCGAGCCTCAGAATCAGGTCTTTAGTGCAAATTCTTATCTAATGTGTGTATTTTCATATATTTGCTTCAAGTTTGTCCTTCGCAGGAATATTCTCATCAGCAAACCTGCAGCCTAGAATATCTTCAGAAAACAACGGGAAAGATGCATTTGTTTAAAAATAGAGAAAATATTTACAGGAATGTTTCTGGCATATTCACACAGCTCTAATATCAATTCATTAATGAGGGTCTGCCAACCTGCGATTTGCTCTCGGATGAACAGAACAAGAGCTTGCCGTTGAGTACAGATGGACCTGAAAATAAAAGTGTAAGTGCAAACAATCCTAAATTTTGGTGACGTTCCAATACAGATCCAAACTTCAGGGGATAAACACTTATTCTAGTTTGTGTGGAACCAAAACATTGTGCCAGGTCACACCCAGGACTTTGGGGAAATTTGGATCCTGATACATTTGTGGTTGGGCTGAGTTAGCCATTTCTGTCAAAGACAAAAAATAATAGCCTGATATATTTCTATGCTAAAACAGCACCTTAAAACCTGCAACAAGATCTTGATTCTTCTTCAGGATACCTAGGTGCTGCCGCAATAAATATATGCAACAAAGCAGAAAAACAAATTTGAAAATCTTTCATTTGTATTAGCATATGTAAAAGATTCTCAGCATGGAACAGTATCCTGGAATCTCAGTTCTGAGTTTTGTGGTTTAAATTCAGCTTGATCTTTAATCCTTCACATTCCATTCCACAAATATTTTTTAGCTCTTAATGTGCATAAAATAAAGAAGGTTTTGTTAAGGTTTAGACTCCCTTTGCTGAAGCAATGAAATTGCACAGCACATGGGAGAAGTGAGTCTTGGGTGTTGGATTGTGGTAGAGTGTTTTCTTGTAACATACAGAATTCATTGTGTTTCTGCTGTTGTGCCTTTATTTCACAGGAACTCATTCATATTTGTTCTGAGAAATTACATATTTGTTTTCATTCTTTGGCTTTAAAGAAAGAAAAACATAATGGACTATGTAAGGTTAAGAACTCTGTTGTAAGCAAACTTTAGTGTTTCTCTGCTCCTATCAATTTAGATATGAAGGCAGAGGTACTGCACTAGTTTCAATGATCTTCTAGCAATGAATTAGAGGACCAAATGAACATGTTGATTCTCTCAGTTTTGTCAGAAGCCTTGAGTATTGTTGATACAAGACGATATTGACTCATTTGTGACCCTGGCAATAGTCACACTATTCTTTCCTCAGAGAGAGACTCCAGAAGATGGCATTGGACAATAGCTTGTGTTTTAGTGAAAAATCTTGTGGAGGAAAGAATTTGCCAGTGAGAAAACTGGATTTTGCATTTAGTTGAGGAAGTGCTGAAGTGTGTGGTAATTATCTGTTCTGGGAGTGAGTGCTAGTGTCTTGGCCCAGCTCCCCAGAAACTATTGTCTCCTTCAAACGGCTGACAGTTGCATTTTTCAGATGGCATGGAGTTGTTCTGGGAGTTCTGGGTGACAAATAGGGAGGTGATCCTGCTGGTGTCTAGTGCCAATATCAACACAGAGACCTGGAAATTCACTTTGTATTCAGTGGGGATCCAGTGGACTTCTGGATGATATGTTCAAGTTACCTGTGATGCTCAGCAGATGTTCTGCTGTCTGTGATACTAGTTAGAGCTGTTCTAGGGTGTGTGTACCCAGCAGCATTGAAATAATCATTTCAAACAAGAACTCAGCTAGCCAGCCATAAAAAAACTCTTTTCCACCCCTTCTTCCAGGAAATACACCCTCATCCCTCTTTATTTAACCATATCAAATAGAAGCATTTTGCAGAATGCCTGGAAGGTCACCAAATTTAGGCTATTTCACACAGAAGGGGAAGTCCTGGATCCTCTCACACAGAATGCCTTGCCAGTCACAAGTCATTTATAGCAATGGGAATCCAGCTCAAGAGCTCTGCATCCCACAGATGTGGCAGGCTGATGTGGAGAGAAAGGCGGTTTCCTCAGGGTGATGGGTCCAAGGCTGTTTAGGGCTTTATAAATCATAAGCAACACCTTAAACTCCACCTAGAGACCAGAGGACAGCCAGTGCAGATCCCGGAGCATGCTCTGCTCAGTAAACCAGCTTCTGCATTCTGCACCAGCTTCAGTCTCTGTTTTCAAGGTGTAATCCCATGTAAAGTGCACTGCAACAGTCTAAGCTTGAAGTGGATAACAGTGGAGCAAGGTCCGCATCTGAAAGGAGATGTGGGAACCTCCTAGCCAGGTGCAGTTGGTAAAAAGATGCTGAGTTACCACTGGAATGGGATTGGTAAACAGCAACGGGAAATCTAAAATCACCCATAAATTGGAAATCCTCGTTATCATTAAATGGATGGTTTGATACTGGCCTGTAGTTTGTAAGGTCATGGGATAATCTCTTCAGTGCTGGGCACACTATTGCATGTTCCAAGGTGTATGGAAGGTTTCCCCTCTTCAAAGGTCAAGCTGACGCTGTTTGACAGTGAGGGCCGCAAATGTCCTTTGCTTTTCTTCACCAGCACAATTTTACTTGATGCGATGGTGGACAGTCATGCCTTCAACACAACCATGACACAAGACTTCTAATATCTGAAAATAAGCTACCGTGAAGGGTGGGTTTTTGGGGTTTTTTTTAAATCTCATAGATGCTGACACAAGTGGACAGCTCTGAAAAAGCCCATGCTGGTTCGTGCTACTACTTAGCAATATCTTTCTGATGTGTGAAGTAAACTTCTTATCTCTGCACTGCTGCTCACTACTCTCTCTCTTATACCACCGTCCACACACAGTTACAGGAGAGCATACTCAGGGCTCATCAGCATCACTTTTATCTCTCTCTCACCAGTTTCCAAATATTTACCTGATGGAACCCTGTATTTTCCCATATTCACTGCTCTTCCTCTGCCTCCATCCCAACTCTGCGCCAAAGCACACTAGCTCTCTACACCAGGCTTTGCGGTCCTAGTACATCCCACCCCAGGAAAGGAGCAGCACAGGTGGCTCCTCCAGTAATGCCTAGAGAGGAAGCAGAAGCAGCCAATCAGAGCTAGCAGGCTTACATAAAAAGAGCTGCAGGGGCCTTCGAAGGTCAGTTCTGGATGGGGCATGGCATAACACTTCTCACTGGCCAAAGGAGCCCAAGGGCAGATAAACAGTTTGGTTGAACTTCTGTTATCCTGGAAAGGATTCATTTTGACTGTGTGACCCAGCTGGAAGGCCGAGCAACTGAAGACATGCCAAACAAGGTCAACAACCTATAGGTCACCAGAAGTGGGAGGAGAACTGCAGTACTACATACAGCATCAGGAGGCACCTAAGAGGTGAGTGCCCTCCATTATAGGCTATGGCACTCATTGAGATCAAGCCCACCATCTCTTGAGAGCACCTTTTCCTTTCTCAGAATTCAGCCCCTGATATGGCTGCATTTTAATTAGTACACAGATATAACTAAAACAAGCCCAGATGCCCTAGTGTTTGCCCTCTCAGCCGGAGCCAGCTTCCTGTCACTGCATCCTCTGTCCTTGTGCACAAACCCTTCTCTCTATCAGGTGCTTGGCTGGCAGACTCTTTTTCACCCCATATGTGGGGTCAGGAAGGAATTTTCCCCGAGGTCAGATTGGCCGTGACCTTAGGAAAGCACCAAAGAAACCCCAAAAAACCCATACCCAGCAGTATGTGTTTGTGGGTCACGTGCCATGATTATCTGGGTATATTTCATTTAATCAATTCCCTGCCATTGTGGGGGCTTCAACCATTTGTGCATCTCGGTCCCTCCTGTTCTCTGCTGGTGGCACATAATGATCTAATCTCCTGTGAGTCTCATTTACTTTGGTCTAATTTTGGTTGTTGGGTTTAGAGGAGTGGGAGGTAGGGAGGTAGGCTGGGTGGTGGTGGTGGTCAGTGATATAGAGGCAGTCAGACTAGATGATCTAGTGGTGCCTTCTGGCCTTAAACTCTATGACTCTATTACATTGCAGGTTTCTTTTTCAGCATTTGGGAGAGGGTCATTTTGTTTCTGCTTTTAAATCTGTTTGCCCGAGGTAGACGTTTACTGAAAGCTACTACTATAAAAATAGGCAGTTGAATAAATTCTTTGACTGGGGAGTTGAATAACATTGAATACAGCAGAAGTGCTAAGCAGAAATATTAGCTGCTGCAGCTCTCTGTACCAGAGGCCATAGCGAAGGACAATGTTAAACACCCTGTTGGGCTTCAAGTCACACCAGCTTCTTGTTGCCTTTTTATTTCTGCATTTGGCTTTTCTGCATCCTTAAAATCTCCAGTGAATAGCAGGAGAAACTCACATGCAGACAGAAAATGGCTCTAGAGAGTCCCATCACATCCCACACAGAAAATCCATCAGGTTCTATCTATGTATTTCACATCAATTCATATATTCAGTGAATCATGTCTCTCATTCTGTATGCAAAATGCCTGCAAATAACTTCAGATTTCTCAAACATATTTGTTCATAGAAATTATTTACCAAATTCTTGTCTGTTGATTGTTCACCAGCAGTTTGTAACAATCATTCACCATTTGATCTGCACTGGTGAGTTTGGCCAGGAATCAAGCTTTGATGGGAATAGTTACAAATTTAACATTCACTTTTCTCAACAGCAACACCCCCTACCCAGTTAACCCACTTGCTAGAAAGCTTGTAATGAACAAATTTGAAAAGGAAATGATGTCATTTAAACATTTGTCTATTTACAGGACATGATATCATTTAAACATTTGTCTCTCTATTTACAGGATGTTTTGCAGTATCCACTCTGCTCTGTAACAAATGAAGTAAAAAAAATCAGTCTGATGAAATATGGTCAATTGTCATGTCTAAATTCCTAAATGTTATGTCTTAATTCCTATCCCCCACTGAATTTGAAAATACCAGTTAGAATCAATCAGATTCTTTTTACTGTCTTGTATAGCTCAGAGCACATGTGCAATGGTTAATAGGAAATCAAAAGAATTTGGGGAATTTTAAGATGGTTTAGTGCCATAACCAATAGTTATAGAAATTTTCTGCAATATCCTGGAAAAATATTATTGAATTAAGGGTTTTAGAAGTTCCTTGTATTAAAAATACAAATGTTTATGTACTACTGTAGGATTGGATGGAAAAGCTTCCAGAGGACAACAGGAATATTGCAATCTCTAGGAAATACTGTAAGCTTCAAAAAACTATGCTGAAGAATGTAGAAGACTTGAATGATCTTTTGGGACAATTCACGTGAAGTGGAATTCCTAGGAAATACTTGGGAGCAGGGGATGGCAAACTCCCACCTGTGGACTCAACTTGTGAAGCTTGGCCCTGAAGGAGGGACCTACTGTCTGATGTTCTGTTATATGAGGACAGTTCAAAGACAAACTGTATCATAGAGAAAGTGACTTAGTCATAAGTGTGCTTGCTCTGACATGAGGCTGTGATAAACTTGTGACCATAGGAAAAACTCTTTACGGACTTTGAAGGACTAATCACCAACCAGAGCCCTTGTTGAAATGAATTTGTGATCGCTGGTAAACTTATTAGCATGCAGGTAGGTTCTTAGGTTTATAATGTGTTTTCTATATAACACTTTTAATTTAAGAATAACTGTGCTTGCTTAGAAAGAGCTGTATGGTAGCTTAACTATGCAATTACTCTCTTTACTGTCCCTAAAGAGAAAAGTAAAGCACACCAGCTTAGGCAGTCTCACTTTACTGGGAAGGTGACAGTACAGTTTGGGATTGGAGTAATCTGGGAATACCCCAGTCAGGAGACACCAAAATGTGGGTCTCCTCCTAAGAGAAGTGGTGGCTCAAGAACCTAGAGCATGTGCCCTTGCTGGACCTTATAGCTGCAGTTGCCTGAACAAAGGGACAACATGATTATTAGACATAATTTTAAGTTATCAGGATCTCTTTAATATTTAGAGTGGACCATCACAATGAACTGGCTGTAGCCTTCATGTTGCTTACTTTTGCGTTTGTGTCATCTGGATGCAAATAAACGAAGACACCACAGAGAACAAATGGTTATAGATTATTATTTTTTATTTGTATGGACTTATTTACAAGAGGTTATCAGATTTTTTTTCCCTTTTCCAATTATATACCCAACATTCTTATGGACAGTGCTTGGTTGCATTCTTTATTACACCGGCAACGTATGAGAAATATTTTATAAAAATATAAGTTCAGCTAATTTAATTCTTATCAACTCCCTTTATGAGGCATTTCTGCTGATCTTATCTGATCTGTTCCTACCTTCTACAGTAATGCTGGCTGGCAGTCTATTTTTCACTCTGAGTTGTGCTTGTGGAAAGATCAGCAGATTTTTTTTTTTTAAGTTAGGGGGATGTTTGCTGCTTGGATGTCTCCAAACACACAGCAAAATCGAGAACTGCCCAAGTAAAATTGCCCACAAGGATGCAATTCAGTTTTCTTGTCTCTAAATTCAATCTGACATTGAATTAGCTGCTGATTCTTCCACAATCCACCTCTCAGGCAGCTGTGGCATGGACTATTTGTTAAATAGGACAGTCTTTGCTTTTCAAAACAGGCCTTTGAGTTAAAGTGTCTTTAATTTTAGCCCTTTCGTTGCATTCAGTTTCCATGTTAGATGCAGAATCTCTGGGAGTAACATAGGTACCCATCTTACAACACTTAGCATTTGGTGTCACCCCCAGCCCTGTGATCACCACTCCTCAGTGAGAAAATAAGGGGATACAGAATGGCAGTGAATCTAACTTC
The DNA here is from genome assembly GCA_007922155.1 of Mesoclemmys tuberculata. Taxonomy (NCBI): domain Eukaryota; kingdom Metazoa; phylum Chordata; order Testudines; family Chelidae; genus Mesoclemmys; species Mesoclemmys tuberculata. Next base: position 34,740,845 of record ML675611.1, read on the forward strand.
CCCTCTGCTCTGAACAGACCACTTGCACTTCAGACGGACAACCACCATAGAATTCAGCTCCTGCTCCAAACAGCCACAGGCCCTATCGTCTGAGCAAAACAAAACTATCCATTAGCCTATTGCAGTACAGGACTATGACATACAGCCTATCACTTCTGAATATACTGTAGAGGGTAGTTGTATATATGCACAATTAATTACCATGGTCATTGCTCTTCACTGCTTTGACTTGCTTGAAACTGACTTGTTGCTGTGGTAACTTTTATATTCAGGATAATTTATTTTATTGGAAAACTAAGATTTGGAGGGATGAAACTCTCAGAAGAAACCTCATCAGGTTTATTTCAGGGTCATGCCTCCCCGTCCCCATAAGCATTCCCGATAGGAACGCAGAGGCTTTTCCTTTTATGTCCCCTAACACTGCTATTTGGCACTTCAAGAAAAATCCCACTGCCATCACTACACCTCTGTAGACCTCTCCTTCTCTGTCATCCCTGACAGAAACTTTAGAATCCTTTGGCCTGTCCCTGTTTTTCATCTCAAACATTCTGCTTGAAGCTAATGCCCTTCCCTGGTATGGAATGCGCAAGATACAAGGTCAAGTTCCTCTCCCTTTAGAGTTACATATGGGCAATGGAAGATGATTCACTCTTTCCATTGCTTAAGAAAGTACTTTTGCATGTACCTTTCTTGTTTTGTTGAGGAGGGAAGATCCCCAGTTCCTAATACAAAAACTTTAGACAGGCACTCACAAAACCCTTTTTCTCTTTAAGTCTGTGAATGTAGGGAGTGGTAGCAACGAATGACGTTTCAGCCAAATGAGCCTATAGGAAACTCCTTCAGAGAGAAATCTGTTTTCTAAAGCTGGTTCCCACTCAAAATCTGTATTTCATACCGGAGAAAAGCCCTCCTCCCCTCCAGCTTTGGGTTAGAATTCAGATCTGCTGGGCCTTCCTTCGCCACCAGTCCACCCCAAACACCCAGATCTTCCAAACAGTGATGAACTTCAGAGCAGGAACCAAACTTTGCAGCTACTTTTTTTGTTCTTCTTTACTCTATGCTACTTTGTGATGGATCAGTTCATGCGAAAGCAACTCACACCAGGAAAAGGAAAACCTCCCAAACAGAAAAATAAGGCTTGCTCACCAGAAAAAAACCAAGCATTAGCCTTTCTTATAACTCACACAGCAAAGAGCTAGTATTCCTCCCCCTCTTTTCTGTTCATTCCCTGTTGACAGTTTATAGCCCTTACTTCACCTGGGGAGCCAGCCTTAAACTGCCAATTAGACTCATTAACATTTCCCTGCTCACCTTGCCCAAGGACTCTTGTTGCTCAATTAGGTTCCCATGCAGACAGCCAGATCCTCAGGTGTCTGTTTATCTGTGCAGGCACAGCTGGCTTCCACAAGCAGAGATTTAACTCCTTAGCTATCAAGCTTTGTATGGGATTCATCCACCTCCTCACATACCTATCTGGAATTAGAAAATTATTTCTAAATAAACCTCCACTGGCTTTCTGACTCTTAGCACAGCACGGCCTTCCTTCATTATGAGCTGTCTCTCATAAAAGAATGATAGTCACCAAACTTTTGACTTTGAAATTCAAGTCATGCCACTGGTCTGCCAGAGCCTAGAGCTTCTGGTGACAAAAGCAAAGTTACCTCCCCCCCCAGAGCATTTAAAGCCAGATCTACAAAGGCATTTAGGTGCCTAAAGTCTGGATTTAGGTACAGATGGGGTAAATCAATTAATATTTCCTGTTCTGTTCAATCCCTCTGAAGCACCTGGCATTGGCCACTGTCAAAAATAGGATACTGGGGCTAGATGGACCATTGGTCGGACCCTGTATGGTGTTCTTATATTCTTAATTCCCATTTTTTAGGCATCTTTATGATCACAAAACCCCCACTTGGCTGCTGCCTAACCCTGAACTCACTTGGCATCCACATTTTTGCTGTAAAAGTCTCCACAGTGCCTAAATTTCTCCCTCCAGGGATGCTCACTGCTGCCTCAGAGAGGCACCTGAGTATCTATTTTATGCACAGAGAGAGCACAATGCACAGAGAGAGCTGAAACCAATGGGGGGGCACACTCACAGCATGCCTAACTCCACATAAAACCGGAGAGAAACTGAAGGAGGCAGCAGCCACTGTCCTTATAACTTTTAGCCCAGTGGTTAGAGCACTCACTCAGGGTGTGGGAGACCACAGTAAATTCCCCTGCTGCCTGATGAAGGGATGGGATTTCAACAGGGATTCTCTACTACTCAGGTAACTGCCCTAACTCCTGGCCTAGGGATATTCTGATGTAGAGCTCTCATTCTGTCTTGGTGGAGACATTCCACTCTAATTAAATATTAATTGAGCCAGACACAGAGTAAGAATTACTTTATCGTCCAGTGATTGGGACACCCCCAGTGACAGGTCAGAAATCCCCGTTCATAGCCTTTCTTCTCATTAGGCACAGGGGGGATAGAATGTAGGTCTCTCTGAGCCAAGGCATGTTCTAGCGACTGAGAGATGTAACCTAGCAACTTTCAGAACAGAGACCATATCCCGCTAAGGACACAACATCCTGCTATTACACCTCTATGGCTCCAGGCCTTACGGTCGATCCAGGAAAGTGCTTGAACTTATGTATAACTGTTATATGAGTTGTCTCATGACCATCAGTGGGACCACACATACAATTAAATGAACTATTATCATGTTTGTTGTCTTTCTAGCATTCCATATTTCTCGCTGGCGTCATTCATAGCACTAAGCACATTCTGAAATTCTTCTCTAGTCTAACCAGTAGAGGGAGACAAAGTGTTCCATTGTGTTAGCCCCAAAGCTTTATCTACATAGTTTAGATTTGGGTACACGTTGTTTTTAGAAAATACACATAGAGTAAAGGAACCCTGCTCTAAAAATTCACTCCCCTTCAATTTAGATTTAACTTCTGAATCTAGTCTCACGTAATCTCCTCAGAACAGAGATGAAATATAAACAGGTAAATTAAAATTAAAACTTTAAATGCTAATAGCTGTGCTTAGTTTTGACATGCCATTTATTTCATATGATCTTTTAATAGCTTAGATATTTGCATTGTTGAAGGATACTTAAGACTTATAAAAATTATTTCAATGCACGTTACACTCTAAATGTCAAACACAGCCCCTCTCAGAGAATTCAGGACTCTTGATAAGACCAATATTTTGGACATTTTGAAATTCAGCATTCTTAATTATCTACCAAAGGGGTTTCACTTGGATTTCCTTATTTTGGTGTAATTCAATTGCACTACTGAAGATCAGTGAAGCATTAAAGAATATCTCCTGGCATTTTAAATTGGCCTAAGAGATTCTGAGAATAAGCATGAATTATGCAGAGAGTATTTTAAAAGAATTTATTGAGACATTTACGCTTGTCTGCTGTCGTTCCCTTTGGAGAATTAAAAAAAAAGATGATACAAAGAATTACTGATGAAAATTGATCTTAAAATACATGCTCAGATTTTTAGGTATTTCATTTTTAACACTGTCTTCTTATTTTCCTTACAGCAGTGAAGAGTAATGGGTTTGTGGGTACAGCCCAGATCTGGCACTGTGGAGATTAAGCTTCTATTCTTGACTCTGCCTTTTGTATAACCCTGTGCAAGTCACTTACCCTTACTTTGCTTCAGTTTCACTCCCTGTAAAATGGAGCTAATAATATTTACCTACTTCTGCTCCATTAAGGATAATACATTAATGTTTGTAAATTACATTGAGATCTTGGAAAGGAATGCTCTAAGGAATAATAACGATAATTAGCTCTTATACAGTGCTTTAACTGCACTATTATTATTATTATTTATTATTCACTAAATGTGAACATTGTAATTTACAGTTTCTGTTTGTCAGTATATTTATACAACCAGTAAGATTGCATCCTCTGCCACCTTCCTCCTGCGCCATTTAAAAAACCATCAACACACCACACTGTATACTTAGGGCAGCGAACAAGTAGTGAGTGCCAGAGACCTCTATAAAACACTATAACGTTCTGCTGTACTTGTAAGAACACAGAAGGTATGGAGCAAATTTTCAAAACTCTTCATCTAAACTGCCCACGGATCTTTGTGTTGCACATGCTGCACCGAAGTATTTGTGCATACAAACAGGGGAGCACACAGGCAAAGTGGCCCTTGGATGGCAGTTGGTCTCTCTACTCAAACATGAGCAAAACCATTCCAGGCATAAGACAGGCAACTGCCTGGGAAAAATCTGGTTATCTATTCTATGGAACAGTTCCTGTCATATACTGTACAGCTTATAAGCAATAAAAAGCTGATGGATGGAAATGAGCTTATTAGAGATGGCGTGCATGTTCCAGAAAGAGCAGGATACAGGAAAGGGGACAACAGAAATGGCACCAGAGGAGAACAAGGTCAGAGGGAATAAAGGCCACAGTGCCAGAAAGGGAGTAGGGATGGTAACAAGGGGACAAGAATGTGTGAATGAATGCAGGGCCAGATGTTGCCAGCAACTAGGTGGGGAGGGGGAGAGGGAGAGGAGGAAGAGATGAGATGAGATGAAAATTTCTAAGGAAGGAGAACTAGAAATATGATAGTTGAAAGACAGGAAGGTCAGGAGATCAAATGATGAGACATAGGAGGTAATGAGGGAAGGGGCTTGAAACTGAAGGAAGAATTTAATTAGAAAAGCTGCAGTTCTCAATGTTGGAACCTTGCTAGGGCTAACCCCCTACTCTTATGAAAAGTCCCAGTGGAAGGACGAGTTCCAAAGTGCTCTGCCAACTGGTAATCCATTGCCTGTGCTGTGTATGCTTCTCTGAGATTGCGGTCTATTTTTCTCTAGCAGGAGATAAGAAATTGCAGAGTCAGAGCACTGTAGCTAAGAAGAACTCATATTTTTCCCCAGACAAGAAATAAATAAAGTACCATCCTCAGTTTGCTCATATCATAGTGCTTTCTGCTGTGGATTCTGGAAGGGGCATTCCAAGGTCAGTGCACTCATTCTTCTCTCATATGTACCATCACTGTTTATTTTTAATTTGGGACTGATAAATAAAGCTTTAATGGGATTTTAATGGCATGTTGGACACACTTCAGTGTCCAGAGATGTGGCATCATATCCAGGAATGTCATTATCTGGATTAATTATCAATAGCAGGCAGATATCATTAGGGAGATGTGAAAATGAGAGAGGTAGTAAATGAAATTTACTGGGCAGAGATGCTGAGGGGAAAAAATAAATAAATGAAACAACATCTGAGGCGCTGCTGATGGGTGCATCAAAATCTCTTTTAGTCTGATATTTTTCCATTAGAGATGACACTCCTTCTGCTTCCCAGGAACCCACCCTGACTGAAAGGCTTTCATTGCCAAGGAGTGTAAGCCAAGATCCTCTTTTTTGGCTGTAACTATACCACCCCGTTTAATATACAGACTGAACCAGATTGTATTTTTACCTCATATTGGCTGGTTGCTTAAAACCCTGGGTGGGGTTTCCTTGACCAGATAAGCATATGCTTAAATAACCACTGCTTTGTCTGAAGAATGTTTAAGCTGATATAACTTACATGTCCCCTATTGCTTTGTCAACCCTGGCAAATCATCGTTTTAACATGTCAGTTAAAACATTTTCTAATATGAATTTAAACATGGTTTTATTGTGGACAAGAGTGGTTGTGTTTAACAACGTATCCATTGGTCTTGATTCACCATAAACCAAGACAAGCTAGTATGATTTTAAACATGACTTATTCCCAACTATGCTAAGTACTGTAGAGATTAGAGACACACATGTACTAAGATGCGTTTAAGATCATGTTAGTAAAAATGTATTACTGACTTGATGCATTTTCCCGGTGTAGACAATCATGTGTAATGTTGCACTGACTGAAAAAGAAGCATTTTGGACAAGTTCAACAAAATAAAATTAAATATTTTGATTTCAGGAATGTCAGAATATTTTGTTTCAATCAAAAATGTGGGGAGACATAAAACTTGCAATACAAAAATGTTCTGATGCATTCAGAGGAGCATACAGATGTTTGGATATTTATTGTCTAAGTTTGTTGATCTCATCCATCATTAAGTCTATAAAACTTATTTTTATGGTACAATTTTATGGCCCAAAACATACACAATAAAATGTGTAGTTAAAAATCCCTATCTCCATTTATTCTAGTCACTGACTGGAGCAGTACAACAGATCTACCTACAAAATAAAACCATAACTCTTTTTTGGGGGTCTTTGTATGGTTCAGTTATGAGATCTCTCAGAGAAAACATCTTGCCCTTCTGCTTTACATGCTGCTTTACAAGATATATAATAAATTGCCCCTTAAAAATACACCAGAGAAGTTCAAGGCTGCAGATCCTAGCAAAATATTCTGAGTTTGAGAAGCCTTCTCAAGACCAAACAGCCAGCTCTTCACAATCTGTTTTAATAAGAAGTTATTGAAGATAGTCAAGGCTAAGGCCGGGTCTACACTAGAGAGACTTTTATCAACCAAAGTCAGCATTTTGCACCAAAACAGTGACGGTGTACACACTGCAATCACTCCCCCCTCACTCCCCCCACCAACCCAACTCCCCTCATTTTGCAACAAAAAAAAACCATCTCAAGGCTTTTAGCACCAAACTTTTAGCTACAAATCGTCAGACACTGCGCTTGGTTATGCTATTTATGATAAATGACCTCTAGCAAGTGTTTCAGAATGCACATCCTGACTGTTCTGGGCATCGGTTTGAACTCCATTGCCCTTCAGCCATCCACCCCTCCCCCTTTAAAATCCCAGGAATTTTTTAAATTTCACTTCCTGCTTGGTCAGCATGGAGAGCCCACATCTCATCTTTCCAGCTGACCATGGTGGCTCCACGCCCCAAACATTCTCCCACTTGAAGCACACTGGAGTTTCTGGATCTGATCAGCATTTGGGGAGAGGAGGCTGTGCAGCCACAGCTCTGCTCCATCTGAAGGAACTGTGATACCTACAGTCAAATGTCTCATTTAATGGAGGAGAAGGGCTATGAACGGGACATGTTGCAGTGCAATGTGAAAATCAAGGAGCTGCACCAGAGCCAAATACCTGCAGCTTCTATAAGGAGCTAGAAGTCACCCTCAGTGGTGACCCCATCTCCACTGCCAAGAGACCCATGGATACCTCTGAGGGCCTGGACTCAGTGGAAACTGGAGTCAGCCCTGATGAAGAAATCGTGAATGAGGCAGTCAAGTTGGAAGACGATGCTGACCAGGGGGTTGGGTCATTTGCTGACAGTGGGAGCCAGGATCACTTCTCTACCCAGGAGGGTTCGAGTCAGTCCCAGCCTTCCAGCTCTGGCATGCAGGATGCAAAAGAGGGGAGCTCGGATAAGTGGGGGTTTTTTAATCTGATGCTGTTTGGTTACATGAGGTACAACTGGCCTTTGCTTTGTTGCATATACAGCTGGTTGAATGAATAGAAATGCACAAAAGTATATGTGTTTGCCTGTGCTTCCCATTTCCCTATTTATATAGGCAGTGTGGTGGAAAAGGGTGTTAATGCACATGGAGATTTCCCAGGAATCCTCCAGACAGATCTCTAGGAAACTTTCCTGGAAGAATTCGCCAATTCTCTGCTGGAGATTCCTCGACAGAGCTTCTTTGTTTCTTTCCCCGTTGTAGGAAATTTTCCCGCACGAAGCAACAATCACTTGTGCAGGGACCAAAGTGGCACACAGGTGCATAGGGAACCGATTTGAAGCTGCTCGCATGGAGATGCATCCTAGCATCCTTGATTACTCTCAGGAATGAGATGGAGACTTCTATGGCCCCAGCCTGTGGAAAATGGTGGGAAAATTTGAAATTTTGTCCCTATCTACCTGCATCAATAATGCAAATAACCATCCAGAACCTTTTTCCCAGCTTGAGTACCCGCTCTCTCCAAGCACAACTCACCATGCCATAGTTGATCGTTGAGTTGTGTGCTTGCCAGGGGTTGTGAAGTGTTGTGTGTGTGTTGTGAATCATTGTTATTTAATAAAGATATACTCTGTGAAGAATAACCAATCTTTATTTGTGTCATGCACATGGTGTTTGCACCTCACACTGTATAACAGCAGTCATAGCATGGCACAGTGCTGTTTACAAAGACACGTTACTGGTGATCATTGTCAAAATAGCTCCTGAAAGCCTCCCTGATTTGAATGGCCCTCATTGTGCCCCTCTAATAGCCCTGACATCTGATTGTGCATATTCAGCTGCAAGGCGATCTCCCTCTGCACTCCACCCATGGGAAAACTTTTCACCCTTAGCTTCATAAATATTATGGAGCCCACAGCAGGCAACTATAACCATGGAAATATTTTCCTCATTTAGGTCTAACCTGCCATAAAGAAATCACCAGCGAGCTTTTAATCTGCCAAATGCACATTCAGCAGTCATTCAGCGCCGGCTCAGCCTGGTATTGAAGCATTCCTCATAGCTATCCAGGTTGCCCTTACAAGGCTTTATGAGCCATGGCAGTAAGTAGTAGGCTGGATCTCCCAGACTCACACTGGGCATTTCAACATCCCCAAATGGAATCTTTTGGTCTGAAAAGAAAGTAACTGCCTGCAGTTTTCTGTATAGGCCAGTGCTTCTGAAGACACGTGCATAATGCATCTTCCTTAACCAACCTGGGTTGATGTCAGTGAAACAAGTGCCTGCAGTACCAGAGAGAAGTACCCCTTTCCATTGATGTACTCCATCGCAAGATAGTCTGAGGACAAAATTGGGATATGCATGCCATCTATCACCTTGCCACAGTCAGGGAATTCCATCGCTGTAAAGCCATCTACTATTTCATGCACATTTCCAAAACTCATAACCCTTCGCAGAAAAATGCAATTAATGGCCCTGCACACTTGTGCTAACACAACTCCAACGGTGGACTTTCTGACTCCAAACTGATTAGCGACTGACCAGTAGCAGTCTGGAGTTGCCAGCTTCCACACGGTGATTGCCACACGTGTCTCCACCAAGAAAGCAGTTCTCATTTCATAGGGCAGGGGCAAGTTCTGCACAGGTTTCCAGGAAGGTGACTTTACACCTTCTAAAGTTCTCCAGCCACTACTCATCATCCCAGACCCACATAATGATGTGATCCCATCACCCAGTGCTTGTTTCACACACCCAAAAGCGGCAGTACATCATATGCAGATGCTGTGTGAATGCAAACAGTAATCTGGCATTCTTTGCATCACACACAGCTGGTCAGGCGCCTCAGATTTCAGTTCTGATTGGGAATTGATGAGTTACTGCATGACCAGCCACGATGTGTTCAGAACACTGACAACAGCGATGGAGAACAGGATCCATCCATCCACATACCCATGGAATGATGTGACGGAAATCTCTGCATTATGAGCTGTTCAGTCCGCACCTCTGATGCACTGCAATCCTCTCCGCCTTCCCACAGCTCGTAGCAGCAGAAGGTGTGAGTTGCACAGTGGGATAACTGCCCACAATGCACTGCTCTCCCTGTTGATGCCAGAGCACCAACTGTGGAAGTGCCTCAGTGACACAGTGAGTGCTGTGTGGGCAGGTACAAGCATTTTAATTACAATGCTTTTTGCTCATTACTGTAACTTTGACATTGACAAAACTTTCAAATGTAGACAAGGCCTGAGACTAGACACCAAATAAATTAATCTTGCCATGATGAACGAGCAGTAAATGAATGGGCTAGATCAAACAGATACTGATCATCTGACCCCAATGATAAAATAATACCTAACACTTGCATAAATCCTTGCATCCAAGGAACTCAAAGTGCTTTACAAATATTGGGCCAGGTCCTCAATGACAGCATAAATTCAGGATACTGCCATCATTGTTAATTAAGCCCCACAGCACCCCTGGGGTAGGCAAGTACTAAAGATGAGTACAAAACAAAACCTGGGATCCAAACACAGATGCTGATCCAATTTTTACAAATGGTCCCTATCTTTATATTGATCTGAATCAAAACACTAGATCTGCAAACTTGCAAGTTGCGGTGTATTTGACATCTGTGCTCTTCTTTTTAGTACTGAATCCTTTTAAGAATCTGGCCCATTTGCTGTCCAACAAAAGGGAAAAAAAGGACTATAAATAATCTTTGTTGCTTATTTTTCTTTTTTTGAGAGATGAAAATATTTGACCTTCCAAGAATTCTATATAAATGCAAAAAATTGTCAGCTTTTGTCTAGCAGCAGGCTCTTGACCTCAGTGAGACCGAAAATTACTCTGATCAAATGGTTAAAAAAGGTTCAGAGATTAAAAGGGATTTCTTCCACCAAAGATCAAGAGGTCGTAGAAAAAAGACATCAAAGCCAGTTCACACAATGCTAAGGAAGTTTTGAATTTAAATGAAAAGGGAGTTTAGAACTGAAATGAAAACAATTCACTTGGGCAAATGGAGAAACCCTCTGTATCTAGACCTAATAAGAACTTGCTGAAGATTCCATCTTGTCCGTACTAAATATTTGGGTTTAGGACATTTGCCTCTAAATATGACCTTAAATTTAAATCTAAATTTAAAATGCCCCTATCAGTGGATTAATAAACATGAAATAATTTTTAAAACTTAATTGATTTATTGCTATTTTTGCTTAGTAAGTTTTTATACTTCCCTCAACCTTGCACCATGAAAATAAGTTGTTATTCAAGACTATTTATGTTGTCTTCTTGGCTAGACTTTTCCAGCTACTGCCTGTCTATGTAACACTACAGAGAGCTCTCTCTATTTTCCTGTCTGCATGCTGCTAATGAGGATGAGGGAAAGAATCCTAAATCATATATAGTGGTGACATGAAAATTTACAAGCAAAGGTAGACAGGGCTGGAAAAAAGCAAACTGGAATATGCTCACCTTCTCATACCTTGTAGATACTTGTCCACTAACGAACCACTAAAAATGCCCATCTTATTTGCTGCCTTCCAGATTGCCTATTCTTCCTGTAGTGGCTGTGCGGGGTGGGAAGGAGAGAACTTGGCGGTAACTTGTATTCTTTGTTGAATGTGGGAGAAAATAAAGAATTCAAAGTTTAAAAAAAAGCATAAATATAAGGCACTGTTCATATATACAGACTTCAAACAGATTTCATGTGACAGAGGAGCATCAGGGAGCACTTGAATTTTGCCTGTTTCCAAAGTGCCTACAAGCTCAATCCAATAAGAATAAACCGGATTAAAAGGGTTTGCTCAGCTGAAAATACCCAGAATGCTTGAGGCAGAAAGAAGGAGGCTGCAACTACAGTGTGCTGGATGATTCATTCAAGCTGCTAGCCTTCAGCTGACTATTGCAGCATATGCAGGGAGTGCTCATGCTAGTTTTGCTCTCCTGGTGTTTGGATCATGGTTGATTTATGGTGTGCGTGGACCCACCGGCCACAAACTGTCTATGGATGGTATGCCCGTTTTCCTTCTTCCTTCCCCCACCCATGCCATGATGTTACTTCTGCAGCGTGTATGTATGCATAGTCCCCCTCAGCTGCCTCTCCTCTGACCGGTCCACATACACATCAGTGTTAGCACATGCAACTCCATTGACGTCAGCAGAATTGCACCTGCTTACATGGATTTGGCCCATAGTTTGTGTTGGGTTTGTGATTTGCAAGCAAACGTTCCTGTGCGGTGAATACCATAATCCCCATTTAAACAGGCAGAAAGAGTGAGACACTGGCAGGGGTTCAGGCCTAAATCCACAAAGGTATTTAGGCACCTCACTCCCATAGAAATCAATGCGAATAAATAAAGAAATAAATAAATTGAAGACCTGGGCCTAACACGGAGTTAGTCACAGAGTTGTAAAGAGAATGCAGGCCCTGATTCACAATCCTGTGCTTTGCCCACTAGTTTTCCTTCCAAAAATACAGAAAATAAACAATGGAGCCCAGCAGCCTTAAATAATGTCCCTGTAAACAAGATCATCACTTGTATTGTTCTGCATTGCCTGCATGCTGCCAAGGAGCAGTCGTGCTCACTCACTGCAAACAGGCACGTCCTGACTATTTCTAAGCATCCTCTCTTACTGCATTTTCCCTTGAACACAATCGCTTTCAGAGCTTACCGTGCATAAGGAACAAATCATCACTTCTGTGTTTCTGATGTGCGTTTAGCAGAGTTTCAGGAACAGCAGGTAATTTGCATTATCTGTGGACCATCTGAATCTGTGGCAAATTCATTACCAACTCCCCGGCTCATTACAGATCCAGAAGGCCACCCGATGCAACTCCACCCAGCGCTGTGATGTGCTTTGTGATAAGAATTGCATAGAAATCTCTTCAGCTTTCTCTCCCTTTTTTTTTAAAAAAAGCTCTTGATTTATATGATCCTGTCAAACATATAATGATATCAATGCTCGTCTGCTCTAATAAATAGCTGTTTGCAAGGCTATAACCTTAATTTATTGTGATATAATTAGCAGTGCTATTAATATTTGCCATGCTTAGCGTCACCAATTTTATTGCTACAAACTTCATTTATAATGAATAGAATAACGCTATCAGACATCAGAATTCATTCACGCAATGTGTCTGCACCAATATATCTCACTTTGTGGTTCAGAATGAGGCGTAGGAAAGAGAACATCTACAAAGGTTGCAGTTTAGTTTAAATATATAAATATACTAGTCCTTGGTTTTATTTAGCTAGTTTTCTTCCGATTAAACTTTCAAATTTACAGTCCTAGAGACTGAAGTCCTTTCTTTAAGCACAGAACAAGAACAGTGTGTGAAGAGGCAATGCAAGTTTTCTTCTCCAATTAGTGCGTCTCAGAACCCGACTGGAGAGAACACCATGATCCAACCATTTTCCATGGCCCATCTCTAACCATAAGGTCTATTCTTCTGTGGAATAGTCTCCCAGTGGATAGGGTACAAACTTTGGCTGTTGAAACATTTACAGCTGGATTTAATAAAGCTTTGGAGATTACATAGTAATGAGTTTTCCTGCCATGACCCCAGGAGATGGATTAGATGATCTGACTGATAGGGTTTTTTTTCATCTCTGTTTTTTTGTAATTCCATAACAATCCTTAGCAAAACCCAACAACAACTGAAACTAATCTTCTACAGCCCCTATTATTGTAGTATCTGAGCACATCACAAGCATTAGTGGATTTACGCTCACAACATTCCTGTGCGGTTCCTGTTAGCTTTGTTACACAGATGCGGAACTGAGGCAAAAAGAGAGAGAGGCAAGTGACATCCCCAAGGTCACAAAGGAAGCTTGTGGCACAGCAGGGAATTATTACACCTAGTTCTCCAAGTCCCAGGCAAACATCCTAACCACTACACCAGTGGTTCTCAAACTTTTTGTATTGGTGATCCTTTTCACATAGCAAGCCTCTGAGTGCGACCCCCTCGCCCCGATGGGTGCCTGCCCCAGATCTCCGTGGGCTCCCCACTCCCCTTTTGCCCCAATCTCTGTACTGTGCCCTCTTCACCCCTAACTCCTGCCACCTGTCCTGTTCTCACCTGGGGAAACAGACCTGCATGCATGAAGTGGTTGCTATTGCTGCTTGTCCCTCCTTGCTAGTTGCTCCTCCACACACCCCTAGGGGGCTGTGAGGGGGGGAACAAGGAGCAACATCAGGGCTGCTTGCATCCAGGTCACTTTCACCGTCCGGGTTACGTAAGGGGAGGGCAGAGAGCAGCAGCTCCTGATGCTCACCTCACAGCACAGCCCAGGTAGGGAAAGTGACCTGAATATATGGAACCCTGGCATTGCTCCTCTTCCTAACCCCTCCATCAGTCCCCCAGGACAGTGTGGAGGAACTTGGGGCAGGGAGCATGAGCACTATCTGTGTATCACTTTTTGCCCCCTTCCTCCATATTCCTCTGCCAGGATGAAGCAGGGAGGCTCAGAGCCCCACTCCTGACCAGGATCTGGGCTCACAGCTCGCGACCCCCCACATAACTACATCACAAGCCCCTGAACCAATGCACTAGATCATTCTTCCTGTCCAAAATCACACAGAAACAAACTGGTTTGAAAATTGGGTACTGTCCACACTACAGACAAGGGAGGTGCCTTAGCTAGTAACACAAGTCCTGAAAATGAGGAGGTGATAAAATGAGACTCTGATTGTGAAGGTGTGGCAATTATCTGTAATATTTTCTTCCGAAAATTCCTGTATGCATCCATATTATAAAGCCATTTCCCATGCCACTATTGGTTAGGTGTCAGTGTGAGAACGTTCTCTTTTGCTGCACCTGACCTCTGGGATTACCTTCCTCTATTTCTGTGTCTCACTAATACTTCATCCCTTTTCCAAATCTCAGCTGACAGATTCTTTTCTCCATTGTCTTTTCCTCTTCATTTATCTATCCAGTTATTATTATATATTATTTCACTGTAATTACACCACAGTATTTAACTCTATACCATATTATGGAGCAGTAAGGGCAAATGTTCAACTTGGTCCCTATCTGACCTCCACAAATGTGCACGCTAAATTTTACATGCAAACACATCATGGCAAGCTCACACGCCTGTGCATGTGAAAGAGGTCACATGAGATTTAAGGTTCAGATGACAACACCTTTACACATGTAGGGTCTGACTATTTAATAGGCACATAGATACCACTGTTTGCACAGAAGTAGGCACATGAAAAGTGCAACCACTATCGTGAACAAATCTCAAATTGCATGCACATAAGGAATTAGAGCCGTTTAAGAAGGTCAGAGAATATTTATGTACATGCACAAACAGAAACAAATCTTGTGCCTGTTTTTAGTTTTATCTTGACCAGTCACTTGAGAAATCAGCCTGAAAACCATTGTATAAATATAATCGCTGGTTGTTGCATATGAGTGAGGTATTTCTTCCAACAATAGCTTTAGAGATATGTTAGCACATAACCATATCATAAAGGACAGTTACAGATTTCTTGAACTTTGTTAGAAGAATTGTTAGTTATTTCCCATGATTTAGGTGAAGATCTTGTAATACTTGAAGTAATTCTAGTCATGATTAAGTTGCTTTGTGCTGTAACTTGTGCTGTATGTACAGCCACTCGAGCATCTGGTGATATGCTGCTGTCAGAGTTGCGTCCCTAGAAAATAAATACATCCAGGGATGTATAGGTATTTGTTAATATATATACTAAATATTAAATATATTGATCATAAAGTGTTCAAATGTAGGAATGAAGCCACATGTCTTGAAATGTCTTAAGTGGGATTCTATATTGGATAACACTTAAGATTATCAGTTTGACCCCTGAGTTTCAACGGAACATTGGTTTCTCTTCAGCTAATGCTATTTACAGGTGGTATGACATTCAGTGGAAAAGCAAGTAAATCATTTTTTTCCAGTCATATAATGCTTTCAGCCCTGATCCAGTAAAGCACTTGAGCATATGTTTAACATTAAGCACATGAGGGATCTTATTGAATTCAATGGAACGGGTTAAGCCCATGCTTAATTCTTGACTGTATTAGGGTTCACAGATCAAACATATAGGCTGTTTATGAGATCATAATCAGCAATTTAGTTTTGGAAGAATGTTTACAAACAAAGGCCTAATTATATTTGGCCCCCCCTCAGTGCAGAGGGCTGGACTAGATCACCTATTGAGGTTCCTTCCAGTGCTAAAATTCTATGAGAAAAATTCTCTACTTGAGCATTCCCACTAAAATTGAGGGTGAATTCAATGAGGTTAATCCAGTTTGACAGAAGAAGAGAGTTTGGTTTTATATGACTTGTACTCTCTCATATAATAATCCTGTATGTTTTGATTCAGTTACATAAATAAACCCTATCTGTACAACATAAAGTATTTGAAAATATGTCTCTCTGATATTGTGTAGAAGCGATTTTCATTGTGATCACTTTAATAATAATAATTTCAACAAGAAGAGGAACAGATTATCATGATTGGATTTTTCACAGACAAAACTACAAACTGAATGGAAAGGTGTGGTCCCATTCAGAGATATAAAGAAATACCACGAGCTTATCAACTATACTGAGAGATAATGTCAGAAGATGGTGATACCAGTGTGCATTTAAAGAAAAAAAAAACACATTTTTTCCCCTAAATAAATAAATAAATAAACAAAACTGTATGGTAGAAAGTTTGAGAAATTACACATGCTCGCTCAGCAAGACAACTAATTGCTTAGAATATCTATAGAGACCTTTAACGTGCTTTCCCATTAAGACTTTGTTATAATAGTTTCATCCGAAACTACTTGGGAAAGAGAATGGAATGAAACTGTAGCTTTCTAATTTAATTTTCTCAAATTGCTTCATAAAAGAATAATAAATCTGATGGAACAACCTCCAACACAACTAGCCCAGCTACCTAGGGCTTGGTACTCAAGGGCTGAGAGGACCAGGGTGGTCTATCATTTGAATCATTGACACAAAAGGTACTCTACCTATTTAGAAATGCCAATCATTTTAGTTTATAAATATATCTGTTCCGGGAATATTCATCGACAATAAACAGGGACAGCCTGTGATCTGAAGATGCACTGTAGTTTGGGAAGACCAGAAAAGACACAGTGACTTCATGGATTGGAAGCCCCATTCAATGTTAAATTAGTATAAAAATCAGAGAGAAGCCAAAGAAGCAGAAGAAGCCAATGAAAAATTGACTCAGTTATAATGGAGAAACTGATACAGAAGACAGACTAAAGTAAATAACTATATAAACATCTGGCTTCCTTTTATTGAATTTTCAGATCAAGCACATTTACCCTACTATAAAATCAAAACACTTCCTTTTTTCTGTTGAATATAAGAATCTTTGAAAAGCTAGATTAGACAACACAGCAACAACTATAACTTGACATTTTCTTCCTGGAGAAGAAAGGACTTGATGACTATAGTTCTTGTCAGCCCTTGACAAAGGATGACAGTTCCAGTAATAAACAATAGGCATAGAAACTCAGAGAACACAAGGTTGGCTAAAACTCTGATTCATATACTGTAGACCTGATGTATGAACACAATTTAATTTTATATAACGTAAATGTCAATATTTGCCAACCGTCACAAAGTTGCCAAAATATCTCCTGTTGTACATGTAAGGAACAACTGTGGTCATCAGAGATACAAGGATATGATAAATATTGGCAAATGCTGATGGTTCAATGGCAAACTAAGTCACAGGGTAGATGGAGGGGGTGGGGTGCAGATTATATAACAAGCAGGCTGTTACCTGGCAACTCTGTGTTCTTGGGGAACCTGGGCTCAAAATCCCAACTCTCTCTGGCTCACCTGAATCCCCTCTCCCCAGCCTCTGCTTTAGCCAGAAACCAAAAGCAATGTAAAGGCTGTGAGACACACCTAAAACCCGCCAAACAAGGGTGATAGGATTAAGACAACTCCCCATACCTCATCTACATAGAAGATGTAAAAAGGAGGCATCTCAATTAGCACATCAAATGGAGAACAGAAACCTCATCTACATCGAAGATGGAGAATCAAACTCCAAAGCAGGGACCACACTGAACTCTGGGAATGGCAAAGCAGGGATGCATTGCATGATGGGAAATCTCTGCTCTTGATGTAAATGAACCCACACCTATACACATCCAGGTCCACAATTATCAGACCACCTAGTTACTGGTATGCAAAACACTGAATCTGCCTGATTGCATTGTGAGCTCCCTCAAGGAACACTGCCCATAGCCAGGAATGATCATCTCCTATTGTCCAGCATAAAGAAAACCATGCTAGGATACTTCCTTGAGACATTGTTTATCCATAAACAAACCTGGTTTCTACTTTTGTAATCAAACGTGGGCTAGCTTTTTCCAATACCCCAGCTGAAATTGTGTAGTATTGTAAGTGTTAGCTTGTTTTTCCCTCCTTGTATGGCATCACTATTAGTATCATAAGTTTTATTTACCTGGCAATAAAATAACTGTTCTAATCAAGCTGGTTGCCAGTCTCTCTATCTCCAAATTCATTTACTCCTTTGTGTTCTTGGCTTCCCTATCTTGCTCTGCCCCAACACTTCTTTTACCTAAGCCAAAGATCCCTGGAGTGCCCAAAAATGCCTATGTGGTTTGCTCATCAGGGGAGTTACTGCTAGAACAATTGTAGAGTGAGGGTGGGGAGGCAGCTGAGAAGTGCTGTTTGACCCAGCCTGATTGAGTCCAGGGGCATATAAGGGAAGCAGCTGAAAGTGCTGTTTGGACCCAGTCTGCTCAGAAGTGTGCTCTATTCTGGTGCGGTGCAAAGGGGCATATAAGGGTGGCCACTGAAAGTGCTGTGTCACCCAGCCTGCTGAGTTCAGGGCCACATAAGCGGTCAGCTGAGAGTGCTGATAGCCTGGTCCACTCAGATGCACTTGGTTAATCTGGAATGGTTGCGTGTATCTGGGTGGGCGGCTATTTGAGTCTGGGGCTGGAGGAACCCAGCCCTGAAAACCTCAGGTCCTGCAATAGCTCCATTGGGAGGGGACTTGTAGCCATATGAACACACAAGTAACACAAGCAGCACATTAATAGAATCACACCCCTTCTTCCAGGAAGGTAACCCTAATAAACGAGCATACCTCAAGGTGATGGGCAAATCTGGTAACAAGGCAATCAGCCCGCTTCATTCACAGAGCTCCACCAGTGAACTTTAGTCCTCTTTCGCACAGCAGTCTCTTTCATTGCACTCCTGAGTGCCTGTCACTGCAATCATGGGTCGCTTTTGAGCAATAAAAACAATTTTGTCAAAATGTATAGTGTCTGGAGTTTTGTTTTTTGGACATGCAAAGATTTAGGGTAAGATCTACCAACTTCACTTCCAGTTTTGGCTTTGGCTAGGATTTGAAATCCAATCTTCAAAGCTGTAAGGTATTCACCCACTTTACCATTTCGATTACACAGGCCTGGCCTTCGTTAATCTTTATCTGATTCCGAAGAGATTGCCAGTGTCAGTGTTTAGTTTTACTACATTAAACGTTGTCTGCTTTGGATTTTGGGGCATTGTCATTATGTGTCTTTTAATCCATTCTGCAATTCCTGTTAAATCACGGCTAGCACTGATATGCCCAGTGTCAGTGACAAACCAGCTCCCCGCAGACAATTTATACATATAGTGGCTGCCGTTGAAGCAAAGAAAGATCAGATCATATATAATGGCTTTCATAGCTGAAAAGGCCAACAGAAAGTTGTAAATTGAAAGGTCATCCCTGATGGGACACAAAGATTGAGAGTGGGTCAGTCAGCACTAATTAAAATATCTCCGATCTTAAAAGTATCTGGGATTTGCATACTTTAGTGAATTCCTCACAACTAGTTTCTACCTATGTGTGAGGAAAAAGACCATGGGATATTGATATGCCTAGTATAATTGCATGTTATTATACAAACTATGATAAAAAGTTATGTGCTATCATTCCTCGTGGTTCAAGGCATGAAATCAATAACTCAGCTGAGATCAGGATGAAATTCCTCCCTACACCCTCATGAAAAAATTAGCTGCATTTTGTGAGTTTCCAGTTTCCTCTGAAGCATCTGATATTAACCACAGTTGGAGACAGGAATTTGGATTACATGGACCATTATTTTGCTATGGTTTCTAACTAGGTATTACACCAAAGCAGAACATGACTTTCCATCTTGGTCAGAATTTAAAGACACTGGTCTAGATTTGCACTGTTCTTGCACAGAAGTCAATGGGCTGGATTCTGGTCTCACTTACACAAGCTCCGTTAAAAATAGAAATTGTTATTGAACAGTGCAGAATTGGGTCTAATGGGCTTGCATACAGTATAAATTAGAACAGAATTTGGCCTGCTGACCTTTTGTTTCCATATTGCCAATATTGCTACAGGCAGGAAATCTACTATTAACTTCATCTGCCCCAGTGTTTTCCTGAATCAGATATGTTTGTCTGCAGTGCCTTACACAGAGGTCCCAGTCTTGGTTGAGGTCTGTGAACAGTACCAGATTATAAATAAATAATATGCTTAGAGGTTTGACTAACAAGACATGCAATGATTGGATCCCCAATAGCAGTCATCAGATGCCCTTGAGAAAGTCGCTTGAAATTCTCTACCTCTCAGTTTTTTCATTTGTATAATGGGGAAGATAACATTTTCCTACACACCTGAGACGGTGTGAAGATTCAATGAGTATTCACATCTAGACAATGCTTTGAATCCTCTGATAAAAGTGCTCTAGAAGTGCAAAGTATTTTTACTGTTCTAACTCAACTGAATATTTTCAATATTAAGCCCTTTTAATTTTGGGCTTCTAAGGTTTCAATCCTTAGAAGATCCCTAATTAGGTCAGGTAGATGAAGGATGGAAGAAAGGAAGAGTTACTGTCTCCATTTTACAGATGGAGAACAGAAACCCAGAGCGCCCAGGTCACACAGGAAATATATGAAATCTGAACTCTGATTTACTGAGTCCTGAGCACTCAACCATGAGACTACCTCTAAAGGAAGATAGAAGAAAATAATGAAATCATCCAAGCTCCTTTTTGTCTACTTGAACACAGTGGTGTCAAGACTCGCAAATTGTTAGCACATATCTGACTAAGGAGAAACTGTGAAAAAGGGGACAGAGAGAGGAGAGAGAAAAAAATCCAGTGAATAAACAGATGTCAGCCTCACTGTAGGGGGGAAATCTCTCTGTACCTAAAATAAAGTGTGGTACAACACTTACGCACAACACCATGGTCAGCTCAGGTCAAACCTAGTTACTCAGCACCAAAAGCACAAGCCTCTGTCCATTGTGGCTAAAAGAGGTCTCCAACTCACAAACTGATATAGTCACTGAGCAAGTCACCAGAGAGGGAGACAGGAAGATGTCTTCAGCCAGTGTGTTACATATGGTAGCAAGGAAGTTCATTTAGGTAGAAAATCTTCTTTGCTGTTGGGTTATTTTTCTTTTTTTTTTAACCCTGGAAGAAAACATGAGTTTCAATTAAAGGGCAAGAAGGTTGACAGATGTAACCCACTGGTTACGGTGTGTTACAGGCTCCATGCCAGAGATGAGATGAGTTCTTTACAATTAGGGAGCTTTAGCTCACACTGTAGCAGCTCCTGCTTTTAGCTCTGGAGTTCCCCAGTACATTGGCTATCACATAAGTGGAGGCTTATCAAGGATTCAAACCAATGTTGGCCTCCGATGAAAAGGGTGGCATGTAACTCTTAGTGTTCCTCTTTCCCCAATGCACATGGAAGATATAAGCCATTTATGTAACATCTTGGTTGACCTGCTGGCAACTGAACTGGGGTCCACCAGAGCTAAAAGCTTGACTTGCTACATCTTGAACTAAAGAAGGTGTCAGACTGATTTTGTGAACCATGGAAACCCCCCAAAATAGTTCAAGAGATTTGCAAAATCTTGAACGCCATGAGGATGTCCTCATCCATTGTAAAACAGTAATAGCCTGATCCTGAGTGCTGCCTTCCATAAGACAATCTTCTAACAGGGACAGTAGTTATTTTACAGTGGTGTGTCAGTGAGACCCCCCAAATTCAAGCTGGGGACATGTAATTAGGGTGCCCAGATGTCCCAGTATTTGGGGCTTTGTCTTACATATACAATATATCCACCCACCAACCCCAAAAAGAGTGTCCCAATTTTTCACACTTGCTATCTGGTCACCCTACATGTGATAAAGAATAGATTTTCTAAATCCAATCTCTATTTGACAGGCAAGCACTCCAGAAGGATATTTATAGCACAGCCACACAACACTCTCTTGTCTTTATGAAATGGGAAATAACTATCAGTCAAGATGCCAGGCTCTGTAAGTCAGTTATCTGCCCAGACCTCACTGAATGGAATAATCAAAAGAAAACAGTAGCAGAGGGATGTCAGCACTTCATTTATTGATGCCAGCTGAACAACAGCAATGTACAGTTTCCTACATACTTGCACGAGTAACCCTGAAACTAAGATCCCACCAGCTTGAGATAATATGTATTGGCAAAATACAAATTCATTCTTGCTAACAGTTTGCCCATAATTGTATGTAGGGGAGTGATCAGTGTGTATCAAAATCATATTCTGGTTAACCAGTTTTCAGAGATGGAATCCGAAGAAGTTAAACATTTCTACTATGTTTCAAGGAGAGTTTTAGACACTGCAGCACATTTTTAATTTGACTGGTTTATCATATGATCTTAGGGCAATTTGCAGAGGTTCATGAATGACGTGCAGGAGTAACTATGCAACCTCAGCCTGAGATCTTGTCAGATCTCAAATGCTAAGCAGGGACTGGGTCAGAACTTGAATAGGAAACTATAAAAAAAAAAAATCTTTGTGATGAAGACAACAGATCCAATTACTACATAAATTATGCATGCTTCTGGGACCATGAGACTAGAACCCTTGTTCTTCAGTTAAAGGAATGAAGGGCCTTGTTTTGGAGCTGAAGAAGAACTCATTGGGCTAGGAACTGTATTGTGTCCCTTATCTATTTTGTGACCCAGCCACTAGCAGGCGACATCTTTCATTTACTCAGCTATGTCCGAAGTCTGTACATTGCAAAATGTCAGTGGGTGGAAACTCAAAATGCTCAGCAACCAAGGCTGCTCATCGTGTGGGTAATATTTCTGAATCAGGATAGAACCGGTGCTCCAGCATGGTGTTAGTGGGCACAAAGGAGGGGTTTGGTGAGTCAATAAATCATGTTCTTCTTCCTGGTTCTAGTAATAATCCCTGGTGTGTGGGTGTGGAGTGGGGCAGGGGCTTGCATGGGGAGATTATCCTTCCCTTGATACAAATGTATTCCTCCCATTAGTATCAATAGTAAGGCACGTGCACAAAAGGGAGAACAGACTTACTGGAATTTACTTGTTACTAACCAATAATAGTTGCATTTTAAATCAATGTGGAATTGTACTAGTTACTATATATTCCTGAAATACTAATAATTATTCAAACAGATTTACTGCGGTTTAAGAATGATGCAATAATAGTGTCTATATATTTTATATGCAGTGGTTATTACACCTCATTAAACAGGCTGATAAATGATCCATTGCTATTTAATTAATATGCAATGAGTGTGTTATTAAATCTTACATGTAAATTAAATCTTGATTTGAGTCACTTAATTTTAAAGTGTGATTGAAAATTTCTTTGGACTTGAAGAGCATGAGCCTGTTTCTTTTACTCGGTTCCCTTCTGCTGCTCTGCTATTGTTGGGCAGATGCTATAGGCATGTAGGGAAAGACTTTAAGAAAGGCAATTTCAGCTGACGAATTAATAACAGCTGAAGTCTTGTCATGAAAGGACAGGCAGAAATGGGGCCAAGCCACTAAGAACAGTTCTGGATTCTGGAGCTGAAGTTCCCCAGTGTTCAGAAGTATTTGGATTTGGCACTTTGATTCAGATCCATCTCTAGTTATGAAGGAAAACCTTAGAAGAGGAGTCTGTGATCTTTTTTTCAGACTAAGAATCTTAAAGACAGAATAGTGCAATGGTTGTATGCCAGTCAACACCATCTATTTATTCTGGTGACCCAAACTTTGAGCAAACCATTCACCAGTTAGGCCTCAGACAAGGATCAAAAGTCATGAGATTCTCCTTACAATCAGCTTCTGCTTAGTTTACATAGGGCTGAATTTTGAATCTACTTGTATTAGTGACAAAATCTTGTCTTGTTAGAATGCAACTGTAAAAAGTAATGTTAGCTGACAAGACTTTGACTACAATGTTGTGATCAGTATAGATAAGGCAAAGTCACGTTCAGTGTGATGCTGGCAGGACGAATGTCATGCATTGCCCAGCTGCAGTCATTAGCTAAGAACTGACAACCTCATAGCTGGGGGCCAGACCCAGTCACTTGTACGTTAGTTTTGCTCAAAAAGATATTAAGTCTTTAAACAACGTACTACGTCTTTAGACTCTATGAGATGCTTGTATGTTGCTGCATGCATTCATCTCACTTATAATATCTATATCCCCTGTTATAATGCAATATTTAAGGCCATGTCTACACTAAAAGCTTAAGTCAACCTATGTTAGGTAATTACTGCGGTGGTCCATGTCCACGTTATCCTTCTTCTTTCCATGGTGCGTGTCGTCACCAGGAGTGCTTCCACCAACTTAAGAGGGGCAGTGTGGGAGGCTGAGAGTCTGTACTCTTGGCTCTGCACAAAGCTCCCCACCAGGAACCGGGCTGCCCCCGGGCTCCAACCTCCCCACCAAGAGCCCAGGTGGTTCTCCTGGCTTTCCGCTCCTCACCGGGAACCCAGGTGTTGCCCTGAGGCTCCTGACTTCCTGCTCCTTGCTGCCCCAGATTCCCTGCTGAGAGCCAAGGGGCTGCCCCACTGGCTCTTGGCTACCTGCTACCTGCCAGAAGCATGGCTGTCCAGCCTGGGAACCAGGATCTTGGGGGGACAGCCTGGCTCAGAGAGGGGAGCAGGGAGCCTGGCAGCAGCCCAGCAGGGAGGACTGGGGAGCCCCCCACCTACCAGGTATTCTTGACTGTTATAGTAACCAGGACTTCACGTTTGTTACTAGCTTGGCTAAATCTAGTTACAGAACATACCCCCAATTTAGGGTGACAGCCCTGTTTTTAACAGTCTGCCCTGAGGTAGGCACTCACAGTTGTGAGCCACTCTAGACAGCATGACATTCAGCAACGTGTTAAATATAATCATGGTTAAACCCTAGTGAAACCAAAGGAATGATTTTAGAAACTGGACCATATTCTACCCATAATTTCAGTGGTGCTACATACAGGGTGAAAATGTTGCAAAGCGTCTTCAGAATATATCTCCTAACTGACATTCTTTAGATATTAATCTGGTGGGGAGGGAGAGGAAAGTTGTATTAGCTAAGATCTCTTAGAGCATTTTGATATAGACACAAATCTCATCAATATAGCCAGTTAAAACCTCCCAGTTTGACCTGTGCACAGCTCAGACATGGTCACCCATCTATGCCTTCATCCATATTTTCCCATAAAAGAGTGAGCTGCCATACTTCAAGACACTAGCAAAGACAGAGATGAGAAAGGAAAGTTGATAGTTCTAATTTTTTAATTAGTGGTACCAAGTGAACCAGAATTAATTTTGCTAAACATAGTTCAACATAGGGCCACAATGTTTCCTATTTTTGGAGACTCAATCATTGTTAAAATGATAAAAATAAGTAGGTTTTCAATAGGAATGTTTGATTCGGAAGAGCAAGTGGACCAGCATAATATAACAAGTGCACCAGCATCACATAATAATCCTTTCTAAATAAGCATAATTTAAAATGGTTTATTTGAATCACATAAGGAAGATACTCTGTACCTATACATGAGGGAATTATAGATAGAAATGATCAAATGGCCACAGCAATGGCTAAAAGCAACACAGTGATAGCTGACGTGTTTAATGACTTTTTTCTTTCAGTTTTCACCTGAAAGATTTGCAGTGATAAGATGACTAACATAGTGAACATCAGTGTAAATGGGATTGGATCTGGGTCTAAAATAAAGAGATAATGATTTAAGACTTATTTACACAAGTTAGATGTCTTCAAATTGGCAGAGCCTGGCAAAACACATCCTAGAATATTTAAGGAACTGTTTGAAGAGATCTCTGAGCTATTAGCAATTATCCTTGAAAACTTGTGGAAGATGGGAGATATCCTAGAGGACTGGAAAAAGGCAAATATAGTACTTAACTATAAAAAAGGGAATAAGGACAATCCAGGGAGTTATAGAACAGTCAATTTAACTTCAGTACCTGGAAAGATAATGGAGAAAAAAATCAAACTATTTATAAACACTATAAAATTATACGGTGATACAAAACAGTCAACACTGATTTGTCAAGACAAAATCATAGAATCACAGAAGATTAGAGTTGGAAGACACTCCAGGTGGTCAGCTAGTTCAACCGTTGCTCAAAGCAGATAAATCATCCCAGCCAAGGTTTTGCCAAGCCACAGTTTAACAACCTCTAAAGATGGAGATTCCACCACCTCCCTAGGTAACCCATTCCAGTGCTTCACCATCATGTCAAATGAACCTAATATCCTTCTTTGACAGGTTAACAAGCCTCATGGATAGAGGGAAGCAGCAGGTGTGATATATCTTGACTTTGGTAAGGCTTTTGATACTGTCTCACATGACCTTCTCATAAACAAACTAGGGAAATATAATCTAGATGAATCTACTATAAGGAGGGCAAACAACTGGTTGGAAAACTGTACTCAGAGAGTAATCAATGGTTCATAGTCAAACTGGAAGGGCATATTGAGTGGGGACCCACAGGGCTCTGTTCATTCAACAGCTTCATAAATGATTTGGGTAGTGGCATAGAGAGCTTACTTATAAACTTTTAAGATAATACCAAGCTGGGAGGGGTTGCAAGTGCCTTGGAAGACAGGATTAGAATTCCATATGATCTTGACAAGCTGAAGGAATGATCTGAAATAAATAGGATGAAATTCAATAAGGACAAACGCAATGTACTACATTCAGGAAGGAATGATCAATTTCACAAATACAAAACGGGAAATGACTGCCTCAGAAGGAGTACTGCAGAGAAGGATCTGGGGTTATAGTGCATCACAAGTTAAAGATCAATCAACAATGTAATATTGTTGCCAAAAACAACAAACATCATTTTGGGAAATATTATATTTCAGAGTATTGTAAGCAAGACACGAAAAGTAATTTTTCCACTCTACTCAGCAATGATAAGGCATCAACTGGAGTACAATGTCTGTTTCTGGGCATTTCAATTCAGGAAAGACGTGGACAGATTGGTCCAGAGGAAAGAACAAAAATAATTAAAGGTCTAGAAAAGATGACCTATGAGGAAAGATTAAAAATGAAATGTTGAGTTTGTTTAGTTTGGGGCAAGAAGACTGAGAAGGGACATGATAAGGCTTCAAGTACACAAAAGGTTCTTATAAAGACGAGGAGGATAGATTTTTTCCCTTAACCACTAAGGACAGGACAAGAAGTAATGGGCTTAAATTGCACCATGAGAGATTTAGGTTAGACATTAGGAAAAACTTTCTAACTGTAAGGTTAGTTAAGTTCTGGAACACATTACCCAGGGAGGTTGTGGGATTCCATCACCAGACATTTTTAAGAACAGGTTAGAAAAACACCTATCGGGGTGGTCTAGATAATACTTAATTTTTTCTCAGTGCAGGGGACCGGACTAAATGATTTAGCAAAGTCACTTCCAGTCCTACATGTCTACGATTCTATAAAAATTCCAGCAGAGTTCCAATCTCCTATAGACCTATATTGCATGTAACTTAAATCTCCTGTGTTCAGGATAAGCAGTGATTACAGAGCGAAGAATGATTTTCCATATATGTATAGCCTTAAATGATCCACCACTGCCCTTATAATAGCACTGAAGATCAGAGGCCTGATTTCCATGTACATTTCAAAATGGTTAGATTGTAAAATCAGGCAACCAGAAAGAGCAAGGTTTGGAGACAAACTGGGGTTTCCAAACCTGACATATTTGTTTTAAGAGAAAGAGTGGCCTTACAGAGTTAAAACTCAACCATTAAAATCCATCCATTGGTACTAAGGAACAAGTTTTTAAAAATCCACTGGATCTCAGCCTGGTTCTCAGGCAGAATAAAAACTTGTCTGAACTGTTTAGTGGTAGTATTTCCTTTCATCTTATTCACTTTGACAACTGTCCCAAGCCTGTTTCATTATCTAAATAATTTGCAACTGTATCTACAGTGTGTTACCAAAACATTTCTCAAGTAGACTCATTTTTCAATACTTTATCAGTGAAATGAGAGGAGAAGGAAGTTTCTGGAAATCCCTAATGGCTACTCAGAGCTCAGTTGCCAGATGATTAAGAAACCATTACGTTTTTCATTCCATCAGCTACTCTGATGGACAGATGACAAGTTAAAAAACTATAATTCTCTATTTAGCAATCATATTGGCTGATGATCTATCTACCACATTGTGTCTGGTGGAAAAATGAGACAGACATTGGGTTACTCATGGGCTCAATAGTTTATTATTATTAATGGTCCATTTTACACATAAACTAGCATGTTTTAGCTGAGGATCTCAAAGCATTTTACAAACGTGAGTAAAATTAGCATTTTATAGAAGAGGAAATTGAGGCAGAGTGAGTTTTAGTGATCAAAGTGATACAATGAATAAGGGCTTGTCTACAAAGAGGAACTGACTGAAATAGCTATTTTGTAATTAGGCATTCTGGAACACGGTATTGTAGAATATTTTCTCATGTTGACACTGTATTCTGGAATAAAAGTTACATTTGTTCCAAAATAATTATTGTACTTCCAGAGCGGAGTGATTTTTCCAGAATGTGAATGTAAAGTAACTTTTATTTCAGAACAGAGTCCACAGTTCAGTCAATTTCCCCAAAATGCAGAGTAGGGAACCAAGCTACCTGACCACCATGGCTCTGCTCTAACTACTAGACATTAACTCTATTAACTCCTGTCCAGGTTCCCTTCTATAAAACACTCATTGTAAAGATTTAGACAGGACTGCTTGGCAAGAGAAACACTTAGGCCCAGCTCCTCAAAAGTATTTAGGCATCTAAGTTCCATCAATTTGTGCCAATCAAGAGCCCAGCAACAACCCAAAGTCTGTCTCATTTTCCGAAGGGTGCAATGTGGTGGATTGTTCTTCACCTAAATGCTATTTCTGGCTGGAGATTTGCTGGGGCAAAATGGCAATAATGTTATCTTGTTTTGGTTTATGTTTGTTTTCAGCAGGAGCGGGTATTTTTTGTTTCTTTAATTATTAATATCACTACTTAAAAATATATATACTACTCCGGGGGGGGGGAGGGGTCTCTGTTTAAACAGTCCCATTGCCTACAGATGCTTTGGGAGCTTCCATATGTGAGTCCACCAAAAATCTTGTCTTGTTTACCCATCCCAAGGATCATTTCCACCTTTGTATATCCTGGTCCATTATCAGCCCCTAGTTTGTGTCTCTCCTTCGTAATATTCTGTCATTTCCCTCCTCATTTCCTGTATGCTTCACACCATGTTTCTCTAATCCCATGTCAGTCCCATTATTGAAGAATGAAAACTAGCATTTTTAAAAAATCCATTCAATTTCTGGAGAAGCTAACTAAGGGCTCACTACAGCATGGTGGTGAAAGGCTTCTGAGAGTTGCTGACCACTCAGAGTTGCCATATACTTCATTGGGATTTGGTGTAATTCAACAATGGATGCTCAACAGTTCACAAAATCAACCCTAGCAACTTCCTTCTCCTCAACTGTGGTGCCAATATCTCCTTGAAAACTGTACCCAATGATGCTTAATCCGATTACCATCACATTTCATGCTGAATGACAAACTGTAGAAAATCATAAACTGTTTGTGTACAATTCACTGGCAGAATAAAGAAACACAATCTATCCAATACATTGGTCACTGTGAATTGTTCACCTAGCTCTAATATTTTTTCTAAATTACAATTTGCTGTGAGGTTTAACTATTTCATATGTGCTCTGACAGCATTGTATGGAAAGTGCTACTCTGTGTACTGTAAAAGTGAAAAAATCATGGCATGTGGGTAAGAGATTTATCAAACAATAGCCCAAAAATGAGGGGAAAAGAGTAACAGTTCCACCATGCCTGTTCAGACCAGCGACAGGAACATGATTTATGGCCATGAGCCATCCACTCAACATATGTCTTGTAGCTGTCATCAGGATCAGATGGATCAGGAAGAGGTAACATTTAGACAACTGAAGTATAAATCAAACACTGTATGCAGCTCAGAGCCTTCAACACATCCTTGTTTCCAGGGTGAATTCCATGGATTAACATCAAAATCCAGAAAGGGGGGGAAATAGATTCTCTCTTCCTACAGTATAGATGGATGGCACCTGGACTGTACGTAGATTCAGAAGTCTGCTTCTGAGCCACTTTTATGCTCCACCCTCCTTTCCCAGTTACCATTCAGCCCCTGCAATGAGAACAATGTCAGGACTATTCTAACACATATCGCCTTTAACAGCCCTGTTGGACCATTACTCTGGCTGATGGTTACTGAACCATAAAATGTTCCACCAATGTCCCTTCTCTCTTCTGACATGTGCCACATATGGCCCATATGCAAATAGGCCAAGGGAATCAAAAACCATCTGATTGTATCTGCCGCTTGCTTTGCACATGGGTATGTCAAAGATCTGACCCCAGATTACAAGAGAATATCCCCCTAAACCAGCCATATCTTGCATATATCCCCTCAGTTATTGTCATTTGCACAAAGCCGGTGTTAGGCATATGCAGACTAAGCAACTGTATAGGGCCCCGAGCACTGCAAGGGTTCCCCCCATTTGCTTTTTATTATATGTTGAGGAGGGCAAGAATATTCCTGTTTAGGGCTCCGAATGGGCTAGCACTGCCTCTGTGGATTTGCAATACTTATGAACAAACATTCTAGCCCCCAATAAAACCTTCCTGCATTATTATTTTCATTTCAATATAGCGATATATTTTGTAGGTAATAAAACAGCATAGCCAATGGTTTTTGAGTGATTGATTGATTCTTTTCCTTCTGCTTTGAAGTCAAGAGATATTTGGTTTCCTATCAAAGTGTATTACCTACCACTCTCCCCCCAAGTCCTCTCCACACACACACAAACTGCTCTCAGTGTTCATACAGAACGATTCTAAAACATCTTGGAATTAACATAACAAAATCACCACAGCTGTGTCTTGACTATCTTCTCTGAGATAAAAAGAGAAATGAGAATTTAGTTCACCAGGGCTGGAACAAGCGTTTCAGATACAGCATGTAAAGCTCAAGACCAATAGGGTTTTCAAAGCTGCAAGCATAAGTGAATTATTTTAAGCGAAGGAGATAAAGACACTGCTCTGTGCCATCTGTGATCACTTACAGCTGTGCAAAGTTAGAGCAAAGCAACCAGATCAGAAGAGTAGCATTTTATATACATTTTACAATCACTTTGCACAAAGGTAAAAGACTACACAAAGTGCAGGGCAGTGGAAAATTGAACCTACAGGATTCCTTTAAACTACAAGCAAAGAAGAAGGACATGTTGATTATAAGGAATTTTTATGAATATAGCACATATATGTATATTATACAGCTCTCCCATTTTTGCTGTCTGTTTAAAACACATTATTCTACCTTTTCCCATTCTGCTTTCTTAGTCTCCTATTTTTCTGCCATCAAGTCTCTTCTGACTTTAGTCTCATGACTTTTCTTCTCATCTCTCAAATCTCCTTTCCTCTTCTATCCCTCTATACATTCAGGTTTTCAACTAGATATTCAGGGCCCTAGTATATTGGCAATAGCAGTAATGGCTTATAGATTTTATTCTCCAAGTGGTCAAATCCCTCTGAGTTCTAGCCCTCTAGGTAACAACATAAACATAAGATCCTGGAAGGATGCACTCTATGAGGACTCCAAAATACCTGAAATGGAAAAGCCTTGTGGATTTCTTTTAAGGTGTTACCCTGAGCTAATAATGTGTTATCTAATATGTTATCTTAATAGTATTCTTTGGTTTATTAATTAAATATCCCAGTAACCTGTGCTATAGACATAACTCATGTGTTTACAGATAAGGAAGAAAAGCCATGACCCGTAGAAAGCAAGGAAATTTATGCAAGTTCTTATTTCAAGAACTACAGTTTCCATTAAGTTGACAATTTCAAGGTACTTTTGAAAGTACCTGGCCATAAACTAACAGGAACTCACTAACAATGAACTGTATAAATATAGTGGCCTGAGCCACGTAGAAAATTAAAGACTATAAATCTAGAGCAAGTATGTAACATTAAAGTGAATCCAAAGAGTGGTTATAAATGTAATTTTTGTTGACAAAATATTCCTAAGGTAAATACTGTACCCGCTGTTGTAACTAACCTGGGATATAACATGTATAAGCAACGGAGCTGGGTAAGCTATACCTTACCACAAATATGAATGTATAGTTATTTACATAGTACCATTTCCCCTTGTCCTGAGTGGATAGCCCATATTCTGGGCTGGAGCTGGGAGGAGAAAGATCATTCTGTTTTGTGGAGAATTTTAATATTTCAGAATGTGGTTTCATTCCAATTCAGAAAAAAACTATTTTGAAATTCTTTGGGAAAGCGTATGGCTCCCTAGGGCAGTCTGCCTACTGGGTTGCTCTTTGGCTCAGACCCTGGGAATCCTGGGGAACCTGACTCCAAGGCATTCTGAGCCATATACTCTGGAAGCCCTGGGATCCCCAGCTCCAGAGCATCACTGATCATCCTAGCTGGTCTAATGTGAAGGATGCCTATCTTCCCATCTTTCAGTATGCAGAGGCATGTAGTGTCTCCTCGAATAGACAGGAGACCCATGAATGGAATGCTGGGAGTCCATGACACAAGCCTCCTGCACATATTCTAAAGGAGGCAATAATTGTTCTCAAGGGATGATGGAGATGACAGAAATAGAGTGTCTCAAGAAATATTTAGGTGACTCAGAAGATTTTGGTACCGAGGTGCACAGTACCAGTAAGCAGTGGGGACTCCAGTTCATTAGAGATAACGATATCTCCTGATTACCTGAACGCCAGTGGTACTGAAGGAAGGTTGGAGGTGGGTGTTGGAACCAAGGTCAGTACCTGGCTAGCCAGCATCAAAGAACGAGCATGCCCAGGTACACATTCGGATGGTAGCAGGCCAGGTTTCAAAGTAGGTGCTGAGGGTATTGAAGAGTCTAATAGTGTTGGTTTCCTGATAGTGTGAATGTGACCTCTGGAAGCAGAGGAGGTCTTCAGTATCTGTCCTCTTTTAGTAAAGGGATGAAATATAAAAGCAATCTTAGACATCTTCATGGTACCAGAAACACTCAGAGCCTAAACAGCACTCCTTTTGGGGGCCTGATGTCTCTTTTAAGGACATTTAACATTCCTGCTTTTCTTATTGGTGCTTATCAACTAGGAATATGGGGCTCTTGGTACCATATGCACATATGCAAAAGCCTCCGCAGATGGGGAGATGACCATATGGCACAAAGCGGCAGCTGCCATCTTCTCCCTTATAGTCCTCAGTGGCCAGGTGTTTGAGGTAATGGGGTTATCAGAAGCCTGCCTCCTTGCAGCTCTTGATGGCCTGGATCTGGAGGCAGATGGGGCAGTATGTACAAGGAGGTTCTTGGAGCCCTGGTCTGAAGCCACTTGTAAGGCTTGCTCCATCATAAGGAGCCTAAACTTTATCTCCCTGTTCTTACAAGATCTGCTTTTAAATGAAGTGCAGATCTTACACTTTGAAGGAATATGGGTATCCTCCAACACTCCAAACACTGGGAATGTCTGTCGTTAACCAGGATAAATTCCCAGAAGGAAAGACAATGTTTAAAGCCCAGTGATCCAGTCATACTCCAGAAATAAAAACTCCAAAGTGACCTCACAAACTGGGAAAACACAAACAAAAAAAGGAACTATTTATAACTAATGAACACTACGTAAAAGAGGGCACACTACAGGCTCCATCTCAGGCTGAAGGCAATTGAGAATGAATTGAGGGTAGTTTGCTCATGCAGCCTTACATATCCTCAGTCCAGGGCACGAACGTGTGTAGAGCGTCTGATCAAAGGCATGGGCGTGCATGTGCCCCTGAAGTGCAGCATCCATAGAGCCACTACTCAAGGAAGAAATATCTCTGGTGCCTACGACATGCTTTCCTCCATACGCCTTTTCTTTTTTATTAAATAATAATAAAAGAAAGAAAGAAACCTGCAAGGTGTTGAACGGACTTCTTTATACACTGGCAAATATTTTCCCCCATGCAAGCTTGCGTAGCTAGGAATCATACTGCTGGATTCTGGGTGGATAGAATCTTTCCAGAGTCTCCAAAGCATGGAGTTCTGCAGCCACTACTTCTGCAATAGATATCCATCGATCCTAGGTTTCTCTAAGGTGTTTATCCATGCAATATGTAAGCACCTGATATAGTACCATCCACACAACTTGTAATACCCTACCCCTCCACAGGGGGTAATGCAGCATAATCACAAATCCGATGCCTCAGCCACACTCCTACCACACTCTACCTTGTGGTGCACAGTAGATGAGACTTCCTATTTAGGTTCCCTAAAATCTGCCTCTCATACAGCAGAACCGCACCAATCCCACTGAATGAGACTGCCCCATAAAATCTATGAGCTTGCTCCATAGATTTTTAGTTTTGGATACAAGCTGCTAGCACTTGCATTGTGCTGTCAATTCACACAAGTGTGCAGAGAGTACAATGGGAGGAGAGGACAGTGAAAAGGAGCGAAAGCAGGGCTAAATTAGGTAGGGTTGTTTTTCTTTTTCTTTTCTTTCTTTTTTTTTTTTTTTCCTTTTTTTGTTTGTTTGTTGTTAAATTAGAAATTCCATCTAGCAGCTCCAGGCCAGGGAGATTGCTGCCAGACCTACAGGGATGTGTTTACAAATGGCTAGAATCTGTAAGGTCAGCTGTACAGTGACATCAATAATTAAAGAACAGCAAGACTTAAAATTTGAATCATTAATTTTGTTTCAAAGTTCAACCTTATCTCCGTGCTCCCCTTTTGCTTTGTTGAGGGCAGGTGACCCCTGTTTAAAAAGAGAACTCTCAATCACAGTTCATTAGTTAGCTCGAGGAGAAATCTTTTTTTTTATCCTGTATGAATGCACATGTAGGACTGGAATATACCCAGCACAGCACACAAGACAGGGCTACTTCAGTTCATAACTTTCACACTGCTTAAATGTTTTTCTTTTGGCTTGCTGAATCTGAACTCCTGGGATCTTTGGAATGAATGTTGATTTCCCATGACCATGGTTAGGCTTCCTAGACAGAGCAGGACAGTGATAACCCAGCAGTCCCAATTTTGCTGTTGCTCCAAAAACAAGCCACTCATAATGATTTCTGCCTGTATTTTTTGTTATCCAGCTCAGTCAGTGAGAGCTGGGATTTCTCACTCTCACTGCACTAGGAATAAGAAGATATACAGCTAACTTTTGCCTCAGAGAAAACAACAGGCAACTTACTCTCAGGTTTGCAAAGACAAAAGGCTCCATAGTCAGCTAAACAAGTAGGCATTATAAAAGGTACTTTAGATTAAAGCATGGTTACTTCTAGAGGGATGCTTTTAAGACTGTATATTTTAAGACGGTCAATACCATTCCAAATAATAACGTAATAATAAAAATGTTTTTCTAAATTATTCTCCTCTTTACTTGTCTCCTTGAACTTGAATTCAGGGATCGATTTCCGTGGCAACAGCTCATGACATCATGCTTACCACTTAAAGTGGCATGCATAGAAAGGAAGCTGCTGTACTGTGAAGATTTGTAACATCATCAAGTGCCACAAGAAAAATGAGGACACTTGAACTCAGGTTTTGACAAGCAAGTAAGAGAGGAAAACAATTTTAAATATGCCAGGACGTGTTGGTTGAAAAGATATTCTTCAGATGTTAAATATTAAACCAGGGAGCTGATATTGGGCTTGGAATGCTCTCAGCAGCAAGACAACAAACATCAAGGAACTGCATAATAAGAATTAAGTGTGCAATGTAGGGATGGAAGGGATAAAAAATTGAGGAAGCATGGTCTGTGGTAACCGTGCTGAACTGAGACCCAGAAGACCTGTGTTCAGTTCCCAGCTCTACTATATATTGCCTATCTGGCCTGATTTGCATTTACCCTGTGGCCCCTTACAATGCCTGGCTATTGCAGAAGGACCTTAAAGTGAGCATATATTACAATCACACCAACTTCAAGGCCCTTTACCTTGGCAGGCCTTTAATCTCGCTGTGCCTCAATTCCCCACCTATGCAAAAGGGATAAAAGCAGAATTGTTATGAAGCTAAGGCTCTGATTTTCAAAAGCTTTAGGCATTGCTAGACTCAGGTTGCAATATCTAACTAATTTAGGAGCCTAAATCTCATTTTCAAAAGGGATTTAGGCACTTAGGGGACCAGAATTGCAGATAGCTCTTAGGTTGCTAAGTGCTTAAATCAATTCTGAAGATGAAATTTAGACTCTGAAATCACTTAGGAGTTCTAACACTGAGTGCAGCAATGGCTAAATACCTTTAAAAATCTGGGCTGAAGTACCTGAGTATTTGTGAGGTGCGAATGAACACCCACGAGGAAGGGCTTGTATATTACAGTTTCCAGTAGCATTTCCAAGCCTCAGCAGAGATTGGGCGTTCATTGTGCAAGGCACTGTACAAACATATAGTAAGAAATAGTCCCTGCCCTGATGAATTTACTGCCTAAACAGATAAAACAGACAAAGCATGGGAGAAAGTAAGTATTATGTTCATGTTGCAGATGGGGAACTAAAACACGGTGCCCATATGACACGCCCACAGATATCTGTGGCAGATCCAGCAGTTGAACCCAGATCTCCTGAGTCACCAACTAGCGCCTTAATTACAAGATCATTTGACCTCTCTTAGGCTAGGAAACGCTACGCAAGTGTGTGTGTGTGTGCGCACGCGCATACACACACGCCACCTTGTTCATCCACGAATCGGAGGAAGGAATGCTGTGTCAGCCTGCAACTTTCATTCAAGCTATTCTCAAAGACTGGAAATCTAGAGGATGATAAACACTGGCCTGGCTTCCTAAATTCCTCCTTTCAACATTACCGTCCCTTGTGCTTAGCCTCTTTCCCATAGTGGCTGAGTACCTATGATGCCAGCAGGGAGACAGCCACAGCCAGCAGCCCTGAGAAGCCTGCAGCAGTTGGCTTAGCAGCTCTGAGCCAGGGACTGATGTTTCAGCCCTAACAACAGACCCCAGTAAAAAGAACGAGAAATTCTAGGGACTTTGGGCCCCATTTAATCTTGCATGGTGCTGAGACCCCCTGGGATGATCCGTGGGCTAGACATTTTGGCAGATGTTGGTGAGATATGCTCAGTAGCATGTTCCTGTTGTGGAACTCTGCCTCTTGCAGTCTGACAGCCCTACAACCTGGCTCAATGCTTTGTTTAGTAAGACATTCCCTTGACCCTTGATGGTGTAGATACTTGTGGAGGTGAGCCTGACGACAGACAGGGATGCCGGCGGGATTGGCTGCGTTTGCTGTTTCAAGGTGATAGTGCTGTACAATACAGAGGCATGCATTTGTCTCATCACTTTTTACTCTCATCCCTGGTGCCATGGCAGTAGGAGCCAAGTAAATCTCGAAGCTAATAAATAATATGGTTTAAAGTGCATCAAAAAGGGAAGAATATGACACATTATAACTCAGTGCTTTATAGCAAAAGAGTAAGAGTGGATGATTGATAGGAATGTTGGATTGGGAGGCATTTTCCCCTGATAATTATATTTCAGATTTTTTTTTTCTTCGTTGACCTTTTTTTAATCTGCCTAGTCTCTCTGAAAGTAGCATTAGAAAAAGCAACAATCATCCAATTCAGCTGTTCTTCATGCAGTTCATAGCAAGAAGCCCAAGGACCAAATTGACATTTTCTACAGGAGTTTCAGTGAACAACTCCCGCTTCAGAACTGCAAAGTACCCTAGCCCCAATGAAAAAAGTGTCCCTGAGGCGCTAAGTCAGTCATTTAAAACTTCACCTTTGCCACTGAAATCTGCAGTGTGGAGGAGGACAGGGTTTCATTTGGAGTGTGTGCATGTGAACCATCTCAGTGCATGTGTGCAACTGTATTCGGTAGGAATATGTGTGAGGGAATGTACAGAAATGGGAGTATGTTTAAGTGTCTACAGGAGGCTGCTGAGTGGATGTATTGAACTTGGTCACCCTCCTAATTGCCTTAACTTCTTCTCCCTCATTCCCAGTGCTGTCCACTTTTTGGGCTGCCCTGCCCCCTTACGGGCTGTACTCCTTCTCCTCCTCCCAAAGGAATAGTTGTTGCCACTTTCCAATGGCAGATTTTCCACTTCAGTAGCCCATGGTTTTTCCAGGGGCCTTGGACGAATCTGACCCAATGTTCCCAAAGCATTATAAAACAGTGAGCTAACTGGACAGTGACTGTGTTGGGCAAATGCAAGGCCCTGAGCAATAGTACAACGCAGCCTTGGTCTTAAACCTGTTTCTCTGAAGGAGGGAGTGAGGGTCTGGACTAACAGGGGCTCTCACCTCTTCTTTTTGCAAAGTTCCAAAAGATCCTTAGCTGCCACCTGAACGCCCTCAGCCCTCCCTAGGCCAGAGGATACAGCCTGCACTTTTATATTTAATCTTTCTTTCCTCCCTCTCTTGGACTCCCCAACATACAGTCAACCCCATTCTCCATGAGCTAGTTCCAAATTAAGCACCTCTCCAGAAATCAGGTCAAACCCAGATCACTTACTAGTTATTCCTGACACTGCCTCAGGTCTGTTCCTTTCTGTTCGAATTTGCACATGTAATCAGCTATTATGCCTCATCTCTTAGCTTCTCCCTTTCTGAGCTGAGCACCAGCACCTAATACATATCCCTCATTGTGCCAGCCTTGCTGAAGGCCCACAAGATAAAACCTGACGTTGTGCTAATTGGTCCCTATACTAAATTTACCATAGCAAATGCAGTCTTGTTTATAGTCCTGCTAAAAATTAGTCACTCTTGAGTGACCCATGTAATTTGGCTAGCATTGCCCCTGCTGCTTTCATGTCAGAATGTGATTTTGTTTCCTAACTTCCTTCTCATTAAAATAGATTAAACCCTATAATCCCTACCCAAAAATTCAGATCAGTTGCCAGCTACAAAAGATTCCCCCAGGCTAAAAGGATTTGTTTATATGCTCTATTAATGGTTAAGAAAAAGAACAGCATAAGAAGGGCCAGACTGGGTCAGACCAACAATCCATCTAGCCCATCTAGTCCAAATGTCTTCCAACAGTGGACAATGCCAGGTGCTTCAAAGGGAATGAATAGAACAGTAATCATCAAGTGATCCATCCATCACCTATTCCCAGCTTCTGGCAAACAGCAATCCGTGCCCATCCTGGCTAATAACCATTGATGGACCTATCCTTCGTGAACTTATCTAGTTATTTTTTAACCCCCTTATAGTCTTGGCATTCACAACATCTTCACAGAATGCATCATCAACCAATGAACTGCTTGCCAGAGGAAGTACTTTATTTTATTCATTTTAAACCTGCTGGCTATTAATATTATTTGTGACCCCTAGTTCTTGTGTTAGGAGGAGTAAATAACACTTCCTTCTTTATTTTCTCAACACCAGTCAAGATTTTATTGACCTCTACCATATCCCCCCCAGTCGACCCTTTTGCAAGCTGAAAAGTTCAAGTCTTATTAATCTCTCCTCATATGGAAGCTTTTCCATACCCCTAGTCATTTTAGTTGTCTTTTTCTGTACCTTCTCCAATTCCAATATATCTCTTTTGAGATTGGACGACCAGATCTGCACTCAGTATTCAAGATGTGGGTACACCATGGATGTATAAACAGGCAATACGATATTTTCTGTCTTATTATCTATCCCTTTCCTAATGATTCCCAACATTCTGTTAGCTTTTTTTACTGCCACTGCACATTGAGTGGAAGTTTTCAGAGAACTATCCACAATGACTCCAAGATCTCTTTCTTGAGTGGTAACAGCTAACTTAGACGCCATCATTTTATATGTATAGTTGGGATTCTGTTTTCCAATATGCATTATTTTGCATTTGTCAACACTGAATTTCATCTTCCATTTTGTGGCTCAGTCACCCAGTTTTGTTAGATCTCTTCGTAACACTTCCCAGTCTGTTTTGGATTTAACTATCTTGAGTAGTTTGGTATCATCTGCAAATTTTGCCACCTCACTGTTTACTCTTTTTTCATACACTGTGGATATATGGGAACCTTATGTCTAAGGTGACAGACTGAAACAAGACTTTAAGCAGCCCAAAGCCACGTGCTAATGTCATGACATTGCATATGGAGTTGTCAAGTTCCATGTCACAATGTACTTTATATTAAAAAGTTTACAGTGCCTATGTATGTCACTGCACCTTGATTCCACCTCTGCTAAATCCCTCAGCCATATCTTTATTGATTTTTACCTTGGTGGCTTCTTTTTCCCACTTCCAAGCTTCATGGCTTCTCTAAATCCTGGACTCTAGCAGGCTCAGAATGTTTTCTCCCATCTTCTTGCACAAACAAAAGTGCAATCACACTCCATGTTGTCAAAGAACTTCATTGTCTTCCTATTGTGGCAAGGTTGGGGCAGGGGAGGGTAAGATACTCCGCCCCCGTGGGTCCTGCGCTCTGCCGGCCTGGGTACCGCTACCTTCCCTCTGGGGTAGTCCGTGGACCGCTCCCTGCGTCTCCAGCCAGGTATTCTGCCCTTCGGGGCTGCGGTAACAGCTGTGGAAGCTGCAAGCCTCTGTAGGCTGCCGGCCGCAGGCTGCAGCCTGCCAGCTCCAAGCCGCCAACTCCAACTGCAGGCTTTCGAGCTGCAAACCTCCAAAGTTGTAAACTGTAACTGACTCCAAACTATAACTAACTCCAACTGTAACTCAACTCTCTGTCCTCCACACCTTCTCTCTCCAGACTCCACCACAACACTGCCTGCCCTGCAGACTTTTAAGTGTTTGGGGCGGGGCTTCCTGATTGGACCCAGCTGGCCTGATTGGTTAAGCAGCCCCAGGTGGCCTAACCTCCTAATCAGCCCCCAGCTGAGTCACCCAGGGAACAGGGCTTTGTTGAGCCTGGGGCTAATATATCTGCCTTCCCACACTCTGGCAAAGCCGTCAGGCCTGGCCCTGTCACACTATCCATTATCATATCTAGTTCAGCACATCTGTCTTTGTTTCAGAAAGCCTCAGCTTTACCTCATCCTCTAACACATATATGAGGTCACAATCTGAAGTCGCTTAATTTGGAGTAAACCATTGATGTAGTTAGTCTGGATTTACATCTGTGATGGTGAGATCAGAATCTGGCCTATTTCTCTGCTCACATAAGATTGCCCTATCTCCATTACCTCATTCCATCATTCTTGGTAAGAAATCCTTCCTCTCTGGAACTATTGCCAACTAGAACAACCCTCCTATTCCTGCTTCATTAACTGATGATTACCTTAATTCAAATTTCAGATGAAAATGTCTCTCTTCTCCTTCTCTTAAGGCTCTTAATGCATCTTTCCTTCTGTTCTGGTTTATTATTTGACTCTTTAAATTGTTTGGGATTTCTATGTTTGAAGGACACAGAACAAAATAAAGTTGAATTGCAAGAGGTGTAGTATCACACTGGGTAACATTAAAAGCACTTCTCCACTAAGCTTTCAGAATGATTTTCAGGATCTTTGCCACAGGAGAAAGCTTTCTTGCCATATTCCTGACTGAAACCAAGAGTAATTACAAACAATTGAGCAATTATGCAGCACTTCTATTCAGTTTGCTACACAGATTTTTAATAAAGGACAATACCCCTGAGGTACAGATGCGTATTATTGTCCTAAGCCTGCAGATGGACAAATTCTATCTGTCCGTCTAGCTGGTGTGTATACCACATTCACCACATCTAAATACTATAATTTCAATGAGGCACAGAGAAGTTCAGACTAAATGTTTAAAAAAATCTCCACTGATTTTGGATGCCCAAGCTGAGATAACATGAGAGTTGCAAGCTAAGCACTCAAAATGAAAGGCCAGTTTTGCAATTATTGGACTAAGGAATTTAAAAAAGGTTACATAGTCACTGGTAGTAAATTTAGGTGTCCCTGGCACTAAGATTCATGCTTAATCTATTACAATATGATAGATTCCTAAATATTGACAATATTGTGACATTTCCTGCCCAAAGGGCGTTGAATAAATTTAACTGAAGTTTGAATACACATATAAATTGTTGGATGCTTATCCAAAGAGAGATGTTAAACATCTGGATTTTAGTCCATTACTACCCTTAGTCTCTATTAATCACAGCAGATAGATGTAGTGCAAACATACAGAGAAGTAACAAACCTCACCTCTTTTTTGTTCTCCTACTGAGTACTTTGAGCCCAATAGAGGCTTAATCTTTGTAAACTTGTGAGATTTCATTGAAAATGCTTTTATCTGATGGTTCACTGGGTTAGGCCACTAGGTTTTCCTTTTCCTTTTCAGAATCCTGAATGAAAATTGAGACAATGGTATTTTTCTCTCAGTGAGTTAGTTGCCACTGGTCCGTTCACAAAAACAGCACACAGTCTGGCAGAGTCTGAACTCCATATTCAGAATTAGATGAACGGGTACATCAGGCCACCTGCATTTTAAATTGGGTTTGTCACTGAAGGCTGGGAACCTTTAAATTCTTCTTTTAATATGGAGGTGGCATGGTAGGCCAGTCAGCAGGGAGAGCAATAGGAGGAGACTGAGAGAGTGAATTGAAAAAAGTGTGGGGTCCTCTTGGCACATGCCTAACTATTTTTATTTGGCTTCCTGCTATTTCTATTTGGCTTCACTGGTAAAGAAATTTAGGCAAGGAAAAACATCACGCTGCAGGTCTGGACAGATGTCTATTGGTACAGCAGCATAGAAGAAAGAGCCCATCCTTGATGCAAAGCAGAACTGCAGTGCATTGGCTGGGGTCATTTAGGGGACTAAGATCAAGCAGCAGATTAATTCAGACCAGGACTTTTGCCCATTGTCAAGGTGGGGAGCTAAATGAGCAGGAAAATGGGCATAGGTCAAAACCAAGGTTATTGGCAGATCTGGAGGAGTTGGGACAGGACTGTCAATGTAGGGAGTTGCACAGAGCAGAGGTACTTTGGCAGAACTGTAGAGTAGGGTCTGGACTGAAATTGCTGATGAGTCACATAAAGCTGTGTCAGAGAGTTTGCCACACCTACTCTATTACGCTGAGAAAATTAGCTTCTTATTTCCAAGAGCACTACATTCACTCACTATGAGAAAATGAAATAAAAGCCCATCATCTACAGAGATGATCTCACTCTCTTTTTAAGGGCCCAATTGTGGAATCCTTACTCATGTTAATGACCACTTAGCCATGACAGTCGTGCCACTGAATTCAGTGGGATTCTTTGTGTATGTAGGAGTTGCACGTTCAGGTAGGTTTCATTGGTCCACATGAAAGCATCTGGTGGAACCCAGGACCCTTCTTGTACTAGTAAAATGGTCCATTTCCCCAAGGGATTAATTATTTTAAGACCAACCTGCAGCTATTCAAAATTGGAAGCTATTTTCTCTTTCGTTTAGATGTGCTTGAGCCTGTCCCCTTCTTTCCCTTTGATCTAATAAAAGGTAGGATGATAACTTACCCCTCCCTGACATTGGTGTGGAAAGCATACAAAGCTCCCTAATGATAGGGCCAAGGAAGGGGAGTTGGTATGAACATGGTGGACCTTGTAAGGGAAAGCCAAATGAAGGGGCATTTCTTTTCCCCAACCACCACCCTGCTATTCAAATTCAGCTAAATTTAATTAGGGTTTCTGACAGGGTGATTTGGATACTCATAGTGCTTTTCTCCTTGCCA
The DNA here is from genome assembly GCA_007922155.1 of Mesoclemmys tuberculata. Lineage (NCBI taxonomy): Eukaryota > Metazoa > Chordata > Testudines > Chelidae > Mesoclemmys > Mesoclemmys tuberculata. Next base: position 34,784,152 of record ML675611.1, read on the forward strand.
GTGGGTTAACTCACCAGTAGAAGTGCCTCCTCCAGGCCGTTCTGGGGATTAGCTCCTTCTAATCCCAGATCCCACTTCTGCTGCTTGCTGCATGCTCTACAGCATGCATCTGTCTTTGTGATTTCAGGTGCTCCTTCTTCATGACTTGGCCATCCTGCTAGGTCAGATATATTCTCCCCATTCCGGGATACCAAAGTCTCTCCTGACAAATGGGCTGAGGCAGTCTTCCCAGCCAGTTAACTGCCAGCCAGTGCCACATCTTCAGTGGCTTATAGGGGGAACCGGGCCTGCCCACTACTCCAGGTTCCAGCTCAAGGGCCCTTTCTCCATCAGGCAAGGTCTGCACTAACTTATACTTTGTTGTTTTTGCCCTCAGCCTTTCCTTACCTTCTGGTTCTCTTCCTTTCTCTGGGCTTTCCAGCCTCACAACTCCCTCTCCCAGGGAATAACTGTAGGCTACCTACCTCAATAGAGCCAAACACACCTCCCTTCTCCTAGGGAGTGACTGAAGACTGCTTCCCTGCAACCCACTCTGCTATTAGTTCCCTGGCTTTAAGAAAGCCTTGACTGTTCTCCCACAGGTAAGCTTTCCCTAAGTAGAGCTTTCCTCTCAGGCTTCATTCTCACAGTCTGCAGCCTGATTTGTTAATTGGTCCATCTGGCCTCCATTAACCTTTCAGGGCAAAAGTGGGGTGGTCACCACATCACACTCCCCTTGTGAAAAAGCATTTCCTTTTGAAATTATCATGAACTATACATACCATTTTGTCCCTGTGCCTAACACTGGGTAGAAGTAATAGATTCACTATTAAATTACTGCCATTACTATTTCACTATATCAGCCTGAATATAGAAGCCTTTTTTGGTGGGAGAGTCTTTTTTCTGGTCTATGTCAGTGACTGTATTAGTTCTGATGATATCTCAGTACTGCTTATCTATAATGACTTATAAATTTGAAACTTAAAGTAAGTTTCCTTTTTTCTAAACTGCGAATCTTTAGTGCCCAGCCAACTCTCCTAGGCAACAGGAGATCCATCAAATCAGAAACACTTAAGAAGATGAAAGAGTTGAGGAATACTAACCCTTCTGGATGCTTGACCTATAGAAGAGACTTTGCTTCCATACACTGATTAGTGGGGGGGACACAAGTTTGAAAAGAGTCTAATACAAGTCTAATAGGGAGGAATATTTCTCCCACACAGGAAGTATGGTAAAGCCAGAGACCACTAGGAGGCAGACATTGTGTTTTGTTAGCTAAGGGTTTTTAATCCTCCTTCCCTCCATTGCCTTGTCTCTAAAATATAAAAGACAATGAGTGGGTACAGATCAGGGCTGGACAATCTGAGCTATCTGTCAGTTTCAGATGATGTTATATTGCAGTAGCCTCTTTGATCTACACTATGATTTTGTATTTTAAATCCTTCTTTCCTAGACTCTTGGAGATTACTAATGAGTTTTACTCAAGAAGAGACTTTGGCTGGGTGTGCAATAAAGTCAACTAAATCCCACAAAAGCTGTGCTTCATGGAAATCACTAAGAACACAGAAGTCATTGCTTCTGATCTTGCCCCAATTGCTGAGTGTAAATATGTAAGCAGGAAAGATGTTTTTTAATGGACAGATGCTGCATGTACATTAATTCTGCAGACTAAGTAGTATTTAATTAATAAATTAAATCCAAAACTGACAGTTATAGAATCCTGACGTAGTGGGCTATAGTGTCCAGAAGCCAGAGTCTCATCTCATTTACACTGGTGTAAACCCAGAATAACTCCTCTGCAGTCAATCAAACTACTCTGGGTGTCCACTGATGTAACTGAGATTAGAATTAGTCCTAAAATCTGGTTAGGAAGGGTCAGCTTTAGGATTTGCAGGACAACTGAAATCAAGTGCTCTGAGCTCTCTGCTAAACTACTCTAAGCTCACCATCACACTGTCTCTGGGAAGCAAAGGAGAGAACAAAAGGAAAGTGATGTTACTGTTCTAAATCTTCCCACTATATTGTACAATTCAGTTAACATCTAATCTAACATCAAACCAGTCCAAAGAAAAACAAGAGCCAAGCAGAATCCTGTCCCAGCATCTGAACTGAAGCCATTTACAAGTGCCCTAACTGAGATTAGCAGTGTTAACCCTTTATTTTTAAATTGATTTGTTTCATTTCCAAGTGCCCCTCACAGTCTTGGTTTCTTCTGGAAGAGGTACTGAAATACTCTGAAAAAGTCCATTCTTGTGGTATTTCAATGCAGGTGTTAGAGGCGCCAGAATTCTCATGTCTGGTGTCTGGGTAGTTTGAACATTTAGTTATTGTCCCATGCTAAGAAGTTTACACATGGATCTGTACCTCTCCCACATCTGAGCAGATTTGGGTCTAGGTATTCCAACATAAGCCCATTGCTACTCTGAGGCTGTGTCTACACTGACGGCAGCAAATTCGCTGCCTTCAGATCGATTGCTATGGATCAACTGAGCGGTCTGTGTAGACCCGCTCAGTCGATCCAGCAAGTGATGCAGGAAAACCACCCCGGTAAGTGGCGTAGCTGTTCCCTTCAACGCAGCACCGTATGGACGGCGAGCGGAGAAGACATTGCGAAGTCAATGGGAGATATGCAAGTGATTTATGTCACTTGCATATCTCCGGTCGACTGCCGCCAAATCCCGAAGGTATGTATAGACTGGGCCTGAGATGCCTTTAGAGATTTCCTCATCACTAGCTCTAATGAGCAGCAGTGGGGTTAATTAATGTCTGGAAATCACTCCAGGCTTTAATTAATGTTTAGGATCTGATTGTACCTTTAGATGGTAACCAAAGTTGACATCATCAAATGATTTATGAGAAGACAGCAATATATAAATAACATTTACTTTGTTTTCAAACAGCAACTAAGAAAGGAATGAAGGGGTTAACACCATTAGTTTCCTCATTCGTTATTAAAGACGAAAACTGAATCCCTCCTAGAGCTCTACCTGTTAAGTACATTTGCACACAGAGGGCAAGATTCTGGGCTCAGTTACCCCAGGCTGAATCCAGAGTAACTGGACACAAGTGTCAATAAATCGACACAAGTGCAGTTATTCTGAATTCTCACTATGGTAACTGACATCAGAATTTATATGCAGTGTTGACCTGAACAAGAGCTCTGTGCAAGCTCAAAAAGTTGTCTGTGTCATGAGCAGAAGTTGGTCCAATAAAAGACATTACCTCACCCACCTTGTCTTTTTATCATCAGGACTTTATACCAGAGTAGTCAAGAACAGATGAGGTGTCTGTCTGTCTCTCTTGAGCTAACACCAGAAAGTGACATGCTGATGAAAGAAAGTCTGTAATTTGAGCAGTGTCTAATTATCAAGAACATGAAAGGATGCTAAATTTGGCCTGAGAACAAAAGCAAATGACTGTTCTTTTCAAATCAATTGCAACATTTGATCTTAATAATCTCTAGCGCTCATAATCTTGCTGGAAAATAGCATCATGTAAAGAGATTCATAAACATTTCTGTGTTTAAGTCACCCTTAGGATAATTAGACAATATTTAGAACGGAAAGCTGGTTTCCCCCATCCTGTGTTTTCCTGGTTGAAATACAGTAAATATATTTGCACCAGGTCTTTGTCGTCAAATCACTTTTTCTGTCTCTCAGTATGGAAAGCTCAGTTTGTTTATTCTTGTTGCGATCTTTACCTTAAAACTAGTATTTCCCTTTTTTCCCTCTCCCCTTCTGCAATGGTTTTGGTCAGTCAATCTAAGAAGAATCCTTTACACTGATAGGTAGATATCAGAAAATCAGTTACCAAATAATGGTCACATGTAAGTATTCTGAGCTTCCTCCCCAGGTGAACCATCGATAACTAAGATGGTAAAAACTCTATTTGAGGCAAACTGATATGTCAGGAAGGTGAAAGCAGGGTGAATGCAGAGCTTGTCAGTGCAAACCAAGTATTTATTTCCAAGTATTTCCACCCCCTTATTTTTCTTCCCACTGTATCACGCAGTTCAGAACCCCTCCATTGTGCATACTCATACAATGGAGGGGAAGATACCAGAGACTTCAGCCAGGCAGAGTGCAGGATAGGCATGCTACAGTCTCAGTCTTGACTTGCAAAATTTCATGCTGTTCTAGTTTCTCCTGAGAAAAGGCAAAGAATCTTGTCAGATGTACATATGGGTGGGGTTTATTCACAAAGAATTAGATGGGGATCCAATAAGTTCATTATCAATTGTGATCCAGATAAAATTTGGACAGTGTTTCAGTCCATTTCAGCTGTGAAATACACATCTATGATTCTGGAATGACTCCACTGAAGTCAATGAATTTCCTTTAACTTACAGCAGCATAACTGAGAGCAGAATATAAGAGTGTCACTCCATGAAGAGACCCATCACAAAGCCTAAAGACTCCTAAATGTCCTTTAAGACCTATGTTGAGGACTTCAGTGGGATTTAAGTGACACATAGCCTAATATTGGCTCTCTGACTAAGGGTGAATTTCCCAGGTAATACACAAAATGATTGAAATAAAGTAAAAGCCCATTGCTCCTGCCCTGAACTTTCACCACAGACTCAACTTTCTTGAAGACAGGAAGCCTTTATTTATTTGTTATTATCCATTACTTTTCATTCAGTGCTTCCTCTGAGCTTCTGGGTTACGGTAGGGACCGGAGGTAAAATGTCTGAAATAACATAAGAGGCTGTTTCTGTGGCAGTTCCAGCATAACTGTTAGAGCCGTTTAAGTGACCCAACAGGTTCAGCAAAGTATCCCAAATGTAGGGTGTCTATCCAAACAGAACCTGAACTCTAATGCTTAATCATATTACAGAAATAATAATAATCAATAAAATACTGTACAATATGCAACAAACACAAAAAAAGCTGGTTCCTGGAAATTTCTAAACCCACTGTAACTATAAGGAAAAAATCCTTAGAGATTCCATCACCTCTTTTCACACATCCGCCTCTACTTTCTCCCTCTCAATAGGAAGCATAATTCAATCCAGTTGCCTTTGGCAGCAACCTTTAAGGTTTCTGTGGAGGATTCTGTGGAGGAATTAACTTTGAGAAAATAATTCCATTCTCTGGGTATCTTGATTTGCTACATTTGTCATCATTTAGAAACTAGTTGAAATGTTACCTGGAGGATGGGGACCATAAGGGGCTGAATGAGTGCTAAATTTTTTCTGATGTGTCTGAGCGTGTGGTCGTGGTATAGAGGACTGTAGATCTTTTTTAGTTTCCATAGCTATATTCAACATTTATCCATTAATATAGAAAAAACTCAATTAGTGACTCGACAGGGATCAGAGTATAGCCCTACTATGTACAATTTAATAGCTATCATATATCATAGAGACCCAATTCCCAGTTAGAGTAGGATGTAAATGGCAGCAGCCCATAGATACAATTTTAAAAAATCTTTAAATCTTTGTGACTTTGTATTATTCCCATTACCCACTCATATTGTGCATCTTGTAATTTTACTATAATTCACACATTGCCTTCTGTAAATTATTGCTGCTGCTAGTATTTAATTTCTTGATACATCATTAAACTGAAGGAGAATTGTTTTCCAGTCTGAACTTGTTTGCATTATCAGAGAGGGATTATCCCACTAACATGATGACTTGAGGCTTCGATCAGTCTGTCCTCTATGCTTTGGGAGGCTTTCATCGATCTTATTTATTTCGATAGATTTCCAGATCCCAACTTCGAATGCTGCTTAATAGTTGTCTAGTTAGATCCCTGGGACCCAGGGGCTTAAACTCAGACCTTTCCCCCAAGATCAAAGGCAATTACAGGGTATGATCCTGCAGTCATAGGAAATAAACAATGACCATACTGGTTCAGACCCATTGTCCAGCTAGTTCAGTATCCTGACTTGAACAGTGGTGAAGGCCAAATGCATCAGAAAAAGGTTCAGAAATCCAATTATCAGATACTCTGTCATTGAGTGCACTGAGAGTTTTGGGTGTGCAAAGATTTTACAACGGGAGCCAAACTGAGTTCCATTCAGTGTATTATGTATAGGTGTTGCACACAAATGCTTTAAACCTGTGAACTAGTCCGGTCTGTTGCACACAGCAGATCCCACATGGCACTTGGAGTAGTACAGTTTGCCCAGTTATCCTCGAGTAAAACATCTTGTACAGTTCATGTGCCATGTACAACTAGCTGCTGCCTTCGTACAACAGAGGTGGGCTGCTTTAGAGCCAAAGCCTAAAATATTAGGAAAATAAACTAAGGATGTCTCCCTGCTGGAGTCTTGAGAAAGAACTTCATGATTTGGTCTGGATATGTAGCGCACTTTGAAATGCAAGGTATTATGAAGTTAACATTTGTATGGTGCCTTGATCCCATAAAGTGTTATGCAAGTGTTAAGAATGACTACTTTTATTCAGATTTATATAACTTCATAGAATAACAGAGATGGCTCTACAGTGACAGACACAGAGGAAATATTTCTATCACAGCATTTCTTCTGAAGTCAATTCACTAGTGACAGTGAGAGAAGGTCCTACATAGCCCACGCTGTATGGGGGTAGAGGAGGGAATAGGATAAGAGAAGGAAAAGGTTGACTCGGAAGGAAGAGATGGGTATACATTCACTTGCTTGGAGAAGCCTGATATCTAGGGAAAGAAACAGTCTCTTCAGTTTCTTTAACAAAGGCCAGGGCTGAGGTTAGTATTTATATTGAACCTGCCAAGGTCCACACAGGAAATAACCAGCACTTTACTGCACAGTGGGATGGAATCAAAAGGAAAATCAAACAATAAACATCTATATAAGTCTAACTGTAACTGTGGAAGCCTGACAAAATGAGTATAAAAATATCCAAGTTCACACACAGTAGTTTTTTCTCACTGAGGAGTTGTCTACATGGTGGGGTAATACACACTGCAAAGGTGTGATTTCTAAAGTACATTAATATGTTGCACATTAATTGGTCCCTGTGGACCCTGCTGGTGTGAACTAAAAGCTCTCAAGTGGTTCAAACAGGACTATGTTAAAGTGCACTAGGGAAATTTTAGCGTGCACCAGCATGGTCTATACAGACCAATTAATGTACAACATGTTAATCCACTTTACATATCACGCCTCTGCAGTGTGCATTACCCCACAGTATAGACAAGCCCTGAATATTGCGAGCCTATGTCTTTGTAAAATACACCAGACAGCAGGAAGGATTTGAGACATAGCAAGCATGGGACCTGTGAGTCAGCCATTCCCTCTGTCCTAAAGGAAAGAGCTTTATGAAAATGTATCCCACACCCACTCAGTATGGCATTCTGTCTCCATCTAGTGGTGGCTGGACCATGAATTGAGCCTGCTGCTGCCTTGCCTAACAGAACTGCATCTTTTACCTCAGACAACAGTGGCTCACTCTTTAAGAACTAAAAGACCCAGATTCAATCCTTACTGCTGATGACCCACCTAGGGGTCCACAGGGAATGGGCAAAGCTGTTCAGGAAAAATTAAAGAAGGGCTCGGCCTCAACATATAAATCTGGATTCAGACCATCTAAAGTTCAAGCTGACTACACTTTAGTTTTAGGTGTGAAATTTGGGTCTAGTTCCAGATTCAGATTCCAATTTCTCCACCTGAGAGTTTGCTGGGTGCTTGGATTTTAGGATTTGATTTTGGCTCAATTAAATGGGCAACATTAACATTTTTTTTTCTTTTTGTAGCTGCTTCTATACATGAAGGCACCACCTGGGACCAGAACCACAATGCTCATAAACCACAAAAAAAAGTTGTTTTCCCTCCACTTACAGGTTATTTTCTGATCAAAAGAGGAAAATATCAGAAATCTCAAGAATAAGCTTATCCTGGGATTTCCTTTCTGATTTTATGTCAGCAGGTTCTAATAAACTGTGGACAAGCATTCCAACTTTGAAGTGCTCATCTGAGCCTAACTTTTTGAAGTTCACCTCACAACAGCGTTCAAGGTAGTGGGGTATTTTTCCTATTGATTTTAATCGTATTGTGTTTTCAGTTGTTTAGCAAGGCCCGGAGCACCTCATCAGAAGGGTCGGCAAGTCTCTGTAAATAATTATTAGTAGTAACATACCTTTTCTTACCATAGGGTTCTTTGATCTTCATATAATATTCCCAACCACATCAAACACAGCTCATTTTCAGGCACACAAGAGAAGAGTAAAAACAAGCAAAATACAGAAAGTTAGTTCTTAAGATCTACTTGGAAATGAAGGGTCTGATCATGTAAGATTCTGAGCACTTCCAGAGATGTGTTAACACCTCAGATCCCACTGACTTTGCCTCACAGGCAGCACAGTGCCCCACAACTCCCAGCATCTCTCAGGATCAGACCCTGACAGATTACGTATAATTATGAATACATATTTGAAAGATTAGTAGTGCATGTATTTTTTCTTTTTGTATATTTCATTTCTTTCTTTCTGCTATTTTCTCTGACCTCAAGAAACCATGAGGAATGACATTTTTCACTGTTGCTTTTGGAGACAGAGTCATCTTTCTAATACTAGTTTGCCAATAGCTTTGGCAAACATGCATATATGCCTTTTGCTTTCCTCTGTGGAAGTAACATTTTTACCACTCCATGAGGAGCCTAATTCAAGGTGGCTTTCTTGGACTTTCATATAGTCCAGAGAAAGTTTAGGGGATGATCTTTTCTCCCTGTGTGGGCTTTTAGGCTCAATATGCTCCACTTCTGCTTTGAAATAGCTATTGAATCATGCAGAATAGCGGTACCAGCATGAGTTTAGAGTGTTCTAACACATCATTAAAATATTCAGGCAGATCCTTTCCCATCTGTAGTCATTTGATCATTGAAGGAACCTTGCTCATGTTACCTCCTCCAACCACCATCACTATTTAATTGTTTCCTTTGCACAAGAGTTCTTGGTCAGCTCTGGTTCATGACTGGGGCTCCTATGCAGAACCCTAGAATCATAGGACTGGAAGGGACCTTGAGAAGTCTTCTAGTCCAATACCCTGCACTCAAGAGAGGACTAAGTATTATCTAGATTGCTGCAATCAAAATGATAGATAACAACAGATGTCCCAAAGAGAGTCAAAGTTCCAGATGTGTCCTATAGCTTTAATGACATCTGAGAATTTCCAGAAGGAAACAGGATTACATGTGTTCATTTGGCTTGCAGGATTCAGGCCAGGGTTTGCACTTCATGCTATTCTATCCAACAGAATGAACTGCAAGACATGGCTACAAACTGGCATTCCAACACATGGAATCCTATTTCCTTACATGAGTCATGTGGCATTTTAGTTTCTTACATAAGTTATGTGGTACTTTTTCTGTTCCTTGTTGGATGACTTATGTATCTAACTACACAGTCTGTATTCCAACTGTATATTCCACTGTAACACTCACAGCTCTGACACTAACATGTGGGTTAGTTAGTTACATAAGTAATATAATTAAGGAAGAGAAATAATGCCACATGATTTAGGCTACTAACCAGCACAAGGTAAATTTCAAATTTTGCAGTGCTGAGTTTATTTGGGGAGATATTCCTGCACTCAAGCAAAAACATCACTTGTTTATAAGTATTTGCACTAGTAAAGATCAAGTTCTCAAATATTCACAGAAAGTGAACATGAAATTGGTTGTGAAAATGGTTACATTAAAATTTACTTTTAAAAATTTCACTTTTAAATTTGTACTGTGTTTTGCTCCTGTTTTCTCTGCCATATGAAATAATAATTATTTTAATAAAAGAAAAAAGGAACAAACAAACAAAAACATGAAAGTGCCACCAGCAATTTTAATTAAATTATCTGTATTTCTGTGTCTAGCATTAACTAGCTCTTTTAATTCCTCAAGGAGTCATCTGTGGTTCTAAAATAATGCAGAATCTGGTTTAGCATATGTTAGGATTCCTGAGGAATATGTTGTGTGGAAATCTTTTGGGAAGATTTTTTCCCCAAGAGGTTTTTTTATATAGATTTTAGTTTTATACAGGTCTGAGAGCCCACAAAAATGATATTGCTGTATTTTTATTCCCAGTCCTAGTGAAATATCAGATAGTAGAAAAGATGTGTGAAAATACATTTTTTCCAAGCCTATGAACAGGTTTCACTTGGGTTTGTTTGAAATTTAGGCAAAGATTGGGGTTGACGCTGATGGTTTCCATGCCCATTACGAAGAAGGTGTTATTACCTCGGATCCAGCCAGGGCTGTTCATGTCTTATTGCCACAATTACTGGATATTCTTCCATTCCTCCCACTTGCAAAGAAAATAATATGGGGCCTGATCCAAGGCCCACTGATGTCAGTGGGCTTCTTCCCATTGATTTTGATAGGCTTTAGATTAGGCTCATGGATCATTTAGAGGGCCAACCTGTGCAACTTCTATCTCCTTTAATTATACTTACTTTTGAACACAAAATATGCATTCACTATTGCAGCTACTTAATCTAAAGGCACAAACATAATTTTCCTAGGAGGAAAGGTCCACAGAGCACTAGAGTGTTCATGTACCTTTTGTTCTCAGCTCTAGCATTATACTGAATTCAGGACACAGCAAAACAAGCATTCATTACATTTTAAGGGATAATTGCTACCAAATAATTTATGGGTGCAAAATGCTACACACCGAGCAGAGAATACAGCTACTTATAACCTAGTGAATTAAAACCAAACTGTCTGTATACCTGGTATCTTGCATAAGATTAATTGGATCATATCAAGCCTACTAACATTATAAAGATCAAATGCAAGGAGGAAAGATATAAACTTTGCTTATGTATCAATATACCCTCAACTCAGCAATTGCTGATTATTTATTGTGCACATAAACAGATGCTCCTAATATGTTGTGAGAGCCATAGGGGAGAGAGAAAAATATCTGCCATGCATAGTACAACAAAGGAAAAAGGGCTTGTCCTGTAAGGGGCTCAGGAGCTATTCCACTTGACTTCAGTGGCTGCTCAGCACCTCATCTGATCAGATCCAGGCAAGCAAACTGATGAGACCTAACTTTTTCTATTAAATGTTGCTTACAGTAGCACCTAGGAAGGTTGAAATTGGTATTATTTTTTTAATTGAAAGAAAGAGAGAAAGAGATCTTTCTTTCAACCCAAGTACACCTACTAATTTATTATTGTAGGGCTGCTCAGAAATTCTGGTCTATGCATTGTGATGTTTAATTGTAAGGTAGCTTGCTACTTCTTTGGCTATATTCACTGGTGTATTACAATAAAGAATCTCATTAGCTGGTTATTGAAGGTTTGCTCCTGCATATTTGTGTTGTGCACAATTGTTTGTTATTGTAGCATGGCTCATAGGCTCTGGATCACCAGCAATATTTTATTTGTTCAGGATAAAATACATAAAAAAATGTATTTCTTTATTAAAAAAAAATAAGACTCAGAGGGACTCTGCAGTCAGGCATAAGAAAAACAAAGTAATCAAATTCTGAATGAACCAACACTGAAAGTGCCCCTTATCATTTGTTTATTTTGTATGACTTACTTACTAAAATCTGGGCAAACAAAAAGTGTTTTGTTTTTTAAAACAAAAAGTGGCAGAATAATAATAGACTGTCCCAGTTATGATACCTGACATAGATAGAGAAGCATCTGAAGAGTAAGGGCCAGTGTTACCAGATTTGCCCGTCACTTTGAGGTATGCTTATTTATTAGGGTTACTTTCCTGGAAAAGGGGGTGTGATTCTATTAGTGTGCTGCTTGTGTTACTTGTGTGTTCATAGGGTTACAAGTCCCCTCCCAATGGAGCTATCCTGCAGGACCCAAGGTTTTCAGATTCAAATAAACCCCCACAGATACACACAACCATTCCAGATTAACTGAGTGCGGCTGAGCAGACCGGGCTATCAGCACTCTCAGCTGACCCCTTATACGTCCCTGAACTCAGCAGGCTGGGTGACACAGCACTGTCAGCTGTCACCCTCATGTGCCCGTTGCACCGCACCAGAATGGAGCACACTTACGAGCAGGCTGGGTCCAAACAGCACTTTTCAGCTGTTCCCCTTATGTGCCCCCTGGACTCAATCAGGCTGGGTCAAACAGCACTCTCAGCTGTCACCCTTATGCGCCTCTGGACTCCATAGGCTACGCAGAGCAGCACTTTTCAGCTACCCCCTTTATATGCCTCTTCACAACACAATTGTTCTAGCAGTAACCCCCTTGATAAGCAAACCCCATCGGATTTTGGGCACTCCAGGGATCTTTGGCTTAGGTAAAAGAAGCATTGCTGCAGAGCAAGGTAGGGAAGCCAAGAACACAAAGGAGTAAATGTATTTAGAGAGAGAGAAACTGGCAACCAGCTTGATTACAATAGTTAGTTTATTGCCAGGTGTATAAAACTTATAGACTCATAGACTCATAGACTCATAGGTCAGAAGGGACCAATATGATCATCTAGTCTGACCTCCCGCACAAGGCAGGCCACAAAACCCTACCCATACACATTTATAACAACCCCGAACCCATGACTGAGTTATTGAAATCCTCAAAAGTGAGATTTGAAGACCTCAAGCTGCAGGGAATCCACCAGCAAGCGACTCATGCCCCATGCTGCAGGGGAAGGCGAAAAACCTCCGTGGCCCCTGCCAATCCGCCCCGGAGGAAAATTCCTTCCCGACCCCAAATATGGCGATCAGCTAAACCCTGAGCATGTGGGCAAGACTCACCAGCCAGCACCCAAAAAGGAATTCTCTGCAGTAACTCAGTTCCCATCCCATCCAGCATTCCCACAGACCATTGAGCAGACTTATCTGCCGATAATCCAAAATCAATCGCTCAAATTAAACTATCCCATCATAACATCCCCTCCATATACTTATCAAGCTTAGTCTTAAAGCCAGATAAGTCATTTGCCCCCACTACTTCCCTCGGAAGGCTGTTCCAGAACTTCACTCCCCTAATGGTTAGAAACCTTCGTCTAATTTCTAGTCTAAATTTCCTAATATCCAATTTGTACCCATTCGTCCTCGTGCCTATATTAGTACTAAACTTAAACAATTCCTCTCCCTCCCTAACGTTAATCCCCCTGATATATTTATATAGAGCAAGCATATCCCCCCGGAGCCTTCTTTTGGCCAGGCTAAACAAGCCAAGCTCTTTCAGTCTCCTTTCATAAGGCAGATTTTCCATTCCTCGGATCATCCTAGTAGCCCGTCTCTGAACCTGTTCCAGTTTGAATTCATCCTTCTTAAACATGGGACACCAGAACTGCACACAATATTCCAGGTGGGGTCTCACCAGCGCCGTATATAACGGCACTAACACCTCCTTCTCCTTGCTGGAAATACCTCGTCTGATGCATCCTAAAACCGCATTTGCTTTTTTAACAGCCATATCACATTGGCGGCTCATAGTCATCCTGTTATCAACCAATACCCCAAGGTCCTTCTCCTCCTCCGTCGTTTCCAACTGATGCATCCCCAACGTATATGTAAAATTTTTATTATTAATCCCTAAGTGCATGACCTTGCACTTTTCACTATTATATTTCATCCGATACTAATAGTGATGCCATTCAAGGAGAGAAAAACAATCTAACACTTACAATACAACAAAATTACAGTAGGGGTATTGGAGAAGGCTAGCCCAGGTCTGATTACAAAAGTAGAAAATTATAACTGGATTAAAGAGAGAGAGAGAGAGAGAATTGGGAAAGATGGGGGGGGGGGGATCTCACCACTCCTTGCAGCTCAGAAGTTCCCAGGAGACAGGCTGTTCAGCTTAGGGTCAGGAACACTTGAGGGAGAGGCAAAACCCACAACAGGATGAGTCAGGAAAGCATTTGGGTCCAGGCATCAGAAGAGGAAAGCAAGAGAGGGTTTGAACTTGGGTAGGGTTTTTTGTAGAATCAGGTTTGTTTGTGGGTAAACAATGTCTCACTGAAGTACTTCAGGGAGGTTTTCTCTATGCTAGACAATAGGAGCTGATCACTCCCAGCTATGGTCAATGTTCCTTGGGGGAGCTCACAATGCAACCAGGCAGATTCAGTGTTTTGCATGTCAATACTCGAATGGTCTGATAACTGCGGAGCTGGATGGGTGTAGGTGTGAGTTCATTTACATCAAGAGCAGAGATCTCCCATAATGCAGTGTGTCCCTGCCTTGCCAATCCCAGAAGTCAGTGCGATTCCTGCTTTGGAGCTTGGTTCTCCATTCCTCATGCTAATTCTTGTTCCATCTTCGATGTAAATGAGGCTCCAGTTCTCCATTCCATGTGCTAATTGAGATGCCTCTTTTTACATCTTCCATGTAGATGAGGCATGGGGAGTTGTCTTAATCCTATCACCCTTGTTGGGAGGGTTTTAGGTGTGTCTCCCACAGCCTTTTCATAGCTTTTGTTTCTGGCGCAAGCAGAGGCTGGGGGGATTCAGGTGAGCCAGAGATAGAATAGGGGTTTTTCACCCTGGTTCCCCAAGAACACAGAGCTGCCAGGTAACACCAGACAGTGGCATTCTGAGGAGGGGTTGGGGATGGGTCATGCCCCCAGGTGCCAGCCTAAAGGGGGGTGCCAGCCAGGCCCTCCGTGGAGGAGCATCCCCTCTCACCCCCTGCTGTTGCAGGAATCCAGGGGATGAGCTTGTCCCAGCCTGGCTGCCAAGGGCTCCCAGTGTGAGGTGGGGGGACACAAGCATCCTCCTGGCCCTCTGCTGCCACCCGCACTTGGCACAGGGGTGCCATAAACAGCTGGGATGGGAGCCAGATTGTTTACTGAGTTGCTTCTCTTCCCCACACCCCTTCCCTCACCAGCAGGACTCAGAGCAATGACGTCCCCTCACTGGCCTGGTCTTTGATCAATCAATAGGAATTCAGCCTGTGGCAGAGCCAGTAGCAGGGCTGGGAGCCTCACAACACTTTTTCAGTCTTGAAGCAAACACTCAGCTGGAAGAAAGCTTTCAGCAGCAGGCTCTGGGCTCAGTCTGAAGATGCTGCAGATTTCACCAGGATCTGCCCCCACCTCCACATTGGCATGTGAAACTGGCAGGATCACGTGCCTTGTGACACAATCAGAGACAGGGTTGCTCAGGCAGGGGAGGGAGCTAGTGCTCCCGGGGATGATTGTCCTCACGGAGAGCCCCAGTTCTGGAAGTTTAAGGACACTAGGAAGCTGTGGGGATCTTGGCCATGTAGAGGCCAGGCAGCCAACACAACAGCAGGGCTCCAGGGCAGAATCCATCACCCCCGACCCCTGTCACTCCCACTCCCAGCCACACCACAGCAGGGGGAGAGCAGGAAATGGGCCTGTTCCACTCACCCCGGCACTGCTGCTGCCTGGGGGGGGCACAAATGCAAGCATTGGCCCCCAGGCACCGGAGACCCACAGTACACCATTGGGGCCAGATCCTCGGCCAGTATAACTTACAGTTGCTCCATTAACTTCAGTGGAACTCTGCCAGCTTACAGGGCTGAGGAATTGGCCATTTATCTTTACGAGAGGTTCAAAGTAAGTCTAACAAAGGATAACATCAAATGCTGACAGGAAAATCACAGAGACAAAGTAAGAAACCCTCCCACGCTGAATGAAAATAGATGGCTAAATTTTGCTCTCCGTTAAATTCTTGAGGTGTTACCCTAGATTAACTCTGATGCAACTGAAAGCATAATTTGTCCCACAGAATTTAGGATCCCATTCAGTGGGAGTTGGTTCAGGCCTTTAACTAGTGGATACATGATCAGATTTTAATCTGTTACATAAATATAAATTGGGAGTATTTCCATTGGTTGTTCCATTGCTGTAGCTTGACTTTAGTGGAATTACTTTGGATCTGTAAATGCTAAAAATAGTATAACCAATCTGATTTAAAATAGGGAAGAATATCATGAATCAGATTTGTCAATGTAAACGCACAGTAAATCCATTCAATTTTAATTCTTAAATTGGATTTACCCCACAGTAATTGAAACCAAAATTCGGACCCATATCTTTGGTGCCTGGCTAAACTGAAGAAGAGGAAAATGAGGCTAATGTTACTAGCATTCTTCAAGAGATATGAGGCAGTTTAATAACAATCAATAATAATTAATAAATGAGGACCAGATTGTACTATCCCACCTCACATTTGATTCCCATGGGACCAGTCCTAGCATGAATTGTTACTCACTGTGACTGCAGATGACAGAATATGGCCCTTAATCATTATTATTTTGCAGCAGTAATATCCTTGGGATTTCAAGTAGGCATTGGAAGGATCAACTGGATGGACATTTTGACGTTTTGTGTGGCTGGGAGGGAGGTTTCAATCTTTGAGAGGTAAAAAGGATCATTTCTAGGAAAAATGGTGGGAAAAAATCTCATTGTCAATGGGTCAACACATTTTAGAAAAATATTCAATGTATTTATTGGCAGATGTAAACCTGCTATTTTGATAAAGTTATTCTGAGCGTCAGAAATGGTTAATTTTTTTTCCTGAAGCAAATCCATAGAGATCTCTTACTTTGACAAGAGGGGGCAGAATTCTATCATTTGGGCCATAAAAACATCTGTTTTTGCAGGCAAACATGCTGATTTGGATGACAGTTTTGGTGAATAATATAAATTGATAGCTTTTCACAACTCTTATTAGACCAGCACCATGTCTAGCATGTCATATTAATGACCCTCCACAAAAACCAAATCACACATTACTCCCTATCAGTTTATGAACAGGGTGGTAATTAACTCACTGGTAATATGTTTGATCTGTAAAATTCAATGATTACTCAAGATAATTTTTTACTTCAGACCAGCCAGTTTCATGAGACATCTCTTCTAACCTTCTTGAGATGTGCTGTGTTGCTTTCCCGAAATGGTTTTCAGAACCAAAATCTGAGAATAGACAAGAAGGTTAGGTTGAGCTCAAGTATCATACAATTTATCATTTATTAATGCTTCTTGGTTTGTCTCTTTTCAAAGAGCTTTTGGCTTTCTTAGCCAAATTATGTATTCACATCATCCAAAACCTCATCATCTCTGGATCTCCAGACAAACCCAGCAGCTGATGACTCTTCCCTCTGAGTCTATACTGAGCAAATTCTCCTGAAGGACCTGGGTTTGGATGAGATGTTGAGCTGAGTTCCTGATTATGGTGATGACTGAGGATCTCATGGCACTTCTCATGAGAGTTGGCATGTGTTATTTGATGCATTAAACAGATTCTAATTTGGGCTAATTATGTTCTGACTCCCTAAATTCTTCTTAGGGTTTCAGTAGGATAAGGTTTAATTCTTCATTTCCTCTCCCCTAAGATATTGCATAGCCTTGCTCTGTGTTGTTGGGGCTCTCAATGGGGCAGGTTGATTGGGGATGAATCAGTACCTGTATTTACGCAGTTTGGGCTAAAGGATGCTGTATAATTGTCATGACGTGACATGACCACTCTGTAACTTGAGGGGTCAAAAGCTGAATCTGAATTAAACCACATTTGGAAATGTTCAGGTTGGAAACTGGGATTCCCTGTTCTGATTTGGTCAATTACAGAGATACATACAAGCTGTAAAGTTAGATCCAGGCATAGAACCGGAACTGTGGTTCAATATCAAACAGAACCAGAACCCTGAAGCTATTAGGGGTTCAGAAATTCTCAGATCACTTTTATTTCCAGTCTGCAGTTTTGTTGATCCAGAAGGTTCAGATAGTTGGAAACATCATTTCTATTAATCTAAACTGTATTATTTCTAGAGGTTTGAATATATTAAGATATTTTTTCTTCTTACTGATGTTCTCCTGCATTTTTGATTCTAGTTAGGAAGTACAGAATACCTCCCAAAAGCAGTATTCATCAGGATTCCATATCCAATTGTGTATGCACCAGGGGACTGAATAAACTTTTAGCAGAGGAGCATTTTCCTGAAACTTTTTAGGCACACAGACTGAAGCTTTTTAGACACACACATTACTAAATATAATTCATATTGAGTGAAATCTATTCCATGCACATAAAGCCTGAGTAAATGGACTCTGTGAATTGGTGCAGGGGATTTGACCCTGGAACCAGGGTTCAAGCCTATAGCATGACTCAACCCCCATGTGGTTTGTATTCCAGTCTATTGACTGCAATAATATTCACAGCCCCTTCACACCAGTCGTAGGGGTTACTGCAGCTACTTAATCTGTGTAACTACAGATCCTGTGGACCCCTAAATGTTTCCACTTCTCTGGGCCCTATCACAACCTTCCCCAGCCCCCTGTGCATATTCCATAGTGACCGTGGGCTGTGCAGACATGCTTGTGTGGTCACTCCACCTGAAATCCCCCCACTTCATCCCCAAAGTAGGACTTAAATTGTCCATATCCTCCTGATGACTCTCTGCACCATTGGGGGGTGGGGTGAGGAGGGAGATTTCACCCTTTAATGCCTAGACTGTAGATATGTAGCTTCTACATTCTCTTAGCACTTGAAAGAGGAAAAATTTTAGTGCATGAAATTAAGCAAACAGAAATTAAGCCTGGAATCTACTTTTCAATAATCACTGCTCTTAGCTCTGCCTGGAATGTGTTATCTTTGAACCCCATTGTACTAGATGGTGTGATAAGAAACTAAATCTCCGTTTTAATTGCTTTACTCTGTCAATCTCATTTGACTTTATATTCATTAATTTTAATTACTACATTCGTAAATAGTGCTCTGGCCATGAGCCAAGTTCCTGTGCTCAATTGGCATGCTGCGGAGATGATACCCATATTGCTTCCCTGCGGCACCTCACACAAAAGAAGCTGTCCTGTTAATCTGATCAATTCCATTTTAACAATCCCAGTTTTATGATTGGAATTTACAAGCTATTCATGGCCTTTCCTTTTCTGTGGCTTGTCAGATAAACAGCACAATATCTTGCTTCATCTTCAGAAATAAAACAAGCTAGGAGCGTCTGGCCAGCTCAGAGGGCAACACTGTGGCTTAATGTCTGCTGTGTTCATGCAGCTGATGTGCCTATGAAGCAGGTCTAAATGCTATTGTTTGCAAGGCAATTTCTTATGGGAGACAGTACATGTCTCAGCCTAACCATAACTTTTTAAAACAAAGTTACTGGGAGGTTTCAGGATACTTATTTTTCCTAAATATCCAATGCCGCTGCCATCCTGTATCAATAGCTGCAAGAAAAAGTAAAAGTCAGAAAATGAGCTAGCTAGAAAAGCTAATTGCTGTAGCAGGCAGGTGGGGAAGGTACTGCACTAAATTATTTTTTAAAATGCAAACTTTTACTCACCAAAATAGTTCCCAGGCTGGGCCCTTGGACAGTTGTTTTGAATCAGATCTTATTCCCTATAAATACAGGCCTTTCTTTTATATTTCCTTTTTAGTGTGATTTGTATATAAATATGGTACTCATGAAAGCAAAAAATTCATTTCACTTATCCAAAGCACATGTAATGTTCCTTTCATTGCCAGCCTGTTCGGGACTGTCACAAAGACCCCCTTGTCCCATTCTGTATGATTGAGGTGTAAGATGCTTTACCACCTGCACCCTCTATGTTCCACTTATTCAGCCCCAGGGTGAAGTTTAAGTGATGCAAAAGGCCTTTTACTGGCTCTCCAAACCAGAATACATTTCAGGTGAACACTCATGCATTCCAATACTGTTCCTCCAATGCCTTTCAGTCTTGAGCACCAATGATCTCCTAAGAATGTGGACAAAGATATTAAGCTTGTGTGCAACAAAAATAAGGTTCCCTTGTTCAAGAAAATTATCAGCCACCTGCAGTAGACCATTGGTCCTTTTATCCCAATATCTTGTTTCTTTCAGCAACCAGTGCTACATGCTTCAGCTGGAGTTGGGTGGATGAGTTCAGGGGTGCTGGTGGAGGACCCTGAATAAACAATGATGGAATAATTTGATCCTAAAAGAAATAGTCTCCTGACCACAGGCATGGTCCAATTTTCATAAGTGGTACTGATTTTGGATGCCTCGAATTTTGGGTGCACAAATTCAGACACCTTAGGTGTCTGAGTGTCAAAAATGATTAGAAGAATGGAAACATCTCCATATCAGGAGACACTGAAAAGATTAAGTCTGCTTAGTTTAGAGACGAGGTGGATTATAGAGGACATGACAGAAGCATGCAAAATAACTAATGGCAGAGAAGGCAAATCAGTGGATTCTATTTGCCCCTCTTCATACTAAGAGAACAAAAGGATAGGCAATGATACTGGAAAGTCAGCACACTTTAAACTGATACAAAATGTATTTTATACAATACAGACTTAACCTGTGGAACTCAGAGCCACAAGACAGCATAGTGTCCATGAGTTTAGCTGGATTCAGAAAAAGGATTAGACTCATATGCTATCATTAAGCTCATAAATGTCTGATCCTTTTCTGAATCTGGAAAGATTTTGACCTGTTGAAAGCTAACCATTTATTACTATTGATTATTTTCAGTCACTTCACTTTATATAACTTCTAATTCATGACAAAATTTTACTCCTCATCCCATGATCATTTAGTTTTCTTTAAAATATTTCTGAGTGGCTGGGTAAAAGGCTTTTTGAAAGTTCAAGTAAATTATACCTACCTTCAGATCTGGGTTGGAAAGAGACCTTCAACTCACTGGTTTCTCCCCCTTCCTGAGAAAAAAGGTGGAGGAGGGGTCATTCATTCCCATGCCACTGTATCCTCTAACCCCGAAAGACTGTGGTGATTCTGTGGACAGCAGCTGAGAAGGTTGAGAGAGCACTGGCAGGACTGGAGAGGAAAAAAATGTCCTTCCCTCAGTAGTCTTGTGAAACTTACTAAGTGAAGATAATACAGTCATCTCCAGGTCAAGGATCCTCTTCTAAGGGCTGGTCCTAGGACCAGGTATGGGGCCCTGACTTTGCATGAATCCTCAGAGATCTCAGGGATTTGGTGATAGGTCCTGTGGCCTGTTTATTGGGAAGACTAATCCTGCTACCTGACAAAATTGCATGAGGTGGAGAAAGTTAGTAGTTTTACTACAATCTCATTGCTGATTTTTTCTGCCAGAAAGCATGATCCAGTCACAAAAAAACAGATTTCAACATCCCTGAAATGTGGAGAATGGGCAGGTGGATATGTGTTTATACAGGTGGATTAGAACTCAAATCCAATCCTGATCTGAAATCCCCTGTGGGCCTCTCTATATCTGGAACCAAAAGCTTAGATCCAGATTTTCAAAGATGAGGTCCACCTCTTTTCATTTATGATCTCTCATCAAAGTCTATTGCTCCCTTGAAAATAGTCTCTTGGACCTGCATATAAATGACTATACTTTTTTAAGGCTTTAATAACTTACTACAGAATTATCTGGAGTAGAAAAGAGCACAATAATAAAAAGATCATAATATGTAAACCTATTAAAAACAATTTAGTGCCTAATTGTATGTCTTTTTAATTACAGCTATTGAAAAATAAATTTGAACAAGATAATAATACCCAAACCTGGGGTTGGTACAAAAATATGTGTTCATATATTGCAGGTTAATGGCAGGTTATGAGAAGACAAATGGGGTATACTTCTATAAAAATGCCAACCAATTCACTGCAGGAAATGGAGTGGAAGCGAGAATTTCTGGACCACTCTACAAAGACTGCATGAGACCTGGACGCAGGAGGGATGATGTTTTTCTAAGGATTAGTGATGGCTTGACTTTCAACAGGTTAGGTTTACATTGTAATGCCAGAACTAGTGTATATATGTGACCACTGTCCCTTCTGGATGGAATCATCAACTGCATCCCATAGGCATTTACTGAGGAAAACAAAGGGTGATTCTCCCTAGCACAAACCGCTGGGACTTGAGGTTTTTTAACCTCAAGATAGACCTAAGTTCTATCCCACTCTTGCTTTATAGTTGCCATGAAATTCCAAAGGGCTATGATGTGAAGCCTTCTGACAACTGTGAAGTATTGAGTGGCCACAGATTTGTTCCAGTATAGTCAACTAAAAGCTCAGATGTTGATCAGAACCTATAAGGTTTGCAAAATCAGCGTGGAGATCTTGCAAGAGTAGGCTTTAACTCTTGAGATTTCCTGTGCTACCTGCTCGTGTTTAGTGGCAATGGGAGAGGAAATAAAAGTCAAAAGCCTCTCCTGATGCATGTGAAGTTCTTCTTCTGGTCCTGGCCATAGACCATAAGCCAAATTCTTCTTTGTATCTGAACTCTTCTCAGTGCAGGGGAGTGTATATATGCATGTGAGGAGGAGAACCATAGGTTCTGAATACATCTCTCTGAACCTCTGGGCCAGTTTATGCCAGCCCCACCCCCAGTGTGAGTTATAGAAATATAGCTCTCACTTTTGTTATGGTGTATGATCCTTAAGAAACTTCCACTCTCTCACTCCATCCCTGATATGCCCTTCTCCAACTCACCCCCTACCCTGAGACAGGGGGAAGTGGTCAGCTGACACAGAAGCTGGCTTTGCCAATTTTATGCCTGCAGAAAATATCCTTCTTCAATGAGAATTCTCTGCTGCTGAGCTAAGTCCAGAATTTGGAGCCTTTGCGTGGCCTGAGTGGCTAAAGGGGACAGATTGTAAACAAGGATCTGTCCCCAGAAACCGTGAAACTGGAAAATTATATAAGGGTTATCCAAACTTTTCCAGGTCTCAGCCAAGGTTTGGTTCACAGTTTGGTTTGTGTCTTCGGGAAAGGTGCAGGTACTGCAAAGCTTTGAAGTGAAAGAAACCTAACACATGGACACTCAGAAAATCGGATAGGCTTCAGAGTTCAGTAGGAATTGAGAAGATTTGCACAAAGGACATATCCATCAAGTGAGCTGGAAAGGGTGCCTCAGTAATGGAGCCAGATTTACCTGTCAGTGCATATGAATACCGGAGAGTTAGTGTAATCCAATACAAATGTTATAGGTGTATAGGACACGTAACAAACCTTTAGAAAGGTAACTTTTTTCAGGTAGTTCAGGGAGAGGTGATCAATCAGTCCAGGGAACCTACCGGCAGAGATTATACATAAGAAAGTGATTCAATCAGAGAAAATGAATGACTACAGTAAAACATATTCATTCGGGGAGAACCAATTTTCTGGGTGATATACTCAACATCTAAAAAGAAGTGCATCACAGCCAAGTGCATTAAACATTCCTCCAGGAACTAACTCCTATGTATTCAGATAAACATAACTTGGAACAATACCTGAAAAAAGACCAAATGTTGATTCCAGTAATGTAACAACCACTTTTCATTTATAAGATGCTTTTCACCATAACCATATTATTTCTTTATTTTTTACAAATATTTACGCTTTATGTCCTAAGTTTATCTCTTTCCCTCCCCCCTACATAATTATTTATTTGTTTGTTTATTGTGCAAAAACTAAGTTACATGAGTGAATTTTGCATTTTGTCATAAAGACAGTGAGATTTGTTGTCATTTTGATGTGTTCCAGGAATATATTGTATAGTTGTAGGCTCACTATCAAGCTATACGCATAAATTCTGGTAATTTCTTTCTCGTTTTTATGCCTTCCTTCACTTCTTCTTATAGTTTTCACAATTCTCAACACAGTTGTCGAAAACGTGACAAACAACAAGGATTTAACGCGCCACAATAAACTTCTAACTGGAGCGACTGTGTAAACCCATATCAGTACATAGTCATGTTTTGATTGGTAATAATCAACTGAGATAATACCATTTGCTTCCAGGACTTATCATGACCTTTTCCAATGGATTTATGTCAGAACAAATCATATCACTCATCATTCATTGCATTTGCTAACTGACTTGCCTGTTTTTGAAAATTCTGTCTGACAAGGGCTGTAGACAAAGTTATAGTGTGTGAAAAACAGTATTGGTAAATAACAAGTTAGGACAACTTTGTGCAAACCAGATCACACAATAAATTACTTCCTGCTTTGTTTCTGTGATGATACAATGACAGTGATAATAACATTGTGATATCAAGGGGGAAAGTGAGTCTTTACTCATTAAGCACCAGGCAGTCTTTCACCAATGTCTAGGTCATTAGTAAAAGGCCAGAGTTATTCTTATTTGTTGGCTATTGAATTAGAACTCATCCTGTACCCATTAGCTACAACTTATGCAGGTTCAGGCCTTTAGGTTTTAATGGTGGGATTTTCAAAAGTGCTGCATGTTGAACTCCGCTCCAAATGAGAGTTTTACCATTACTTCAATGGCAGCCGAGTTAGCCAATGCTAAGTGCTTAGCCAATGCTGGGTGCTTTATAAAGTCCTATTCTTAGAATTTCAGGACATGGATTATATCTTTCTTTATGTTTGTGCAGCACAGTCAGTGCTCAAGGCTTGAACTTTGTGAAAAAGTTAGGTCAACCCAGCTACATTGCTCATGTGTGTGAAAAATCCACATCCCACAATGACATAGTTTAGCTTACCTGACCCCTGGTGTAGACAGTTCTAGTTGATGGAAGAATTTTTCTGTCGACCTATCATCTACTACCACGCAGCTAGGTGGACTACCTATGCTGATAGGAGAATCCTTCCCATTGCCATGGCTAGTGTCTACGTTGACCTGCTACAGCAGTGCAGCTGTGCTAGTGTAGTGTTTCAAGTGTAGACAATCCCGAATAAATAATAATACTGTCTGGTGGTCTATGAGATTAGTTGAGACCTCAGTATAAATCTGTAAAATCTAGCAGACAAGTATCCCCATCTCAAACACCTTAGTCCAATTGTCCCTCTTTCTGGTAGTGTAAGGGAGAGAGGCCAAAGACTGAAGGAATATGAACAATAAACTACCATCTTTATTAGCATTATTATAGGGCCACATAGCTGAAGTGAATGCAGAGAAATGTTGCCTGCGCGCAGGTGGGAATGTGCAATCTAAAATGGCTGTTGCGTTAAGAAGCTCTACAATTTGTCATCTCATCATGGCCCCACTTCAACAAAATACTTAACTGTGTACTTAAAATTAAGCATTTCGCTGAATCCAATCCTACTCTGTTACATAAAAATGTAACAGTAAAATGTGTGAACTAGCTGGCAAATAATGCTGATAATTATAGTAATTCTATGAGGCAGTGTCTAGGACCCAAATCAAAGGTTAAGGCCCTGATGTACGGACAAATAATACAAAGAGAGTTTCTGCCCAGAAAAGCTTACACCATTCTCCTAGACAAAATGCAATAGTTCTATGTACACAGAAATAGGGGAGAATAAAGTTCTTGCAAAAACAGAGATTAAAAAATTATGTTTAAAAAGTTACATTAATAAAATGCAAAGGGTCACATTGCAAAACGTGCATGGGATGATTCTGTAACTGTTCTTCCAGGTGCCAATGCCAGAAACAAAGGCCAGAATTGAATCTATGTAGAGGCCTTTTTTTCTAAAAATAAATCAAAATATTTCTATATATATAGCCATATTTCTATTTCTACCTCTGGGAATTAAAATATAATCTCCCTTAGAATCATAGAATTATAGAATATTAGAGTTGGAAGGGACTTCAGGGGATCATCTAGTCCAACCCCCTGCAGGACTATCCTCAGTTAAATCATCCCAGAGAGGGTTTTGTCAAGCCTCAGCTTAAAAACCTCTAAAGATGGAGATGCCACCATCTCCCTAGGTAACCCATTCCAATGCTTCACCACCCTCCTAGTGAAAAACTTTTTCCTAATGTCCAACCTAGATCTCCCCCACTGCAGCTTGAGACCGTTGCTTCTTGTTCTGTCATCTGCCACCACTGAAAACAGCCTAGCTCCATCCTCCCTGGAACCCCCTTTCAGGTAGTTAAAGGCTGCTATCAAATCCCCCCTCATTCTTCTCTTCTGCAGACTAAACAGACCTAGTTCTTTCAGCCTCTCTTCATAAGTCTTGTGCTCCAGCCCCCTAATCATTTTTGTTGCCCTCCGCTGGACTCTCTCCAATTTGTCCACATCCTTTTTGTAGTGGGGGGCCCAAAACTGAACACAACACTCCAAATGCAGCCTCACCAATGCCGAATAGAGGGGAATAATTACTTCCCATGATCTGCTGGCAATGCTCTTACTAATGCAGCCCAATATGCCATTAGCCTTCTTGGCAACCAGGGCACACTGCTGACTCAAATCTAGCTTCTTATCCACTGTAACACCCAGATCCTTTTCTGCAGAAATGCTGCCTAGCTCGTCGGTCCCCAGTCTGTAGCTGTTCATGGGATTCTTCCGTCCTAAGTGCAAGACTCTGCACTTGTCCTTATTGAACCTCATCAGATTTCTTTTGGCCCAATCCTCCAATTTGTTTAGGTCCTTCTATATCCTATCCCTCCCTTCCAGGGTATCTACCACTCCCCCTAGCTTAGTGTCATCTGCAAACATGCTGAGGGTGCAATCTACCCCCTCTTCCAGATCATTAATGAAGATGTTGAAGAAAATCGGCTCCAGGAACAACCCCTGGGGCACTCCACTTGTGACCGGCTGACAGCTAGACGTGGAGCCATTGATCACTACTCATTGAGCCCTTTGTTCTAGCCAATTCTCTATCCATTTTGTAGTCCATTCATCCAACTCATACTTTTTAACTTGCTGATAAGAATACTGTGGGAGACAGCTACCAGTGGTTCTTCACTACAAGTAACTGTCTCAGTGATAATGGAATCATCAGGATCTTATTTGGGGGAAAAGGAAAATAAGCAAAAGAAATATGCAAAACCCTCTTTTATAAGAAATTGAGCTACCTAAATCAGTGCATCAGGACCCATGGTTCCAAATAATAATTGTCCAATTTATGGTGGTCCAGAATCCTTAAGACAACCACAACCCCACTCATTTAAAACCCCACTCACAAGTCCATTTAGACTTAGTGTTGGTCAAGGGATAACAAGCAGATGGCTCATCTCTGCCAATCTCTCATTTTAACTTATTAAAGTGCTTATTTTCATTTGGATGTGAAAAAGAATGACTGTTTTAGGATCAGACCAGAAAGCAGAATTCCAAAGGATGGTTTCTTATTTTATGCATTTAGTATTTTAAAAATGATTAAATAGTTATAATTTATTTAGGGAAAAACATAACAGTACCTATCTCACGCTCTAGGCCCCTGTGACAAATATTTAGAACTATGGTTCTTGTATATTACCAGTATAGCATGTTGTCCTAACTGCAGCCAAACAAAAATGTATACTCAGAAATAGAGGCAGTTGGAAAAACTTTAATGGAACAGTATTCCACCAGAAAATCCAGTTCCATCAAAATCAACATGTTGCCTAACACAAACAGACACATTTTTCCAAAAATTAGTTTTGGAGAAATAAAGTGACATGTCCCATAGTGACATTGCAAGAACAAATTTTTTTTTTCCTTTCACAATGACTTTTTCATTTTCTTTGTTAAAATTTTCTATTATAGTATGAATTATAATACTATAAGAATTTTTTTTTTAAAGTCAGATGGATCATTTTAATTTTGTCAAACCAAAAGCTTTGAAATCAATCAAAATTATTTCATATTTTCTGAATTCTTTTTCACAGAGAATTTTTAAAGTTTTGGGTTTCAAAATGATTAAAAAATCCTCTACAAGACAAAATTTCCATTCAAAGAGCTGTATACATGAAGAATCCCCAACCCATTCAGGATCTCCCACACAAAGTTTAGATTAGAACTGGACAACTCATTCATAATAAATTCAGTGAATTTTGCCTCTAGTTCAGTTCACAACCTATCTGGAAATATTATTATTCAAAAATCGATCACCAAATTATTTTTGTCAGTAATTATTGGTCTGTAGATTATTTGCACATAGTTCATTACAAGTATTTGATATTCAAATTTTGGATTATGGGCTATTGCAATTGGAAACATAGGTGTCATTGTATAGATTTGATTGAGGAATATATTTCTTTGAGCCTGAGGCCAGGTCTATGCTACAGATTTATATCAGTATAACTACGTCACTCAGGAGCATGAAAAATTCACATGCCTGAGCAATGTAGTTGTACCAACCTAATCAACAGTATAGACAGTGCTATGTCAGGAGACCTTCTTCCTCAGACATAGCTGCCACCTCTCACAGAGATGCATTAACTACATTGATGGAAGAAACTCTTCCTTTGGCACAAGAGCATCTTCATTTAAGAGCTACAGCGGTGCAACTGCACTGATGCAGTGTTTTAAGTTTAGACCTGCCTTGACTCTTAGATTCCCAGTGCACATACTCCTGATTTCAAATTTACTTTCTACAAAATTCACTTTCCACTTTTTCTAACATTAACTGAAAATTATCTACTTTTGCCAACAATACTGGTAACTAATTTAATAAAGTAGCCACTAGAATTCTGGAAATGAAACACAGTAATAATAAGAATGAATAATAATCTAATAATAAAGTTGCATGAACACAATTGCAGCACATTTATTTTTTAAAAAAATCTAATAAATGCAGAGGTTTCTTCCATTATTATTCAGCTCTAGTTGACAAGCACCCAATAGACAGACCATTTTGGATTTTGAAAAGTCAAGCCATGCTTTGTAGGTAATGGTAACAATTACATAATCCATCACCTTTATAGCAACAGGCTTATTTAATACAGTAACCACCAGATGCTATTCTAGGATAAAACAGTCAATCTGTTAGTTTTCCTTTAGATATACAGCTGCAATAGCAAGACAGGCATGAATTTTATTAAGTCGTGGATTTTCTGTCATTCTCGAAGCTGTAGATTTATATCCATCTATGTGTTCAGCTCCACTCAAAAATGAAATATAATTTAAAAACAAATACCAGAAAAACATTTCATTCTTGAAATATGCAATTAATATGTGAATCAAAATATCATAGTTTGGGAGGGATAGCAAAATTCCAAGAATTACTCAACATCTAAAGATAAATGTGTTGCATTAAGGGTCCCTGTCTACTAGGTTAAGCCCCCCATTATATTTATTTTAAAAGGGGTTTTACTCAACATAATATGAATGTGAGGAGAAATGTTTTCATGATTTCTTCTTTTATTATTTCAGTGAAAACAGTGATTTTTTTAAATATGAAACACAGAAGCACTGAGGAAGCCTATGAGGATGGCAAGGGATTTTTCTAGAATGTGTGCTCCTGGTTTTAACTTGAGCTAACTGATTGCCAGTTAATTAAAGAGACAAGGAGGACACAATGAGAAATGTTAATCTGAAATGTAGCCCAGGGTGGAGATGTGTAGGGCCTTTAAACTTAATACAGTGCAGTTTTGATAATTGGACCTACAAATTTACCCTAAGTGAGCTCAACTTTAAAAAGTGAGTGTAAATTCATAAAATGTCAGAATAACCTATAATAATAAATATTGATGGGAAAAGGTAAGAAAGGGAGACAGACAAGTTGAATTAGTCCAAATAAAAAGTCCTACTGATAAACTCAAGGACTGTGTTAAGACAATGCATGGTAAACAGGAGAAGTGTGGGACTGGAAATTCAGTGAATCAAAATTGGTGTGTCAGAAATTAGGTTTAATTGGTAGACAAAATAATGAAAGAATGGGCTATTCCACCTACCACTCCCTTTTGGGGTCCTCACAAAGATAATTTGGAGGATAAAAATTACCACAAAGATGGCTGCCTGAAAGAAGGGGAAGGAGTGAATTTCACCATCATGGCTGCCACTCCCACTGTCTGCTGGGACATGGATCTTTTTCATCCCAATCCTGAGAGATGTCCTGACCAGACCAAGCCAGAGAAAGAGAGAACCAGATGATATTGCCACCTCCACCTGTTCTGACTAAATCCCATATACCATCTAGGATATGAGAATTTGTCCCTCCCCTCAGCCCTCCAACCAGTACCTTTCCTTCCTTACCTTATTTCTCTCTTTTTTCCTTTTGTCTAATTAATAAGAGCCTGACTTAGCTGGCTAAGACTTTATACTTTTGCAACACAGCTGTAAGCCTGTGATGAGAAAGACACAGTAAATGCAGTGTCCTAAACACTGGGAAAATCCATACTCCTGAAGAGCATAGTTAAGCTGACCTAAATCCATGGGTAGACAGAAGAATTCGTCTTTCGACCTAGCTGTTAGGGCTCCCCACTCTCCCTCTTTTCCTCTTAGTTTTTAGACAGTTACATTGGCTATTATTATTGACATTGGGTTTTTTTTGAGAGGGCTAGGATTTTTTTATCATTGTTTTCAAGTGTATAGTTTGTGTGTGTTTAATTATTAGCTGCTGTGGGGAGCTGCTTTTGCAATGTTTGGGTGCTTTGGTTTATTTGATGAGTTTATTTTTAATAATTTTGTTAATAATGTTCATAAAGAAAAGAAGTATTGTTTATATTAGTTTAATTATTTGGTATGGAATTGGGTAGTATATATTAGTTAAAATGTTATTATATGCTATTAATATTTAGTGGATTTATAATATTTGATGTGCTAAGGCTGACCTGCTGCAGCAGCACCATTGCAACATTGTTAGACAACCTCTGAGAGCTAACTCCAGAAACAGAACCTGCTACAGAATCTTTGCTATTTTTTTAATTTCCTCTTGTGTGTGTTTGTCTTTTTTTATCTTCTAGGAAAGAGGATTGAATTTTAACAACAGCAACAAACAGCTCCTGTCCATCTCCACTAACCTCTTTTCTTTTCCCCAAAAGGATAGTTATGGCTGTCTAGTTAATATCATCTAAGACAGTATCAGACAAGAGGTTTTTTTCCTTCTAAAAATGCTCTCCAGCTAAAGGGAAAGGGAACAAGGGATACTGTTAAAATGAATACCTTACTTAATAATTTACATTTCATAGATTCTAAGGCCAGAAGGGACCATTCCAATCATCTAGTCTGACTTCCTGTATGATACATGCCATAGAACTTCTCTAAAATAATTCTTAGAGCACATCTTTTAGAAAAACATCCAATTTTGATTTTCAAATTGTCAGTGATGGAGAATTTACCACAACCCTTGATAAATTGTTTCAATTGTTAATTACTCTCACCAGTAAACATTTATACCTTATTTCCGGTCTGAATGTCTAGCTTCAACTTTCAGGGACTTTACCTATTTTTCCTTCTTTCAATGTAAGTTTATTAAAAGGTTCAATTTTATAATGTGTTTGCCATGGAACTAAGCAGGCTTAGATCCCTGTATATCAAACCCCACATCTTGTTTAACATTGTTTAACGTCAGACTATGTCA
The DNA here is from genome assembly GCA_007922155.1 of Mesoclemmys tuberculata. Classification (NCBI taxonomy): domain Eukaryota; kingdom Metazoa; phylum Chordata; order Testudines; family Chelidae; genus Mesoclemmys; species Mesoclemmys tuberculata. The sequence goes on from ML675611.1 coordinate 34,815,138, forward strand.
GGATCACGTTAACGCCTTTGACTCTTTGGGTCCATATATTCCATATAAATTAATACAACAAACAGGCAAACAGGAAGGAATGGAGGGACTGCGAAAAGGAGTGATGTGGCACCATCAATGGATAAAGATTGTTTTAGCAGATGGTTTTTGGACAGACTGGAGTTAAACCTGTGAATTAGACTCTACATTTAAAATTTCAGACTGGACAGTATCAGACCCTTCTTGAACAACTGATCTGTCACTGAGACCGTATGACCCCTAGTATATCTCTGCCATCTAGAGTTCTCAGTGCAGACTAACCCAATCACAGCGGATATATTTGGCTTAGATACTGGGATATTTTCTGCATTTAAAAAAAAATGATGAAATGCTAATTGGCTTATTGGACTACTTTGGTGAAAGAAATTGTCCCCTTTGATCTGCAGAATAATGAGATTTATTTTGAACATCAAAGAAATACATAAAAACGGAACAAGGAGATGAGCCACTACATAAGCACCATATTTTCATGTCCTCTAAGGAGCAGGGGAGGAAATCATCAATGCAAATGGGGGATGAAGGGAGAGTCTCTGGAAGTGTCTGAATAAAGAAGTAAGGCTCCCATGAGAATGTATCTGACCTCTGCATTCTTTCACAACATCCTTAAAGACCTTGGA
>ML675611.1:35454605-35605953 GCA_007922155.1 Mesoclemmys tuberculata
AAGCTGCAGGGAATCCACCAGCAAGCGACTCATGCCCCATGCTGCAGAGGAAGGCGAAAAACCTCCGTGGCCCCTGCCAATCCGCCCCGGAGGAAAATTCCTTCCCGACCCCAACATATCCATTAATCATCTGGAAGATGGGGTGGACTGCATCCTCAGCAAGTTGTGGTTGACACTAAGGTGAAGGGAGTGGTAGATATGCTGGAGGATAGGGATAGGATACAGAGTGACCCAGACAAATCAGAGGCTTGAGCCAAAAGAAATCTGATGAGGTTCAACAAGGACAAGTGGAAAGGATGGAAGAATCCCATGCACTGCTACACACTGGGGACCAACTGGCTAGGCAGCAGTTCTGCAGAAAAGGATCTCTGGGTTACAGTGGACATGAAGCTGGGTATGAGTCAACAGTGTGCCATTGTTACAAAGAAGACTTACGGCATATTGGGCTGCATTAGTAGGAGCATTGCCAGCAGATTGAGGGAAGTGGTTATTCCCCTTATTCGGCACTGGTGAGACCACATTTGGTGTACTGTGTCCAGTTTTGGGCCACCCACTACAGGAAGGAGGTGGACAAATTGAAGAGAGTCCAATGGAGGACAACAAAAATGATTGGGGGCTAAAGCACATGACTCATGAGGAGCGGCTGGGGGAGCAGGGCTTATTTAGTGTACAGAAGAGAAGAGTGAGGGGCGATTTGATAGTGGCCTTCAACTACCTGAAGGGGAGTCCAGGGAGGATGGAGCTAGGCTGTTTTCAGTGGTGGCAGATGACAGAACAAGAAGCAATGTTCTCAAGTTGCATTGGTGGCAGTCTAGGCTGGATATTAGGAAAAAAAATCACTAGGAGGATGGTGAAGCACTGGAATGGGTTACCTAGGAAGGTGGTGGAATCTTCATCCTTAGACGGTTTTACGATGCGGCTTGACAAAGCCCTGGCTGGGATGATTTAGTTGGGGTTGGTGCAGCTTTGAGCATGAAGTGGGACTAGATGACCACCTAAGATCCCTTCCATCCCTAATCTTTTATGATTCTAAGATGTGGTACAATGATTCCACCAATAATTTATTAGAAGAGTTTTATTTCAAAGAATAAACAATCCTAAACAAATCAATATTTTCAACATGATTAGCTCAAGTATAGTTTAAAACTATGCAATTATTTCTACCCTCTCTTTCAGTCACTGAAAAGGTTGTATTAATAGGAGTACCATGAAACTATGACATCCAAAGAAGTGATATTTAAATTTAAGAATCCTTTACAGGCTCCAGTCCCAAACTTCCGAATCTTCAATCTATTTTCCGTACTTATATGGCCCCCATTACTATGGTATCTGAGCATCTCACAATTTTTAATCCTTACAAATCTCCTGTGAGGTAGAGAAGTGTTGTTATCCTCATTTTATAGCTAGGGAATAGAGACAGAGAAGCTAAATGTCTTGCACACAGTCACAGCCAGAGCAAGAACTTGAAGCTTGGTCTTCAAAGGGCTATGCCAACCCACTGGATCATCCTTCTGTGTAGAGTATGTAATTTTCACTTTTATATGTTTAGCAGCATTGATATTCTGACATTTTTAATGCTCTTCAAAAGGCATCATTTGGCTTCTGCAATTTTGGTCTCGATCTAGAGTCTTGTACATTCAATGGGAGCCTTTCCATTGACTTACTGGGTTTTGGATAAAGCCCTTTAATGGACTTGTCATTCATGGGCTCCCGATGCAAGTAATTCAGGGAAATGTGGAGGATAGGATAGCAGCTTTTAACTACCTGAAAGGGGGCTCCAGGGAGGATGGAACTAGACTGTTCTCAGTGGTAGTAAATGACAGAACTAGGAGCAATGGTCTCAAGTGACAGTGGAGGAGGTCAAGGTTGGATATTAGAGAAAACCTTTTCACTAGGAGGGTGGCGAAGCACTGGAATGGGTTACCTAGGGCAGTGGTGGAATCTCCATCCTTAGAGGATTTTAAAGCCTGGTTTGACAAAGCCGTAGCTAGAATAGTTTAGATGGAGTTGGTTCTGCTTTGAGCAGAGAGTTGAATTAGATAACCCCCTAAGGTCCCTTCCAACCCTAATCTTCTATGATTCTATGTCCACACTAGGGGCTTTGATGATATAAAAATGTCAAAATAAAACTCCACACCCCTAAAGTACATAGTTATATCAGCAAAATTTCATGCAGATCTCTGGAATTGGGTAAGCTGGCCCTTCAAGCCCAGAGGGGGCCAGATGACCTGGTCCAGGCATGTTGGAACAAAAGGAGGCCCAGAAAGTGGCCAAAGCCTGAACAGGAAGAAAGGAAACAGACTCAGGGGAATAGTGGTTGGGAAAAACCCAGGCCACAATATCTTTAGGGGCCCAGAACCAGAAGCCCTGTTGTACACTCTCCCAGCTAACCAGAATGAGCCTAGGGAAGGAGGGCAGCCTCTATGTAACTTTCTCCCTCATAAAGAGAGATACTAACAGGAGGAGAGAGCCTACCCTACACGCTGATCTCTTCACTATGAAATAGGAGCCAGCTGGAGAAAAGCTGGTTAAGGCAGCAGGAATCATAACCCAATCTGAAGGGAGGGCTGAAAATTCCTTATCCAAGGAGAGGAACTGCTTTTATTCTAATCCTGCTCATAGAGGGCTCTGTGGGCTCCTCATGCAAGGGGAAAGAGACTGGCAGTTGTAACCCAGCAAGGAAGCCTATTTGAACCCTCAGAGCAATCATGGAAGGCTATGGATTGAAAAAAGCTGAAGAAGATGGAAACTGAGCTGGAGGGGGCCACTCTATGACAACCACTAAATGGCTACTAGATGGCTGTAATTTTCCGCTGCTACCAGAGCTGAATTCAGACCAATAAGTTGCAGTTAACAAGCTCTGATCCATTATCTCTCAGCTTCTGAAATGTGTCCAAACTTTTAAATGATTATTTCTGATTTTTCTCTGTTCTTGGGGGTGGGGTGATGTTATCCACAGACAGCATAACAGCTCTGTCTTAATGAAAGAAGAATCTATAAGTAAATTAGAAATTATCTGATTATACATTTCCATTTGAAAGGTGACAAACAAGGACGGGAACAGCATTTATTTATTGTAATTCTACAAATGAAAAATCTCTCCTTGTTATCCTTTTGATGACTCCATCCCCATTAAGTTTTCACTTTGTGTTCAGTTCCACAGAAACAGAATATTTTCTTTTTGTAGTTATTTATCAAAAGGTCAAATTAATAAAACATTTAAAGGTCTTTTGCACTGATGAAAACTTTCAAATGTGCCCTACTTAAAACTTCAACCCAATCCTCTGTCTCCTACTTTCCTCATATTAATAATCATTTACAGTTTTGTTGTGCTTTCTGCCATGGGTCTGACAGCATTAACATCAATAAGTTATGCTTCACAGCACCTCCCTGAGTTCAACCAAAATGGGGCAAAGATATTTTTGTTAATAAATAAAAAAAATAGTATTTTACAGATGGGAACATTGAAGTCCAGAGAAGTGAAGTGATTTATTCACATTCACACAGTAAATCAGTGGCAGAGTCAGTTTTAGACTCTGGAAGACTTGGTGTCAGAGGGTAGCTGGACTTCTGAAACAGGCAGGGGCCCCACCTACCACTGACAGGCTCCCCCCGGGGGGGGGGGGAGGAAGGAACACAACTAGTTAAGTCATGGAGTTACTGGACGCACCTGTGCAAGATAAAAGGGGCGTGGGAGGAAGGACAGAGGCCCCTGGGCAGTGGAACAATTCCTTGAATGTAGAAAAAGAAAGCTCCTGTAATAAAGGCTTCTCAGTAAAGGAAACCAAGGAAGAATGCTCCTGGGTGGGAGAGTTTCTGACTGGCAGGGACTATGAATGCTACCTCTCAGAGGAACCTAGCTCCTAGGAAAGACTATATCAGGCAACAGCAGAAGCCTTGCTAAAATATTAATTCTATGCTGTCCTGAGGAAAAGTTGTCATGGTTCAGCCTCTATGGGGACCTTGACTCACGGGGAGAGACCCTCCCCCAACTAGGGAAAAGAGGCCTGTCACTCCTGAATAAGGGTCTAGGACATGAAGGCCTTGCTGGTAAGGGACCTTGGACAAAATTGGGGTTGATGGTCTAAGGCTGACTCAGCCCTTCTTCCCCGCAGCTAGAGAAGCTGAGGGGAACGCCTATTCATGCAAAGTTCCATCTTTGGGGTTAAATAAATGAGACCCCTGAAAGGGCGCTGTTCAATACGCAAGCCTACCTGGCCTTATTAAAACCCTCACTCAAGGACACGAACGCAAAGATGGAATGGGGGCCTGCACCAGGGCTACCATTACACCTGACTGCTAGTTTTCTGTTCTAATCAGAATCATCTACACAGCAACCAATTATAATGTCACAGACTTTAATGAGCATTCAGGTATTTAGCACTTTTTACCTGCTCACCTTGCGCTTCATTTGATACTCATTATCTGCTGAATGCTTTTTTTAAAATATATTAATAGCTCATTCAACCTCTGTCATAGGAGCAAGAGCTGCTGTTGAATAGAATAATCTATGAATGAAAAATAAGGGATGGCCAATTGCAGTAATTTGCAGTTACTGTATCAGACTTATTATTATCATTATTATAGGTGAAGCTGCAGTTAAGGTTGCCTGATGCTTCCCATTAGAAGATTCTGTTTTCAGTTGCTTTTAACTCTGGCATACTTTAACCATTTCAGCTGACATTTTCCATGGCATGTGTCTGAATCAGACTGATTTTTTTTTATTTTTATTTTTTAAAGTTTCAGTTAAAACAATTCAGCCATTTCCAAGAATGAGGTTAAGGAAAAATGTTATCTTGCTTATGCTAAAAATAAAATCTGATTGCCATTTTGCTGAGAAGCTCTATACCTCTATGCTTTGGAGCAGGGACTTCAAATTTGGCAGGGAAGTGGCTTGAGTGTCAAGGATGTGCCTTTTCCTGTCCCTGAGAAAATCTACCCAAATTTGCTTGGGTGATAAGCCTCTGAAAAATTCCAGGTCCCACCAATGCTTCCTGCATAACCCACAAACAATGAAGATATTTTGGGATGGGAAAGGGTTCTCTGAAGAAGAGGGACGAGGTGTTATTTCATGTAGCCACTTTCCCCCGGATCACCTGCATGTAACACAGATGTTTTTCCATGGATTTGCTGTCTTCTTTATCGCACAGTCATTCAGTTTGCCAGCACTTTTCTCCATTCACCTTGTTATCATTGGCTTTTGTGTCTATATGACATTGTTCTCCCTCGTACTCCTTCTGCCTGAGTCTGGTCCTGCAATTAGCTGAGTAACTGCAGCTTCCAATGTCTTGCAAGACTGAGCCCCATCTTTGCAGGAAACAAAATCCTTAGTTCCTCCAGTGCTCTCTGGCTCTTGCTGCTTCCCCCTCTTGAGTGCCATGGGCTTTGCGCTATTACAATTGCTGCTGTGTAGATCACTGTAGTTACTGTTCATCTCTAATGACTGTTATTTCTTACATAGCTCCTCACAAATCTACAGTACTTTACAAAGCTGCCACATAACGACCAGAGGTGGGGAGACAGCCTCAGAAATGAGAGAATCCAAAAGGAAAAATGCTTGGCCAGATTCTGCTCTCAGTAACACTGGCATAAACCTGGAGTAACTGCACTGAACTCAGTAGCGTTATTCTGGATTTACACTGGCATAGCTGAGATCAGGCTCTGCCTCTTTGTTTTCATATAAACGTCATTACTAATACAGAATGAGGGAGGATTATTAAACATGTGATATGTGATTATTAAACATGCGATATGTGTCAACAGAGTTCTTCAAGGATTTCCGTCAGGCAGCCGTGGCTCTTTGAAATCTCTATGGAGAGGCAGCATGGTTTATGGCTCACTATTCAATATTTTGTAAAGTGCCATGAGCATTTACAGCACTGTGTAAATGCTTGTTATTATTAATACTAAATAAAGCTGAAAGTTGAAGTGAAACTGATCTGTTAAACCCATTCAGATATCATTCCAGCAGTAAAATCAAGTCAAAGAGGGAGCAAAGTATCAAACTTTGCTTTATAATGTAGCTGATATCCAGAAATATCCAGCAGAGACATCTGGATAATAGTGGGGAAAAGCGACTAGTGCCTCTTGGTCAGTAGTTCAAATCCACTCCTTTCTGGTAGGTACAGTCTGATGAACATGTGACAGGTGAAATTAGTTTAGTGGGTCTCAGTCTAGGTCCATGTAACTAAAACAATCATTTTATTAGAACACATGTTGGCCATCTCAGCAGGGAGTCCAAAGATTGAATGGTGCGTGCAGAACAAACTCATCTCTCAGCCCTAAGGTGATCCCTCCAGCTCAGTGTAATACATTGGCAGGGTAGTGGTCTGCTGAGGAAATTTGCACTGCCACTGACTGTGCTGTACCTGTTCTGTGGATAAACAGAGGCAGCTGTTCTCTCAGGCTGTCAAGCTGACAACTTTAACCAGCACAAAATTCACTCAAAGATTTTAAAAAGTGGAAAGAAAGAAGAAAAGGAAGAAAACTATCCAGCAGCGAAGATAATTGTTATGAATACAGAGCAACAGTATAGCTATTTAGCATTTCAAAACAGGCCTTTCTTCTTGTGTATGTTCACAATGCTCCAAATCCATCAACAACAAAAATTCTCAAGTTAGAGTAGCTGCTAGTCGTGTTTCAAAGGAGATCACGCTGATGGATCGTTGTCTATTGTGCCTGCGTGTCAATGTGACCTAAGCTGAAGCCATAGAAGTTATCTGTCAGTTCTAACAAAGATAAATAGTTTTGCTGCCTCTCCATATTCCATAACACAGGGACTGACTGTTGATTTCCCAACATGATGGATATTATGGTCAGTTATTGTGACATCTCATGACCTATCAGCCTGCACAGGGCAGCTGGTCTGTTCTTGATGAGGTTGACGATGATAAATCACACTCCAGAACTTCCCATGAAAAATGACATTCCAGGTTAGCAGTATTGTGTGGACTGTGGATGATCCTATCCAACCCTGCAACTTTAATTTTATAATAGAGCTGCGGGAGTACTGGATTTTTTCAGTTCACTAGCAATTCTGAAAAGTTAAAAAAATGAGAGTCAAATCTAAAATATTATTTAGGCAATTTTTGGTGAATTGAAAAACAAACAAAAAATAATTTTGGTTCAATTTTGAGAGTTTAACATTTTTATTTAAAATTAATTAAATTAAAAGAAATTTTTAAATAAAATCACTTCAGACCAAAAAAATCAAAACATTTTGTTCAAAACTTTTCATTTTGACTTGTTTTTATTTTAGGGGATTTTTTTTAACCAAACAATTTGGCAAAACTGACCTGAATTCGCAAAAGACATTGATGTTACCAAATCTGTATTTTTACTGAAAAAGGTTTTGACTGAAAAATTTCCCCCAGCTCTATTTTGTAAGCTTTCTTGGTTAGAATGGTCCTTCCATGTTTGTTGGCCTATGCTTTTCCATACCTTAAATGTTCCCTCACCTATTTCTCAGTAAATGTCTCCCTTAAGCCATCATATCAATCTCTGTTCTTATATGTCCTTCACAATGAAACATGAGAAGGAAACCTAGGAATGTTGGTGGATGGCTCACTGGAGAGTATTGGGCAACACAGCATTTTAGTTACACGTCACTGATCAAGTTGAAGTCCAACTTGGTAGCATCCAAAAATTATAATTGTGTGGTGGTTGTTTGCTGAGATGGTTGTCTCAATCCAGGTCTTAGTGAAAGGTCTCAGTTATGATATCCAAATCACTAATTGTCCTCTTGTTCGCAGACTCAGCCAAAAAGCCAAGAATTGAATGGACTAGAAATGGTTCTTCCAAACCAGGATTGAGTCATAAGAACATAAGAGAGGCCACACGGGTCAGCTCAACGGTCCATCTAGCCCAGTGTCTGGTCTTCTGATGGTGGATGGTGCCAGATATTTCAGAGTGAATGAATAGAACAGGACAATTTTGAGTGATCCATCAAGTGCTCATCGAGTCCCAGCATCAGACAGTTAGAGGCTTAGGGAAACTCAGAACATGGGGATGCATCCCTGACCATCTTGGTTAATAGCCATTGATGGACCTATCCTCTGTGAATTTACCTAATTTTTTTTAACCCAGTTACACTTTTGGCCTTCACAACATCGCCTGGCAATGAGTTCCAGGCTGACTGTGTGTTATGTGAAGAAGTAATGCCTTTTGTTTGTTTTAAACCTGCTGCCTATGAATTTATTTGCGTGACCCCTGGTTCTTGTGTATGTGAAGGAGTAAATAACACTTCCTTATTCACTTTCTCCACACCACTCATGATTTGATAAACCTATTTCATATCCCCCTTAGTCATCTCTTCTCCAAGCTGAATAGTCCCAGTCTTTTTAATCTCTTCTCTCCTTATATAGAAGCTGTTCCATACTCCTAATAATTTTTATTCCTCTTCTCTGTACCTTTTCCAATTCTAATATCTTTATTGAGATGGAACAACGAGAATTGCATGCAATATTCAAGGTCTGGGTGTACTATGGATTTATATTTTGGCATTATGACATTTTCTGTCTTATTATCTATCCTTTCCTAGTGGTTCCTAACATTCTATTAGCTTATTTGATTGCCACTGCACATTGACTGGATGTTTTCAGAGAAATATCCATAATGACTCTTTCTTGAGTGGTAACAGCTAATTTAGACCTCATCTTTTTGTATGTATAGTCGGGATTATGTTTTCCAATGTGCATTACTTTGCATTTATCAGCATTGAATTTCTTCTGCCATTTTCTTCCCCCATTTTATAAGATCCTTTTATAAATCTTCACAGTCTGCTGGACTTAACTATCTTGAGCAATTTAATATAATCTACAGACTTTGCCACCTCACTATATATCTCTTTTTCCAGATCATTTACGAATATGTAAATATCACTGGTCCCAGTACCCATCCCTGGAGCATCCTGACATTTACTTCTCTCCATTGTGAAAACTGACATTTTATTCCTACCCTTGATTAAAAGACAGGAAACAAATTACTGATCCATGAGTGGACCTTCCCTCTTATTCCAGGAATGCTTACTATGTTTAAGAGCCTTTGTTGGGGGATTTTGTCAAAGGCTTTCTGAAATTCCAAATACATTATATCTATTGTAACACCCTTGTTTATATGACTGTTGATCCCCTCAAAGAATTCTAATAGATTGGTAGCGCATGATTTCCGTTTACAAAAAACATGTTGACTCTTCCCCAACAAATCACATTCATCTGTGTGTCTGATAATTCTGTTCTTTACTATTGTTTCAACCAGTTTGCCTGGTACTGAAGCTAGTTTACTAATCTGTAATTACTAGGATCGCTTCTGGACCCTTTTTAAAAATTGGTGTTACATTAGCTAAAAATCAGCATTGCTGATGTACATCACATAGATGTACATCAGTGAAGAGCTTCCACTATACTTATCTACTCTATCTGTGTTCAGTGAATAAATATAAGATTTCCTTTCCAGCAGTGTTAATCTGGCACCTTTTCGCAAACATTAAAATTACTTTAAAATGTTTAATGGTGGAGATAGCTGTTAGAAGAAATTGAAACAATCTCTCTCTTACCACTGGGAAGTTTTGAGTAGTTGTGCGGTAACTTCAGTCCCTGTGCCTGTGGTGTATCAATACTCCCATGGGCATAGCTCTGTACTATATCAGTTTGACCCATGGCCTGGGTATACTAATCTTGGATCTACTCCAAATGTTACACATTTGGAATATGCCATAGTTAAAGAATCCTCCCTAGCGTGCAGCTGGCTACATCTGTTCTCAGGCCAATTTGGCTTCAGTGACCACCAATAGCTGTAAAACAAGTGTTATTTCCAGAGTCTGCTGATAGAGGTCATACAAAATACCCAGGGACCTGTCAAAGGAGAGAACGTTTGTATTTTCTTCCCGCCCTGGTCTTGCATAATTTTTCAGGTCAACAGAAATGCAGTTCTCACCATGAAAACATTGTTTTTCATTTTTGATGGAAAAAAAAAAAAGAATCTGAGGCAGTCAGAACATTTTTGCTAAAACCCAAAGGTTTTTTCTTTCTCCTTACTAATGTCCAGCATAGTTTTACACCCACATGTACACACATATAATTAATTGGCAGAATGCCCTATGATGTATATAACAACCAGGGAGCTTCCAGTGATGGAACTAGCCTGTAAACTAAATACTTGGACAGATTCTTAAAGGGACATTTCCATTTTAGGAACAACTCCATTGGTTTCTATGAATGTACACCTGGAATTAATTTGGCTAGCATGCTTTACAGTTTATCTATCAAACCCAAAGATTAAATTGCCTCCATAAAGTACTGATCGCATCTGAATTGCTCATAACCACAGTCTCCCAGCATTGCCTCTAAATAAATGTAGTTTACGTTGCTGCAGACACTAATGAGGATTAATGATCTCAAAGTTCTCCTCACTATGGAATAATCTACACCAGTGATTTGTATGTTTTGGCCAGGCATTTCTGTTGCCCTCTGTCTTTTACAGTCTGTCTTGCTTTCTTCTCTCCTAGGAATTAAATGTAATATTTCCCTTTTGCTAGGAACAAATTAATTCACTGGCAGACTTTTTCCCCACTTTTGTCTGCTTTGATTGTAACCTCTTAAACTGTTGCTAGATCTCAAGAGGTCATATCTATATCCCAGAGCACCCCTTTCATCCATCCACACTGCCTGTTCCCTGGCCCCTCTCTGCTCATCAGCCAACAGGAATGCAAACTTTATTTAGTACTAAAGGACTGAGCTTATCTTGAAAAACAGTCACTACATCAAAACAATTACTTCTTTCCATTTTTAAATATATGCATTACTGTAGTTCTTTAGAAAGCGACAGTAGAGCCAAGATTAGTGTGGGTAAATGCTGCACAAGCTTGTCATGCACCGCTCTACCAATGCACCTCCAACCTGACCCTCAGCATCTCTTGCTATTCCACCTTTTCTTCCACCTTTGCCAGCGCACCTCAGTCTGGGACTACAACCAGGTATTCAAATCCTGAACTTCTCTTTGAAAGGAACTGCAGCTGGGCCAAACTGCAGTGATTTCATAGAATCATAGATGATTAGGGTTGGAAGGGACCTCAGGAGGTCATCTAGTCCAACCCCCTGCTCAAAGCAGGACCAATCCCAACAAAATCATCCCAGCCAGGGCTTTATCAAACTGGAACTTAGAGGTCTCTAAGGATGGAGATTCCACCACCTCTCTAGGCAACCCATTCCAGTGCTTCATCACCCTCCTAGAGAAAAAGGTTTTCCTAATATCCAACCTAGACCTCCCCCACTACAACTTGAGACCATTGTTCCTTGTTCTGTCATCTGCCACCATTGAAAAGAGTCTAGCTCCATCTTCTCTGGAACCCCCCTTCAGGTACTTGAAGGCTGCTATCAAATCCCCCCTCATTCTTCTCTTCTGCAGACTAAGCAAGCCTTGTTCCCTCAACCTCCCCCATAAGTCTCGTGCTCCAGCCCCCTAATCATTTTATTGCCCTCTGCTGGACTCTCCAATTTGTCCACATCCTTCCTGTAGTGGGGGGGCGGGTGCCAAAACTGGACACAATACTCCAAATGTGGCCTCACCAATGCTGAATAGAGAGGAATAATCATTTCCCTCAATCTGCTGGCAATGCTCCTACTAATGCAGCCCAATATGCCATTAGCCTTCTTAGCAATAAGGGCACACTGCTGACTCATATCCAGCTTCTTGACCAGTGTAACCCCCAGGGCCTTTTCTGCCAAACTGCTGTCTAGCCAGTCTGTCCCCATTTTGTAGCAGTGCATGGGATCTTCCATCCTAAGTGAAGGACTCTGCACTTGTCCTTGTTGAATTTCAACAGCTTCCTTTTGGCTCAGTCCTCCAATTTGTCTAGGTCACTCTGCATCTTATCCCTACTCTCTAGCATATCTACTATTCCCCCCAGTTTAGTGATTTAGTGTTTTATTTTGAAGATGTGTAATAATGGGGGCTAAGAGAGACCCACTACACTCCTTTCACCTATGACAACGTGAGTATCCACACTCAAGTTTCTAGAGAGAAATGACAAGTATCCTAACAGGAAGCCACCCCAAGTTCCCCAATACCTTTGTTTCAAATTGAGGAGTGGGCCCAATACTTCAGTTCTTTCTCAAGAAAAACTCCAGATGAAGTCACCAGGCATTTTGCCTAATCAAGGATTCCAAGACTGGATCAACTGAACATTTTTTTTTTAGCACTGAGAGCTAGTGTATTTGCCAGATCAGGGCTGCTATCACTTTATTATTCTGGGAACTAATAAGGATATTATATCCATGCTGCAAAGGCTCCAAAGGATTAGCTGCTATCTGTAGAATCAGTAATCCTGCAGGACTGAACTGGAGACACTGAGCAGACAAGGAGTGTTGGAACAGTTTTTAGACAACTTTATTTCTCTATTCCTCCCCTCCCCCCCACTCATTCCCCAAAACAAAATATTAATCATGTATTAAGTTAATGCCAGGACTCTCCAAAGTTCAGCCAGGGTCATGCTTCAAATTCAAGCTAATTCAGTTCCACTCTAATCAAACCTGTAAGCTGGAACATATCAGTCCATCAAAATCAAATACATGTAAGGTAACACCAAGATTAAATAAGCACTTTACCCAAACCTTCACCTCAGAGGCAGACCTTTAAAGGTTGCCCCTATCAGTAATCCACATGAACTACTGGGTAAGAGACACTCATTCCATCCTCAGTGTCTTTAACAAATGCAGTAGAAACCCCAGGTAGTAGCCTCACAGGAAACGGTAGGTGTGAATAATCACCTATCTCTAAACTTACCCTAACAATATAGGGTCTGGTCTACACTACAGACCTATGTCGATATAGCGCTGTCACTCAGGGGTATGAAAAAGCCACACCCCTGAGCAATGTCATTATACTTACCTGACCCTGCTGTAGACATTTCTATGTCGGCGGGAGAGCTCCTCCTGCTGACATAGCTACCACCTCTTAGGGAGGCGGATTAATGACCCCGATGAGAGAGGTCTGTCCCGTCAATGTAGAGTGTCTTCATTAAAGCGCTTCAATGGCTCAGCTGCATCCATGCAGCTGTGCCGATGAAGGGTTTTAAGTACAGACTTGCCCTAAGCCTTCCTGTACGACCTTAGCTGCTCTCCTTTATATACATCAGGGTTATGCTCAGGGGACCCCAAAAGCAAGTACTCTCTCTGACATGGGAACATAGATACGCCCATGGTAATTTTCTGAGTACTGCCAGAGGAGACTTTGTTAACCCAAAGCCAGAAACAAACACCAAAAGGTTAAGATATCTAATTTATCCCCAATTTCCCTAGGAGAGGCTGTAGAGGTGCTTTTAAAAGAGTACTTGATGGGTGTACCATTAAGGGCTATCCAAGCATTTTACTACCACATCCTTCTACCTGCTCATGAATCCTGCAGGACATAAAAGCAAACATTTTAGTTTTATTGCTCTTCTTTGTATTAAAAGTTTTAATCTTTTCCCTCTGGCCTGCATGGATTTTTGAAAGCGACTGGAATCCTGTTGTCTTTGCTTCTTCCTACGTTTACAATAAGGGTTGATTTATTTTAGGTTTAGTTTAGTATAGTGTACTCCTGCTCTGCAGTGCAGAATGAGAGCGCGAGAGAGAGCACGCACATATGAGAATGCATACTAGCTGGCCAGTATTTTTAGACATACAGTAAAAAAGAAATAAAATATTATCCAAATCCAGAGCTTCCAGGCTGTCATTACACTATATATTATAGCCATTCAGAACTTCGTGATGACAACAGAGGCAAAACACAGACCTGCTGTTCCAAAAAGCCCAGGACTAACCCCCTGAGGTAAAGAGAAATCTCCTGAAGTTATTAGCGGTATGGTGCCCATGACTCAGTTGAGAAGTTCTGATTCTACACAAGATTTGCCTGCCCTCCACCATTGCTTAAGAGCTAGGCTTTATTAACCTGATATAATTAGTAAGTGATTGCCACAATATCCACATTGTAGGAATACATTGATATGAGCTGGGCTTCCCAACATTCTGTACGTATCTGTTGACAAGACAGGAATCTCTCACACTCTCCACTTCCAGAAGATAAATGTCTTTGCGGTTTTATTAAAACTCTTACATTAAGACCCAAAGGCCACTAGCAGAAAGCTATATTCTAGTCATCTGAAGGCTGCTACACTGAATAACAGGAGCAAGAAGTCACAGAATTACTGGGTCTGTGCTATGCCCCAGCTTTTAAAAATGTCATGGGAGAATGCTATTTCTTTGCCAAGCCTTAAACCTGGCCTTTCCAAAAGGCTGCTCCACAGCTTTCCAGCTCCAAGGCTGGACCCTCTGGCTTCAGCAACTCCTGTTTCTCTCCCTGAGCTCTTACAGCAAATCCAACTTAGTTCAGACTCCTGTTTTGAGACATGAGTAGCTGCAGCAACACAAGGCAGCCTTTTCAAAACAAAATGTCTACACTGAGAGCAGCAAGTTCGCCCTTGTCAGATCAATTTATCCAGATTGACTGAGCGGAAGTGAACACCCACTCAATCAATCCATAAGTCGATTTAATAAAACCACCTCCCCAAAAAGCGTAGCGCTGCATCAACAGGTATGCCTTTCCCGTCAGCGCAGCACAGTGGAGACCAGTACACTAAACGGAAGTTACGAAGTCGACGGGAGTTACACAAGCTATGATGCATAGCTTGTGTAACTCCCTTCGACTGCCAATGAATTTTGCCGGCAGTGTAGACCAGGCTTTAGTGGTCAACTGAAAAAACAGAACTGGAGTAAGCTTGGGTTAACATGGAAATGCAAAGCTTATGTCAATGTCCATCTTAGCTTGCTTTCCAGAGACTCCTCAAATCCATCCGTCACCTTCCCTCTCTCTCTCTGAGTTGCCCAGTGTGTTTGTGAGTCCTGTTCTTAGCATAGATACTTGAATCTTGTCCCTGGATTCTCCTGCTGTAACCAAGCTGTGTTCATATGTTCCCTCTCCTGGGCTGCTGGTCATTAAGTGTTAATGTTCCCGTTGTTTGTTTCTTCCATTCTTACCTGCTGATGCAATTCAGTGCTTGATGGTGCATTAGAGTCCAAGATAAACAGACCACATAACTGAGACCCCCTATCTTTTGCCCCCTGTTCTGGAGAAACAATTTAACCCAAGTGGGTAGGAATACAAAGTCAGTGAGTAAACTCAGTCATACAAATGGTCAGATACATATTACAAAAATTGCCTCACTCACCACACAAGGAAATTCATGTGGAAGAAGGACTAACTTCTCTCCTTGAGGAGAACTGAATTATATGTGGGTATTGCATGGCTCACAGAATTATTTTAAACAGAAGTCTCTATAAAAATAGAGCCTGAGCCTTGTCACGGTGGCAACTGAACTTGAGGGCATCCAGCAAGAAATGCTCAGGAGTGGGCACTAAGCTTGCAAGGGTATTTAGAGAGTCTCATTCACAATCACTATGGGCAGGTGATGCACATGGCTCATCATCATCCTGGTGTGTGCAGATCATGGAAACATTGCCACGAGGATGCCTCAGCTTTTCAACATAAGCTTTGTCTCTGGAACACACAGAGCAGTCCTGTAATGCAGAAAACTACATACAGTACCAGTCATTCTATTTCAAAAAGGCATAGCAGAACTAGAGGAAGTTCAAAGAAGGGTAATGTGAAGGACCAAAGTCATGATAAAACTCTCATATGAGGAGAGATTGAAAAGATCAGGATTGGCTTTCCTTAGAAAGAAGACAAATAAGAGTGGACATGATAAAAGTACATAAAATAATGAATGGTCTAGAGAAGGTAAATTGAGAACTTCAGTTCTTGCTGTCTGATAACACAAGAACAAAGGGACACTGTCCAAAACAGGAAACTGGACTAGATGACCATTGGGTCTGATCCAGCCTAATAATTCCTATGTTCCGATATTGCTAATAAATTGAGAAATTATCTTAAATGTCTGACTGGGACTCTTCCCCTTATTGTTTAGTTGTGTTTCCAGGCATAATTATGCCATTAAAACAACCTTTGTAGTGTACATTTGCCTCTTGAAAACATAGAAATAAAACCAGACACTGCTACAATTGTAGAAACAATGAAACTGCCTTTGATAATATTAATAAATTCAGGACTTACACTGCAGGTAAAAAGAGCAGGCCAGATGTTAATGATCAAGAGGGAGGTTAAATTGGCTTTAATTAATAGATGTTACAGTAGAACCATGAGTTGTTTCCTAATCAAGCCACTATTGGTATAGTCTTCAGTCCTAAATTAAACTGAGAAAAAAAGAGTGCGCACACACACATGCACAAACACATTCACAGACAAAAGGATCAGAGTATTGGGCTGGTGGAAACAGGATTGAAAATATACAGGCCTTGCAGCCATTTTGGCAGGAATGCAGGCCCAAGTTTGTGCCAGCCCTGTTCACGGGCTGCTGTGGGCTGATTTGGCTCTGGCACAGGCTAGTTGTAGCCTTCATTGCTATAGCCCTGAAAGAGGGGAACTGCTGGAGTGCAGGCCTGCCCCAGCCATGCCTGATCCCATTCCTGACTGCCCCAGCCCTTCTCCTGGCACTGGCTCCACGTTTGATAGAAAGGCACCAGCACTATTCATTATGCCTGCCGCATGGTCCTTATGCAACACAGAGCACTGATGAAACTGGACCACTGTTGGGGACATCAATGGGATGGTAAAATGTTGTGGGAAGCCCTGCCTGAGTGGGTGCCTCTATAATTCAAAGGGCCCTGTTCTGCCCTCTGGTATAAAAGTTAATGAAAGATAACTGTGAATCTCATAGTAGGATCTTTAACCCATCAGGCAGGTGTTTGATTTACCTGCTAAACAAGGTCCCACCTCAAAAGTTTGTGCTTTCTCTAGGCATTTCTCTTTGCTGGTATTTCCTGACCTTTCATCAATTACAGTTCAAATTAATTTCCCTTGCAACTTCCATTCGCACACCCTCCTTTCTTCCCTGCCATTCCCTTTCAAGCCTCGTAAACACAAGCATCTCAGTCACAAAATATTTCAGCAGGAGAGCATGACTCCATCAAGGCTTAATAACCTCATTCCCAGCAAGAATAATAGAATGGTGGCCTTCTCGGACTGTTCCCATCAATTTGTATTAAATGTATCCTTCAAAGCTGTCAGGCCACTCGTTCTTCCGTCCAACTGCAGGGAAGCACTGAACAGAGAGCAGCACTCAAAGGGTCTGGGAAAGGAGGACAAGAGCTGACAACACGACCTGGGTGCTACACCACAACCACCAAGACCTCACTTAATCTCACTAAGGCTATTAGAGGATACATTGCCGGGTCGCTTCCAGCTACTTGGAAAGATAACTGCTCAGCAGACTTCAATATACCTTAACAGAATTAGATTTTCTGAAACAAGGATTGAATTTTTTTCCCTCCCTTTTTTTTTTTTAACTTTACCCCATGCTTCAGGAAAGCAATTTTATTTGCCAAGTGCGGCAGGCCGATGACATTGTGTTAGGTAAGCCAGCAGCATGGCAACGTTCTTTCAATAGGCTTCCATTTTACAGCAGAAGGACAGTCCAAGCACTGAATCAGTGTGGCAGCAAAGCTACCCACATCTCCCTATTGTGGGGTCTTACACTTTCCTCTGAGGCATCTGATATTGGCTGCTGTTGGAGACAGGATACTGGAGTAGATGGACCATGGGTCTGATCCAGTCTGTTGATCTGATGTTCCTAGGGACAGACAGGTTAAGTGAAATTGATTTTCAGAGATGCTGGGTATCTGTAGCTCTCCTTTACTCCTGATGGAGTTATGGGTATTCAGCACCTCTGAAGATCAGACCCAAGGTTTTTGAAGACTGAGCAGGCCTGAGTATTATCTGGGTTATGGTGACAGATTTTAACTGGCCGCTAATGCTCATCCCTTTGGGAGAAAGTGTGGTCTAGTGGTTAAAGCCAGTGGCCTGGGATCCAGGACAGATTTGCCACTGGCTCACTGTGTGGCACTAAAGAGACAAGGGGAGCAAGGTAATATTTTTTATTGGATCAACTTCTCTTGGTGAGAAAGATACTCAGCAAGTCACTTCCCCTTTCCAGCCCATTTTCCCCATCTGTAAAATGGTAGTGATATGACCAACCTCACATGAGTTCCGTGATATGCAATTAACTAATGGGCTAAATTCAGCCCTGGCATAACCAAGCATGACTCCTATTGCCTCGCACCAAAGCTGAGTTTGGTCCATCATTTCTAAACTTCACTGTGACCATCTGCTAAAAGCTGCTAGATTACTACAAAATATTGTATATGCACTCTGCTTGGAACGTGTTAGGGTCATGTGAGAAGAGCTGAGTTTGAAGCTGTACATTGAGTGGGCAGTAGATTTATTCACCTCCAGGAAAATGTGATCTGATCCTTCTTCAGGTCTACATCCCAACCCTGAGGAATGCTTTATGGCTACCTGGATTTCCATACTGCCTCTCACTTGAAGTCCCCAAAGCTCAACAACAGTGTGGTAAACTAGATCTAAAGGATCACTTCACCCATCACTGAAATGCAGACACCTCTGGAATGAAAGGCAGCAATTTTAAAACAGTGTGCTCAAATACAAGGAACCCCTGGCTCTTACTAGTACTCATTATGCAAGATCTGAAAAGATCACAACATGAGGTGGCACGCCTGTCAGGAAGAGCTCATTTTAGGTGTTTTGAAATAACACTATATATAAAATGGAGATGATCCCAGGATTCTTAGGTCTGCATCTGAATATAAATCCAAACTTTCCCACAATTAGGGAGTGTTTTGACCAGTGAGAAAGACAGCATTGGTTAAACCACAGAAGTGGGTGTTAGGAGGCCTGGGTTCTATTCTCAGCTCTGACACTAAATTGCTGCTTACCCCTTGGCAAATCACTCTACTTTTTGTGTCTCAGTTTACTCATATGCAAAATGGGGATAATGGTGTTTTCCTCCCTTAGAGAGAAGTTGTAAAGCACTTTGAGATACTCAGATGGAAGATACTTTAAAAGGGCAAAGGATTCGGTTATTACAAATCCAAATGGTTCTTCTTTAATTGTTGCTCAACCAAAACTGTGAAAGATGAAAATACGGCAGAGAAAAATCCATTTTCATCAAGATGCGCTGCTCAGCTCAGTGTCATCATCAACACGAAAAATGCCCAGGCTCAGAACTCCTGAAACTGCAAAGAGGCAGAAAACAGACTCCTATCTCTATCCCTATAGGATCCTCAACTACAGCAAGGTCATACCCTAAATTCTTGACCACTCAATTCTTTGGAAAGCAAATCCGAGTATTCTTTTGTTCTTTTATCTGAGATGTTTCTCCCTTAAATATTCTGCCCAGTTAGGATTTTTCCCCTTGTATACATGCTTTGTATGTTTATGTGCTAACAAATTTCTCCCATGGCTATTTTTCTCAGCCTTCATCAATAATAACATGTTGCTGCATCTTTCAGCCACTGAGAACCTCAGAGTTTAAACCTAGAAATGGGTCTGAACCAAGAAAATGGATCCAAACAGCCCTAAGATATCAAAGGGAAGCTTTGGAATTCAAAGCCAAATGACCCCTAGCTCTTTTGTCTATTAGGCTGTAAACTCTGGAGCCAGGAGACCCCTTCCTTTTGTATTCAGTGTAGCACTGAGCATACTGTTGGCACTTGACAAATAAATAACTGGCAGAACCAAAACTCCAAGAAGACTTGTCATTGATTTCAAGGGGCCAGGATTTTACTCCAGGTCTGACCATTCCCAAACTCTGGGAGAGTGTTTGAAATTTGGATCCAAGGTTTGTCATTTGCCCATCTTTGCTGATAACATTTAGAAAAGTCCTATTCTTATCTTTGGGAGTTAGCTGTCCATGTTCCAGAAACCTCAGTGTAACCTACCAGCACCTTGAGTGTATCAGTGATCACAAAGGAAAAGGCAAAGAAATGGATTAGCTTATGTTAGCATCATATTAACACTCCTCCTCTCTTCCATGGAAACATACAAATTAGAGAATGGAAATGGCTTATTAGGTACCATCTAGCCCATTCAGCTGCCAGTGTACATTTGTTCTCCACGGTTCATTGTCTAGGTCAAGAAATTAACAGGGATTCTACCATGTCCTTATTCCACAGCTCACTGTCATTTCCAGACACTCACCCTATGTTTCCCTTTTCTTAATTTCATCCATTACTCCTCCTTACTTCCCATTGCATCAGTCTAAGTGATTTCTCACCCTCCTTACAGTTTACGCCCTTCAGATCTTTTCAGATTGCTTCCTTTGTCTCCTTCAGTCACAGTTGGAGCAAACTAGACAGTCTATATTTCAGGTTCTTAAGATTTCTTCCTGATCAATCCTCCCTCCGATCTTTCTCACTGTTTTTCTCTGAACTCCATCCAACATCTCCCTGGTAATGTAGTGCCAGGCCTACGCTCCTGTACACCCTGCAGCCCAATGCCAGACCGTAGCTCCTCTTAACTCATGCTCACTCTGGGCCCCATCCTTCCCCCCTTGAGGTCAATGGAGATTTTGCCTTCAATGAGAGCAGGGTCAGTGCTAAACTTGGTATAAAATAGAAATCAGATAGCAAACCCTGTGAAATGCAAGTAAAGGGCATTTGTACTTGCTTCACCTACCAGCTAGAGGAGCAATTAGCTGAGAACTGTGCAGCATGAAGAAGCTTTTGCTTCTGTATGTCCATCTCATTACAACTAATTCAGATAGGATGACAGAAGGGCCACTGCACCCAGGAATCTGGCCTACATCCCACACATGAAGCACAGCTTAATGTTGGCTGATTCATTTTTCATTGTTTTAACATAAATATATTTTTCTAGCTGCAAGTTAGTTAAGTCTTAACTTTTCTCACAAAGAACTGGTTAAGAACAAATGGCTGAGTGTCCCGTGTTCCTTGCCTAAGGGCAAGATCACTTTAGTCACAGTTATTAGCTCAGACTGTAACAGATGAAAGGAGCTTTAATGAAAAGACTTCGAACGACATCTTGTACTCCGGCTGCTTTGTGACATGGGTGATGAAAAAGGCCTGCTAAAAATATCTAATCAAAAAAATGATCCCACTAAATATAGCTCCTGATACATCATGTGACTTTAAAGGTGCTTAAAAGGAGTTGAGACCCTGAGGTATCCCAGATCAGGGCCAGTGCCACGATGTTCTCTCATTAATAAAGCCTTTGTGTTACCATGTACAGCTGTATAGCAGAACCACACTCCATTCTGACAATTGAAAAAGGCTGAGAAATTCAGTTCTTGGCACCTTTCAGCATCTAACAATTTTAAATACTTCCAGAGTTTTTGCATTTCCAGAGCCAAATTTAGGTTTAGGCATATGTCTTCAAGGATATTTCTATAAGAAGTTGAAACCCAAAGTACCTTATAAGACATAGAAACTCCCTTTACCAAGTAAAAAAATGCAGCCACTTCTAGGATGGATTCTGGTAACTGTTTAACAGGGTGCAGCAACACCACACAGCTGGTCAAAATAGGAGGTAAAGGAGAATAACCTATCAGATTTAAACTGGAAGAGTAATTTTACTAGACAGATTTTAAATGGCCAGAACACCCAAGATAGCATCTTTATACTTCAAAAAGAAATTCTATGGGATCATTAATGACAACAACTGGTCAAGAACTCAGTTTTACACCCCATATGAAAGATGGCACTTCCAGCAACACAGCATTTCCTAGAACCACATGAAGGCAGTCAGTCAGTACTGACTTAGAGGGAAGAACATCTGTTTAGGTTGTAAGCTCTTTCAGACAGGTACTGCCTTTTATTATATGTTTGTATACTGCCAGGCACAATGAGGCATCAATTCCTCATCTGGAGCTCTTAGGCACTATCAGAATGAGTCTCTGTTCAGTCTAAGTGACAAGCGCTGCCATCAAGGATAATTTCTTACAGAACCTGGGTGAATATGAAAAATTTCAATTTCACCTGGTAGCAAGAGATACCAAAAACCGCTTCATGGACCTTCCCTCAATCTTTATTCTGGCCTGTGTTTCCAAGACAGTTTCCAGTAATGCACACCAATGTCCATTTAATGTACCAGACCAACTTTCAGTTTAAAATCCAACAGTTGCTTACCACTTATGAACAACTATGTACATGCTATCCTGCTCATCCACCTAGACAGCAAGTCACTGACTAGTTATTTTACTTAGTGGAAGTGTGGATCGAGGAATCTGTGAAAGAAAAAGGCTATGTTTTCTCTCTTGCCTTAAAGTAAATGTTTGGTTTGGGCTTCAATTAAATTCAAAGCTGACCCTAGAAATATCTGCAGATGAGGAATAAATCTTTTAGCATCTGTCATAAGGTGGCTGTCCCCTTTGAGGGGAGATGGACCAGTGCCCAAGTGTGAAACAATTAGTGCACCTCCACAAGTGGACAGAATGGGTAATGTCATGTGACAGGTGCATCATGTGGCTAAAGCAGGCCTTCTGGGAAAGTGAAAAGAGCAGAGGACAGTGGAGGAGCGAGAGGGGACAACTTCAGGCAAGAAGCTCTGGAAGTTGCTAATGGATAGAGAGCAGGAGGACAGACACTCAGAAAAGAAGCCCTCCTCTGATTTAAATGGCAACTATGAACAAAGCACCAAGAGGTAGGGGACTGGCTTCATAGGGTCACCACCTGCAGAGCATCCTCTCATAGCCTGCTGTGGGTCTGCAGCAGCCCTGCCTCAGTTTCCCCCTTCTCAGGACTGCTCTGAGGCTCCACAACCTTGGAGATAGCAGGGACATGATGGAGAGGGTTTTTCCATTCAGGAAATACATGCTAGTCTCCTTAGAGAGTCAGTTGTAATTTTAAGGGACACTTCCATGTTAAAAATAAAATGTTCTTGCCTGTATCTCTAACATTTTATATTATTAAAGGAGAGAGAATTTTTCAAAAATCTGATTTGCTCCATACCATTCATGCTATTTGTGTATTTTTTTCACTCCATGCTTATTTAACAATACAAGTAGGTTAGTCATTTTCATTTGGGTTCCTAGTCAATTCCATTTTCTTGAGCACTAATATAATTCCCTTATGTTGGCCTTGCAAACACTGCCAAACAACATTTACATCCAAATTTAAATATGTTTATTACATTTTTTGTTGTTTGCAATTCATGACAATTTTTTCCATCCATCCATATAATTTTTTCCATCCATATAAGATTTTGTAAATCTTTTGCAAAACAATAATTTGGCACCTAAACTGTCTTTTTAAAATAATGAAACTATATTGCTTCAGATTTGTTTGTGTTGTTTATTTATTTGTGCTCTGATTGGAAGAATCTGCTACGTTTGGAATGGCTTTTTGTCAAAGGACTGCTGTGTTCAGATTGTTTCATCCATCACCTTTCTTCCTTTCTCTAATCAGCCTACCCTGTGGCGCATCAGGGCAAAATATTTTGTATGGTATCTGATCATCAAAATAAACTGTGGACCTAATTTTGAAGCTACAGCAGTTTTACACATTTAAACCTCCATTGACATTCACAACTCTGTTGATCTCAATGATCTACGCTGATGTGGAAGATCAGAATGAATTCCCACAATCACAATGAATGTGCAGGGTTAATGTGCAGTTCAACTATGAATGCTCATTATTTTATGAGATGTTTATACAATGCTGTATAAAGAGAGGAAAAGTTTTATTCCTACTCAGAAGTTTACACAGAGAAAATTCTAGCACTGTTCTCCATGAGGGAGATATGGGGACATTTGTATTCTCACCATCTACCACCTCTTTGTTATATATACAACTCCAACCCCTTTAGCCCAATCTGCTCTGGTCCCCACTAGTGAATAATTCCAGGATCTTTGACATGAGGTGGACTCACCCATCAAATAAAGTGCCTGGTTTTTAATTGCTGTTCTTTCCCATATACATCTTTTGAAAGATGTGAAGAAATGAACTCATTTGTTCTACCAGGATCTGTAAACACCACTGTGGGAGTCAGACTCCTTGGAAGGGGAAAGTAATGTTAATAGAAGCTCCGATCTGAATGCAGAGGGAGTTCATATACTCAGAAACCTAAGCTGGAATTGTTACTTTCATAGCAAAGAAGGCAGCACAAGTTCAGTGTCAGTGTGAAAAATCACCAGCACCAAGGACAGCAGCTTTGGCATTGCTTTGATGTCAATGACACCGGTAAGTATTAGGTGTATTGATGATGCTCATTTGAATCCAGACTGTGAGTCCTTGGAGTTAAATGCAAAGTCAAAAGTCTGACTTGCAGATGCTGCACTTTGTAATAAGGATATGATCAACCTTATTTATTAATCCTTCTGTTAACAAATGTACCAGCGGTAAGGATCAATTCTGGGACCTCCCAGTCCTCTCCTTCCACCCCCAGCCAGCCAACCTACCAGCCCTCCCACTCTGTTCTGCTTCTTTGTGTGATGCTGCTGTCCTTGTACCACTCTGCATACAAGCTTTTCCCTCTGCCTGTTGCCAGTGCTCAGACAAATTGGCTTTTCTCCTATGGAGCCAGTTAAGTTTTGTGGTGCAAAAATGTTGTACAAAAATGAAATCTGAAGATTGCTCCCAGATACTAATGCTGGATCTGTCTGGACACCCCACTAGGAAATAGCAGGATTAGTGACACAGGACTCGAGGGTGGCAGGACACCATCTGTCAGGTCAAGGTTTCCTGGTTCTCAAAAAAGTAGTGACCTAGGCCTATGAGCCCCAGCCCATGGCTTTCTGATGAAACAAAATCATTTGGTTTTGGTTTACAATTAAATTTAAAAATGAAAAAATGCTGATAAAAAAATCTAGCTTTTTCATTTAAAAATTGTGGGGGATGTCCTACTTTTTCACACTTCTGTTACTTTTCCAAGTGGAAAAAGGAGGATGAGAGGACTTTTAAAACAGGAGAAAGTGGGATTTTCCCCACTCAGCTCTAAATGAAAAGTTTCAAAAATTTCTTGAAACTTTTCAAATGAAATGAAAACTCTTTTGCATTTTTCTTTTAATTTTTGTGAAACAAACTTACCTTTTCCCAGCCAGCTCTATGTGGGAAGGAAGTTTCCATTTTCTTGCTCAGAACTTGAAATTGTTTTTCCACTTTGTGTTCAAGCACCCTGCTGGGATCTTGAGCTGTGCTCTCCATGGCAATTTCATTCATTCCCTCGCACTGGTGCCTGATCTGAGCCTGTGGGGAGCGCTCACCTGCTCATTAAACTTTCACCTTCCACTCCTGTCTGTCCTAGAATCCCAGTGGGTTTCCCAGGCACCTGCTGTGATACCGCTTGTCTTGTTGGTACTTTGTGACTTCTGTGGCTAACTTTTCCTCCAGCAGCTTGCTCATTAATTTTTTCCTGGCACCAGGATGTAAACAAAATGTGGGCAGGTACTGAGCGATCCTTGTTGGCGGTGACTTAATGCAGGCAGAGTGGGAGGACACACATCACATAGAAAAAAAGATTTTTGCAGTGCGTTGCAAGTTGCCAATCTTGACCCTCTCTCCTCTCACCACTTGTGTCATTGGGCAAGGATCCAGACTCCTCCTAAGCACACTGCTGCTCTGATAGATTTGTGCAGGGAAAGAGACCACAAAGAAACCATGAATCTGAACAAAGTGTAATTGTGGAGCACTAGATTCCCAGGTGTCAGTGCTGTGACAGCTGCGCATGCACTTACCTTTTCCCTTTATGTTTAAACAAATGGACCATCACTAATCCGCTTTGGAAATGGATTGCCACTGCAACCTTCCTCCCACTGGACGTTCTGCTGCCAGCAGCAATGTTGATTGGTGCCAGCTCTCAGTCAGGCCAGGATCAAAAGAGTGTCAAAGAACTATGAGGGGTTCCGTACTTCATTATCTGTCAGTGATTCCACATCAAATTTGCTGAGATTACAAGTCATACAATGATTATTTTCTAACTTGACCTGGGATCTGCAAATCCACTTCTGCCATTCCTGTCTCTCTAATCATCTCTAGTAATAAAGATTCCTCAAGCAGAATTTACCTGACCATTTTGCTGATTATCCACAGGGCATACCAGAACCCAATTTACTGGCCTGTGGCTGTACTGGGTCTTTAGTGCTAACAGTAGTAAAGAACTGTTTGTCTGAGTAAAGCAGGCAGATCAGTATCCTGAGACATAGGGAGCAAACTCTGGGCCTGGCTCTCCCTTACCTTCCACTTCATGTTATCATTTACACTGCGCAAAGTGAGTGTTAAATGCTGCCATAGGAGTAAGTGAAGCATTCTGCTATGATGATGTTTTACACCCACTTTGAACAGGTATAAACAATGGTACAAAAATGCAACCAGGGTATCATTAATCCCACTGTCTTTTGAATAAAAAGGTGTCATTTTTATAACCTGTTTTCCAGCAGTAACTAGAGTTTAAAAAGAAAGCGCATTTATTAGAGCCCTGATCAGACATTTTGGCAGCATATGCATTTGGCAAACTGTGTGTTTCCACACAGGATAGTTTCATCCTATTATTAGCTAATCCAGAATGATCAATTGCTCACGTTTATAGCACAGCAATTATATGACAATAGATTGTAAATTGATTGCAGATTTAGGTTGGAGTTTTTTAACTAAAAAATGACAGTGGAAGAGTAAGTGTGGAGATGAAGAGCTTCCTCCCTCTCTCTCTTTCTTTCTCATGGGCTGGCCCTAGGCATGGCAAATACATTTGTGTTTTGGCAAAAAAGGTTTATTTGCCATTGGTAAAGGTTTCTTTAAACCTCATCCAAACTGAAATCAATCGGGAGCCAAATCATCTATCTAACCAGATGATCCTTTTGTTGTGGAATGTATGCACCTTCCAAAAACCACTGGGGAGCAATAAACACAGAACAAGGGAGGAGGAATGTCTGAGGAACTGTTAAACTGAACACGTTTACCATGTCACCACATCTGGGTAAATGTACATTTCCCCTGCAGCATTTTTACTACATTAGTCAATTTAGCCTTGAAGTGAGAAGTTAAATGCAAACAGGAACTGTGATTGCAGAGTGATGCGGCACTCAGTTGAGAGGACAGGTAAGGTACATTCTATACATGGTTTTGTCTCTAAAGGTTAACTCACGTGAAGGTCCAACTTTATGCTTCATAGCATAAACTGATCACTATAGGGGTGAGGAAAAGAGCCCTACACTGTACTCCATCCCGTGTTCAGCATGCGCAATTGTCCACACGTATTACAAAAAGGACCTGAAAGGAGGAGAGGAGCCAGTGTTTGAGGGGTAACTTAAGAGGTAACATAAATGGCTTCGTAAATTACACTTTAGCAGAATGGTTGAATTTACACACCAGCAGAGTGGAAGGACAGGAATGTACCAGCAAAAGTTATGATGCAAGATAAATAAATAGCAACAACTCCCATACTTACACTCCCTTACGCTCTCTTGTTACCTACCTTAATGTGACCTGGCCACTCTGCCCCTTTCACATATAGTTTACACCAGGCTACAATGATTTATACCAGTGTTCTGATGTGTAAATGACATCACCACTTACATCAACTCTGAATTTAACTCCTGCTGCATTTTCTTTTTAATGCATATTGGTTTTTACATGGACCAATAAAAGGAAACGCTAATTTGGCAACTAGGAAAACATCTGTAAATACATCTCAGAGTCCTGATGACATCCCAGCCCATTCAGGCTGCACATTAATGGCTCAGTATATTGCCTCAGACAAATTTATATGTGTCTAACTCTCAAGTCAGTGGTCACCTTTGAGCTGCTCTCTAGCTAGTGAACTTCCATCAGGCAGTCACCTGTTTTTCCTCAGCCTGAAATGTTAATATTTCCAGATGCTGATTAACTCTGTGAATTGATTGGGCTCCAGATGTGTCAGCCAAGCAGTATTTCATCCAGGACTCTGTCAGCCACGGGATAGTTCGGAGATATTTGCTATAATCAATTATCACTGACAGATCTATCCCAGATGGCTTCTTGGAAGCAGCTCTCATGCTCCTGTGGCAATTCCTTGATGTTACAAATAGAACCACGTGAACTGACTCTGGCAAAACTCTGAACGACACAGAACTCACCTGTTTTCATGTTTCCTGCACAAACTCAAGACTCAGACCATGTGCATCAAAAAGTGCACAGACTTGAGTCCAGTTTCAACAGGATCATGGCTGTTTTATGATTCACTATTTCATTGCAAGACTGGATAAAACACTTTGGTCTCAGCAATGTTTTGCTTGGTATTCTGAAATTGTTTGGACCTGAAGCTCACAGCAAGACCCAGAGGATCAGAAACCACATCAACTGGAACCAAAGGAGATATTTGCATGAACACCTGTGAAGATAACTCAAGTTTCACACAGCATAGGAGAGAGACATGAAACTTCAGTACAGAATCAGTTAGATTTACAGGAGCTCAGATGAGGAGGAAATATTTAATTTATGACTTTTCTAAGAACTTAATTAAATGAATTCTGTAAGAGGAATTTGGAAATACACAACAAATAGGATGAATGGACTTTATGCAAGTGAGAAGGGCATGGGTGCTCTTATGATTAACCCAGGATTAGAACACAGGAGAACAGGTTTTGTTCCCAATTCTGACTCACTGTGTGACCTTGGGCAAATCACTTAATAGCTCTGTGCCTCAGTTTCCCCATCCAGAAAATGGGATAATAAAACTGCCCATCTTTGAAGTTGTTAAGAGGCTTACTTAACTGATTAATATTTGTAAAATGCTTTGAGATCCTTGAATTTGAAGGTAGTACCAACTTTTATGGTGGCTGTGAGAATAATAATAATAACCCAGTCAGCTACTTACTAGCACTGGGTGACCTAGCTTCAATAAAATAAAAATAGAGTCAAACAGGAAAAGAAATGTGTTGGTATCCAAAAAAATTTTTACTGATTTGGACACAGAAAGGGATATGAAAGAGATGGGTGTTGAAGGAAAGATTTGAAGGAGGAAATGGACAAAACATTGCAAAGAGTGTCATTTTTGTTAGCATTTCAAGCATACAAGAAGCTAACGAGCCTTGTAAATTTCACCAGAAAACCTGATCTCTGAAGATTTCCCCCAGCCTGAAGTTTCCTCAAACGTATGATCTGCAAATTCAGCAGGAATGTTAATTACAAAAATATACATTGATTACTCATGCTCCAGGGCTTCAGGAAGACCCTGCTGATCACCTGCAGGGGTCAGGAAGGGATTTTTTTCCACCCTATGTATCCTGGGGTTTTGTTTGTTCATCTGTATCCATCCTCTCAAACGTGATAGCTTTCTTTGACAGGGTAACATGCCTTGTGAATGGCAAGAAGTGGTAGATGTGGTATATCTTGACTTTAGTAAGGCTTTTGATACTGTCTAACATGAATTTCTCATAAACAAACTAGGGAAATACAACTTAGATGGAGCTACTATAGGGTGGATGTGTAACTGGTTGGAAAACCATTTCCAGAGAATAGTTATCAGTGGTTCACAGTCAAGCTAGAAGGGCATGCCAAGTGGGATCCCGCAGAGATCACTTCTGTGTCAGGTTCTGTTCAATATCTTCATCAATGATTTAGATAATGGTACAGACAGCACACTTATTAAGTTTGCAGATGATACCAAGCGGAGAGGGGTTGCAAGTGCTTTGGAGGATAGGATTAAAATTCAAAATGAACTGGAAAAACCGGAGAAATGGTCTGAAGTAAATAAGATGAAATTTAAAAAGGACAAATGCAAAATACTCCACTTAGGAAGGAATAATCAATTGCACACTTACAAAATGGGAAATGACTGCCTAGGAAGGAGTACTGCGGAAAGGAATCTTGGGGGGTCACAGTGGATCACAAACTAAATACAAGTCAAAAGTGTAACACTGTTGCAAAAAAAACACAAACCATAATTCTGGGATGTATTACAGGAATGTTATAAGCAAAACACAAGAAGTAATTCTTCCACTCTACTCCGCACTAATTAGGCCTCAGCTGGAATATTATGTCTCGTTCTGGGTGCCACATTTCAAGAAAGATTTGGACAAATTGGAGAAAGTCCAGAAAAGAGCCACAAAAATTATTAAAGGTCTAGAAAACATGACCTATGAAAGAAGATTGAAAAAATTGGGTTCATTTAGTCTGGAGAAGAGAAGACAGAGGAGGGACATGAGAACAGTTTTCAAATACATAAAAGTTTGTTATAAGGAGGAGGGAGAAAAATTGTTCTCATTAACTTCTGAGGTTAGGACAAGAGGCAGTGGACTTAAATTGCAGCAAGGGCATTTTAGGTTGGACATTAGAAAAGCCTCCTACCTGTCAGGGTAGCTAAGCACTGGAATAAATTGCCTAGGGAAGTTGTGGAATCTCCATCTTTGGAGATTTTTAAGAGCAGGTTGGACAAATACCTGTCAGGGATGGTGTAGACAATGCTTGGTCCTGCCATGAGTGCAAGGGACTGAACTAGACGACTTCTCAAGGTCCCTTCCAGTTCTACAGTTCTATGATTCTATGAGAGAGGGCCACAGCTGGAGATGGGAAAATGGGTGGGTGAGCCAGTGCTCTGAGGTGGCACCAAGCCGCCTCTCTCTCAGGTGTTTGGTTGGCTGATTCTTCCTTACATGCTCAGGTTTTAACTGATCACCATAAATAGAGTCAGGAAGGAATTTCCCCCCAGACCAGCAGTGACACTGGGAGTTTTCATCTTCCTCTCAGCATGGGGTGTGGGTCACTTGTTGGGATTATATTGGTCTATCTCAGGCATGGTCTACACTAGAAAATTAGGTCAGTTAAACTACATCAGTAAGGAGTGTGAAAAATCCACACTCTTGAGCAGCGTTGTTAAGCTGACCTGAGTCCCCATGTAGACAGCACTAGGTCGGTGGAAAAATTCTTCGATCAAATGAAGTACCACCCTTGGGGAGGTGGATTACCTATGCCAACGGGAGAACTCCTCCTGTCAGGGTAGTTAGTGTCACTCTACACTGAAGCACTACAGCAATGCAGCTGTTGTAGCATTTTAAGTATGGTCAAGATCTCATTTAATGAATTCCCTGCCAGTGCAGCCCTGGGGCCTTGGTGCACCTCATTCCTGCCTAATCTCTGCCTGTGTCACACAATAGTTTAGTTTCCTGTGGGCTGTAATACTTTAATCTAATTTCATTTATTGGATTTACTGTGCAGGTGCGGGATGGTGTTGGTGGCCTTTCATATGCAGGAGGTCAGATTGGATGATCTGGTGGTCCCTTCTGGCTTTCAACTCTATGACATTACACCAAGACCCACTGTTATCCTCTCTCTGCTGAGCTCCAGTGTTGAGAAGGGGAAATCAGATGTACAAGGACACTGGTTATAGTGTGGCTGAAACACTCCTAGGACACCTGAGTGCATAGAGCTGTCAGCAAGCGTGCAGAAAGGATTAATTGTATTTGCATTCTGCAAGGTTTTGAATATGAGTTCCATCCGCATCAGAGTGGTTTGGATGAACCAGCTGCACATTAAGAAACAAAGCTGGTTACCTATTTGTGACTGACTATATGTCTCTCATTTTACACCTTTCTTTTTCCTAACAATTCATTTTTCCCCCAAATCACTCAAAGCATAGACAGCATGTGGCTAAGGGATTTACAGGGCTCAAGTGATTGTCAATGAGTGACAGAGTCCTTCACTGCAGGGACATTTGTTCCTATCTGGCCCAGATGTGAAAGTCGTTCTGCTTGATGGCTGTGCAATGACCTCGCTAAAAGGCATAGGTGGTCTCAGTCCAATTCCTAGTGGAAGTGTCCGCAAGGATGCCAAGGATTGAATGAGCATAAAAACAACAGAGCTCCCTCCCTTTCAAGACGTAAGGTGCATTTATCAGGGCAGCATGAAGGAAGCTTGTACTACCACTGCTGTAGCTGTTATCAGTTCTGTAAATTAAGAAAAACTTTCATTTCTTGACATTTTCCATATTGCCCTTTTCTCCAGCCCTAAATCCACTTTTAAAACAAAAAAAACAGCATGTCTTTCACTGAGTTCCTTTGAACTTAAAAACTCTCATATGGCCTAGCATTTTGTTATACCTACTAGAAAACATGCCACCTCTGCAATGTGCTTATCAACTTGGGCAGCTGGAGATTACTGTTACTTTTCATTCACAGAAATTTCCCTCTTATAAAACACTGGTACAAATTCCAGACTTCTATCTGCTTGTGTGATCCTGAGATATTGGCTCTTCAGTAACTGAACAGAATTTAAAATGCCCCCTGTTAAAGTAGAGAGCAGCAAAGAGAAAATTGCAGTACATGAAGTTTCATTTCTGGGTAGCTAAAATTATGTGTGAGATACAAGCAAGTATATTATTCATCTCACTCAAGGGGGAAAGAAAAAGACCCTCATGGAGAGCAGACTTAGTCTCTAGTTCTAGTTTGTCAGTTTCATGATTACAATGAGATTAAAACACCTTGCAAAACGGACAGCTGTAGCAGTTCAAGCAGTTGTGATTATTCTTTGGGGCAGATTCTTTTGTCAGTGATACCAGTGTAAATCTAAAGACTTCATTAGGTTTAAATCAGGTATAATTTTAACCATGCTCTGTTATAAAATATAGGGCAGTGCAGAGTTCAGCAGTTTTCGTTTTCTGGGGTTCAGGGAGAAACTGGGGTTTTGGGTTTCATTCATATGGGATTCTCACACTGAGTTTTGCTTGCCAAATTTTGAGATTCTATCCTGAGTCTCATAATGTTTGGTGCCTTTTTAAAGCCCCAGCTCCCAGAGTTATGTGAATACATGAGAATCTCGGCTTTAATTTTTAAAAGAGTACATTTCTAGCCCTTATGGTGGCAGAGAAAAGCTTCAAAATGTGACCAGAGTGCATCAGAAAGACTCAAAACCAGAAGGCAAATTAAAAAAACCTATATCTTTGTTTCTTTTTTAAATCTCATGCCAATTTTAGAGATCTGACTCATGATCTTTTAATGCTTCATGTTAACAGTATCGTTTCTAGGTTTGAATGAACCCAAAACCTAACACAAATCTCAGCCAAAGTTTTGCCCAGTTTCCACCTGAACCATAAGCAAGCTCAGTTTTGAAACTTCAGACTTCAGAACGCAGTGTTCTGGAGAGCACCACTCACCCCGATTGCCCCTGCTGGGGCCAGGCCTTTCCTTTCCAAACACAATAGGATTGCCCTTTTTCTCCATCTCAGCCCAGCAGGACTGTCCCTTTGTTTCTTTTTCTTTTCACTGTCCACTGATGATTTGTTTCCTCCTTCAGACCCTGTGTTTTAATGTCTATGCATCTGAGTGAGCTGATGAGATAAATGATGGACAGCACTAGGGAAGATAAGAAGAAAGGGGACTAGAAAGAAAGATGAGAGGCAGAATGGTGGCAAGGAAAAACAAGAAAAGGAGGCTGGGGAAAAGATACTTCAACACTTACATCAACATGGGCCATAGATGCTGGTGTGAAAGGTGCTATAGAAAACATGGGGGGAAGGTGTTTCAGCCAATTCAAAACATTATTCTGTGTCATCAGGAAAACAAATATTTTTCTTAGGTTAATTCCTGCTTCGTGCACAAAATTGCCTCTCCATGAGTACAGGTCAAGTGCCTTTATTTGTTTCTGGTGGTTTCTGGCAGGCAAGAAGAGCCATTAAATTCCTGCCTTTCTATAAGAAAAGAGACACTAGAGGAATTTGCCACAGAGCTATGTAAGTAGATTAAATTAGATAAACTAATAAGGTGAAAGGCATTGAAGAAGCAGTCTCTTGTGAGCAAAGTGAATCACCTTTTACTTGTTCAGATTCCCCATAGATTGGAACAATTTTCTGTCTAAGATATCTACTCTGTACATACCTCCATTTTCCACCCCAAGCTACCTCCTCTTTCTCTTCACACAGGCCTGGTCTACACATAAAAGTTAGGTTGTCATAGCAACAGCAAAAAATCTACACCCCAGAGCACCAGGGCTATACTGGGCTATCCCCGGTGTAAACCTGCTCTACGTTGACAGAAGAATGCTTACGTCAATCTAGCTACCATTGCTCAGGGAAGTGGTGTTCCTACAGCAAGAGAAAAACCCATTCCATCGCTGTAAGTTGCTTCTATACTATTGGGTTACTCAGGCATAATTACAGCATTGTCGTTATGCCATTATAGTCCCCATAGTGTAGACATGGCCACAGTCTCTCCATTATCATTGCAAGAGCTTTCTCTTCAGCAGCTCCTGCCATCTGGAATTGCTTCTCTATAGCTTCATACCATCCACTCTCCTCTAATTTCCAATCTCATCTGGAAATGTTTTCCCATGGCTGTTCTGCTATCAGCCTTATGTCTGATTGCTTTAATTAAGAGACCGGAAGGGATGACCTTAGGGTCTAATCATCAGGTTTGACATAATTAGACTCCTGCACTCAGAGTCAGATGTTGGCAGGACTGCTTCAGCCTTTCATCCTTCTGAGGCAGCTGAACAGCTCCATGCAGTTCGCTTTGTGCTAGGGTCTTTCATAGAAAAGTGTTAGAACAAATGTTGTCTTCTCTGCGAGGACGTGAAACATCCTAAGGCACTTTTCATAAATCAGCTTTGCCTTTACATCCTTGACCAAAATATTTCTAACGTCCACACCAGAGGTAGCTGCATTTTAGTGATACTGAATGACTATATTTGCAAAATGCAAAGTGATCCTTTGGGGCAGAAGGCATTATATAAATATCATTGATATCTATTCACTATTTAAAAAAAAATAAAGGAGACAGGTCTGTGCACACTATGATGGGCTGCTGCAATTGTGAGCGTCATTAAGTAACTGGGACCAGAGCAGAATCAGCAAAATAACAGGGAGACTATTTTCATGGAGTGTCCAGCTCCTCTAAAACAAGTACTTTAAGTCGCCTTATGCATATAGGTGCTAATGACTTCTGCTGCACAAAATCACAACTGCTCAGCTATGTGTCATATAGATTCCATACTATTGACAGTTAATGAAGAATCTCTTTTACTTCAAGTGGTGCTTTGCTATACTTTTTCTGAGTGTGCACTTTAAGATCAGTTTCTGGGTTATCTGAGACCTTGAGGACCATTTAGGATGCATCACTTTCACAGACCCAGGGATTCTGGGACATACTTTTACTTGTTAATTATTCTTGTTTGTTGTACAGAGGTGTGAGAGCTACAAAAGCAGCCAAGCAGTGAAAGGTTAGTCCCTGTGATGGCCAAGCTAAACAGGACGCAGGCATTACTGAAATCCCACTACTGGGGCTCTGTGGGTAGAAGTTAAACTGCGCCTGTACCTTGTTTAACTTGGCTACATTTATGTAAGTAAGTAGTTACCATAATTAATATATTGTTACTGTAGCTGAAGTATAAGGCTCATAACCAAACCTTCTATCCTCACTGGTTCTGTAGTGATGTTGCCATACTGTTACCTAGTGGTGAAACTGCAAGAAAAACAGTTGAATAAAGTTGATTAGACAAGGTAAAGTACAAATATTGGTACAGAGATGGGCAAGGAAAGATGTTGGAATCTAGATCCACTGATACAAATATTGACAGACAGTGAATTTCAAAGCCACAGGCAGGAATATCGGTGGAAACAAGGCACATTCGTACACATGAGTGTTCCCACAGCTGCTTATGTTCTGACTCAACCAAGAATCAATGTCATGTGACTAACTAAGACCAAACACATTGAAGAAACACTCCTCAAATTCTGGAGTTTTGCAGTCAATCCACAAAGTAAAACATGCATGAAGATATTGGATGAATAAATTGAAATAATAGAGAAATCCCTGTCTGTTCACAGACATTCTTCAGGCAGGAAAGGAGGTTAAATTCACCATATAAATTACTGGCTATGAATTATTCAAAACAAAATCACTCATATAATGCTGCAGATGCACATAGTATTTTACTGATATACCACAGATCACATTTTGCCCTCTACCTCTTCTTCTGGGGGGGGGGAGGATTCCATGCATCTTACAGTCTAAAGGCCAAATTCTGACCAAGTGCTCCAAGATTCACGACCTCACTTTGTGCTATGATGAGGTGCTAGTCAGAATTTGAATGATGAATGTAGACCCTGCCTGCTTTTTTCAGCTGCCTTCTGTAATAGCACAGAGCCAGCTGGGCACAGAGGCATTAGGGTGCCTCTCTTTTTTTAAGGGTAGTGCAGTTGCACACCAGCACCCAAAACAAGAACTATGGCTGGATTTCTTTTGAGGACTTCAGCTCCAGCCCCTTCTAATGCAACCTGGCAATACCTAGGGCACAATCTAGCTCTACAGCAGGGAATACTGACAGACCTAGCTGGCTCGTTCAGGGAAGAGAGGCAGTGGGGATGCTACTAGGGAGACAAAGAGGTGCTGTCATATTTCTGTGCACATGGAGGAGGTCAGCCAGAACAGGAAACATTCTGACATCTTTTTTTTTTTTTTTTTCAATTTTTAAAACACAAATTATTCCCCTGGTTACCTTTAGCCAATGGAATTCAGGCCCGGGCCTTGGGTAAATGGCATGGAAATGAGTCTGAAATACAATTAAGAGAATATGTCCCTGCCAGGTGGGATTATTCATATTTTATGAGTCCAAATGTGTTTTGCATGTTGCGGCTTGTGTTCCCATTAACTCCCAGGCATGAAGGCAAATCTGCAAACACCGACAGCAGAATGCAGACAGACTGTGAAGTGTGTCAACTTCAGCTGAAGTGTGGGTCTGTCAGCTCATAAAGCCAAGCATGGCACTCTTGGCATTAATCACTCACTGGCTGACCATCATAACCTTGGCACAATGTATGAGGAACCAAGGATTCTGCCATTGTCACACACTCTGGCTGGGAGGGACTAGGAGAACTGATTATGAGGTGAATGCCTTTAGTTTTATTCCCTTTTTTAATTATAATTAGGGCATGATCCTTTCCTCCATAAGGAGGTGCCAAACTGAATTGCAACTGTAGATCCAGGCCTCACCCCTCCGTGCCTTAGAGACATTTGGATCCGAACCCATCTCTGTTGTATTTTCTATACTCAAACACCAGCCATATTCTTTATATGAATGACTTTTAGTTCAGTTTAGATTAGGGAAAATGATCAAACAACACAGAAGTACAGTATGCACATCTCCTCTGTGACAGGTTACAGCTCAGAAGACAAAATGGCTACTGTCTCTGTGCTCTTTGAAATATAAAGGTGCAGCACATAGAAAAGAAAGGTATCACAGTCTCCTATCAACATGCATCACAAACTTTATAGAGTATCTTCATCTTGAAAGATCATCAAGTGCTTTACAAACAGTGGGATCCAATTGTGAAGACTGTCATATTTTTATTCAACCAAAACACCCATTCATGTCAATAGGATTTCTCACTAAGAAAAAATTGACTATGTTCTTCAGTTCTTGACCCAATCTATATGTTAATATATTTATGGCTTTATTATATAGTGTTGGATTTAACCTATGAATCCCTAAAGGTTTGTTAGGCAAGTCTCTGAGGTACCTAGGCCATTCTTCCCATGTGATATTGCAGCAGTTGAGATCAGTAAAACCAATCAGACTGACACCTGATTTAACTGAGAGGGGGCTGCTGACAGGGGATCATAAAACTGTAGTTTATGGGAATAAACTCAGTCTATGCTGAGCGGGGTTCTTGGGGAATATGTGACTAACCCCAGAGAAAAGGAGCTATCACTCTTTTAAGGACACTGGACAGGACATCAGCTCAAGATGGATAATCATGGGAAACCAGTTATGAAGGGCTAAGAACAGCAATCAAGG
Source organism: Mesoclemmys tuberculata (assembly GCA_007922155.1). Classification (NCBI taxonomy): domain Eukaryota; kingdom Metazoa; phylum Chordata; order Testudines; family Chelidae; genus Mesoclemmys; species Mesoclemmys tuberculata. Next base: position 35,492,228 of record ML675611.1, read on the forward strand.
ATGGCAGCCAGGAGTGCTGTGACTGGCAGCATTTTTTGCAGTTTTTCTGTGACTTTAATGAGACACCTCAAAGGCACCTACATTTCTGAGAGTGACAGAGGTACCTGAAAGAAGCCAAGCGTCTCATCAACAGACACATCAGGAAGAATAATCAAGGTACCTGAAGCAAAACTGGAAACAGCTGAGCCATTTAGAACAGGAAGGATCAAAATATGGTGAGGCTGTACATGTAATCTAGAGATAGACAGAGAGAATGAATTACTTAACTCATGTCTCACCTCATACCAGGTAAGAGGAAAGATCCAAATGGATAATAAGAAATCTAATATTTTCCTCCTATTATTATCTTAACAGAAGCTTTCACATCAAGAGATTCCAAAGAGCATGGGTGGATGGATGGATGGATGAGAACCATTTGACACGGAAATGTAGCCCTCTTGTATGTGGAGTGCGGTAGGTGTTTAACAGTGACCTGCTATACCATTCAAAGAAAGGGAGGCAAAATATGGTGTACAACTGATAGTGCAAAGGGGATTTAGGGAGGCAGGATGTACTTACTCAGATTAGAAGTAAACTAAAACAGAGTTTGCAGCCCTTACACTTTCTAATCTCCAAAGGTAGCAGTGACGTTCTGCTGCTTGGACATTTAAAACAGAATTGGACAAAGCCCTGGATAATAGGAAGTAGGGAACAGAAATGGGCCTGAACCATAACCCCGTATTTGAAAATTTGGGGTGGAGGTTAGAATCCAAACCCAAACCTGGATCTGAATTTCTCACCTATTTGTTTAGCCCCTATTTGTCTAATGGGTTAAATACAAACTCTGGATCTGAATATCCTCAAATTTTGAGGTTGAGATGAGGGACCCTGAAATCCAGAGCTTGATCCAAACATGGCCCTCAGGTCTATTTCCAGCAGGGAATAACCCTGTTGAGGCCCCCAGAAGATGAACAACACTCTCTTGCCAGGAATCTACAGTCCTGCAGAATGAATTCCATTGTATAACAATGACTTCCTGTGAAAAAGTCTTCTCTCCCCGCTCTCCCCTCACCTTCCTCCCTGTCCCACAGCACAAAGTGAAATATTAAGGTTCCATGGCTCTAAATGTCCTATTGGGTGTTCGTTGACTCTGATTTCTGTGATTCTCTGAACAGGGCTCCATGTCCTGTGTGGGCAAGAGGTCCTATAGGGGTTCTCAGTTTCTTCAGCAGGACTTGTTCTTCATCCAGCACGGAGGTTAGATGCTATGCAGTGTGCAAGACAGAGAGCCACAAACTTAATGATGGGAATAAAAATATGATCAATGGAGGCTTGCCAATTTCCACCAATGGAGGATCCACCCCAAATATCCCAAAGCTGCCTCATTCACTGAGTACTCCCTGCCACAAACAGACAGTGATATTCCTTTAACAATAGACTTTGTGATTAAAGATCCTCTCATAATGCACCTGTGAAAAGGGGCAACGTTAAGGTTCCACAGACAGCTCTGACTTTGGCATTTTCTTACTTCTGAGTGCCACACTTTGCAACCTCAACTTTCTTTAAACATAGTGTTTTTATGGAGAGTGTGTGTGTGTGCGCACGCGCGCATGCGCATGTGTGTGACTGTCATTAATGGATGCCGATTACCTTAGTACCTGTTTTCCAATCCCCTCTTAAAAGCAACTGCATTATGTTCACATATGTTTTAAAATACAAAAGCATCAAACAAAGGTTTTTAACTGAATGTAATAAAAAATTCAACTGCATTATTATTTTTAAATAGACCAGATTTCTCTTTCCCTTGAGTTGGGACTGAGAATAATCAGGATCTCCCATAAGACTACATGAAAAGATGAAGAGCAGGCAAACCCAGCCAAGTGCAGCCCTGCCAAGAATTAGACACACAGCTCCATCAGCAGGAGGGCTTGCTTTAGCAAAACCTACCTCAGCCTGCATCTGAAAGATTATTTCAAATAGAAGTGTTAGTGTAAAGGGTGCTAGAAAAACTGCAGATAAAATTGGTGGGGAATCTACAGGAAAAATACTATCTACAGAATCTCCAGAAAGATAAGATATAATAATAACAATATCATATATTTTATAGTCACTTTCATCTCAGAGGATCTCAACATGTTTTACAAGCTGCATATCTGCAGGAGTCACTACACCCAATACTGAAATGCACTCATCTTTGGGCTGGAACACAACACCACAAAGCAGTACTTTTAGATCACAAGGATAAGATGAATGCTGTATGCATTGAAATCTCAGAATGAGTTCAGCAAGATAGAATAGTTACTCAATATTTGGCCTGGACATTTGGGTAAAAAATGCTTCTCTTGGGAAAATGCCATGGGACATTTAATGACCAAAACTAGTCCAGGCCTCCATCTTACATCTCAAGTGGAAAAAAGATGGCACAACTGAGCAGCTCATGCTGGGGAGCTGCTTCATCATTGACTAAAAGGAAGGGGCACTAGCTACACAACAGGCATAATGATTACTTAGAAATCAAACCAAGGGTTTATGCAGTACTTTCCCCAATGTAAGCTTTCTTTAAGTCCATATGTTTCTTAGGACATATCTAGAAAAATGTGTTTTTAAATGCATTTGCTAATGTACTTTGACTGTACACAGTGTTCCCTCAGTACTTCAGTGTAGACAGTGAGAGTCATGTTTAAAAACTGCTGTGACATTTCCCTCTGCAGTCTAGACTGGTGTATAACTGGGTCACCCCAAACCCTCACTTCTGGAGCCGATCTTGCACTTGCTATACCGTGTGAACCCCCACTCCTGGGTCAACCCAGGCGCAGCCTCCTGCAAGCGGCAGTTACCTTAGTGAGTGAGTGCTTCTGGCCAGCTGCTCATGGGATTATGCAATCAAATGACCCCAGTAAACACCCCCACCCCCAGTCCCAGATGCAACCCTAGGAACTGCCATGTTACAGAGCACTGAACTCTGCAACCTCATTGGTTAGTCAATTTATCAAAGAAATTGATATGCACCAGCTCTGTCACTCTAAATGAACTCTCTACACACAGCCAAACCACATGCACTGATTTAGATAAAACAAACAAATAAGGTTATTAAGTACAGAAAGATTTTAAATGATTATAAGACAGGATTATAAAGCAGATTTGATCAGGGAGAAATAAAAGCAAATCACATTCTAAACTAAGCTTAACACTTTCAGTAGCCTTACAGTCTTAGATGGTTCTTACCACAGGCTGGTTGAATGGCCCCCCAACCAGGATTCCCCCACTCTCCAACCCCCCCCCTCCACCCCGCAATGGACAGTTGTTTTGTAGGTGGATTACAAGAGAGACCTCAAGGGACAAAATGTCTTTGCCTTTAACCTGTTCCTTTGCTACCCCCTGGGGTCAGGTGATTGGCAATGTCTGGCATGGTTTCCTCCACTTGAGTCAAATGAGCATCACTTTATCAGATGCTCAGGCCAGTCCATTGTTCCTGGAAGAGCTGAGTTGTTTTATGCATGCCTCAGTGAGGTGTGACTTACCTCTGCTTTTAGTGTTTGCCTGGATCTATTTAGGCCATAAGAGACACACTTTTGGGAATATAACATGACAGAGCCTCATAACCACACGTATGACATTTCAAGAAATAACAAGAAATAACAATAAATGAGCATTCCAAAAACACCTTACATGACGTTCTTGGCATTAACTGACAAATCTCATGATTTTATCACGTCTTATGAGTTTCATTGATTTCTTAATGCTCCAAATGAAGGAATATTGAATTACATGAGAATCTCAGCTTTCATGTTTTTTAAAAAGTAAGTTTGTAGCCCTCATAGTTGCAGAGAAAATCTTGAAAATGGGAGCAAGTGCACCCCAAAGGCTCAGCAAACAAATCAAAAGAAACTAAAATGTATACATATTTTTAAAAACTCATTATTTTTAAACCAATCTCATTATTTTGAGAGGAGTTCAGACTAATAATTTTTGAACAATTGAACTTGGCAGTACTGCAAGAGGCTTCTCTTTTACAGTTCCTACTATTTTGCTACTAGACATGGATCCTCCAGATTTACAGAGGTGAGAAACATGGGCAGGCAAGAAGCTTACCCCTGTACTGTGGATAAACAGAGGGCATTACCAGCACTGTCAATCCAACACCTTTCATCATCAACAATAAAATCCAATTAACTGTTTTTAAAAAAAGAAATGGTCATAGCAAGCAAGACAGAATTCGGTCTTAAATTTCTTCTTTTAACTTCTGTTTTGATGGCTCAGCTGGTCTTTTATTACATGAAGCTTAAAAATCATCTGATCCCATTAGTATGCAGTTATTTAATAACAGCACAGTGATCAAGTGTCTGAAGTTATCGGAGCCAGTGCAGTGAATTTCTAAGATGAAATGAACTAAATTAGCAGTGAGGGAAAAATAGCTTTGACTATGGAGGGAACATTAGAACAGTTCCTCTGAATAGTAATATCCTGCCAAATTGATGCACTTGGACGTTATAAAATATGTTAATACTGTAAATTGGCCCCTTTGTTGGTAGTCTCATTACAGAGACATCAGGGAATGAATGGGTCACGGAGACTTAACTACCCATTAATGCTGTCTAAATAGCATTGTGTTTGTGACATTGTAGTACCTGCAGCTAGCCAGTGCACTGTAATGGAGATTTCAGTCCATCTGTTGCAGGGGACTACAACTTATTTAATAGTAACTACTCTATACGTAGACACAAACCATGTTCAGAACCATATCATGTTGCTAACTGGTTGCATACTAGGGCCCTGATCTTGCAATGAGCACAATGTGTCAAGACCCTGTGCCCAGCTGAGACCCACTGAAGTCAACAAGATCCTAGGCAGGTGCAGGGATCTTTCTTCATGGAGTTTGCTACAGGATCAGGGCCCTCATTAACAACTGTAGTATAAGATGAAAGTGGTGTCACTTCACCCCTAGCAGGGGTCCTTCTAGGCAAAGACTAGAGACACATTGATTGGGATACCTTGGGGAAGCCTGTATTGCCACTACTCAGGATGTAGTTGGCTTCTGCATAAAGAGAAGAGACTCCAAGAGAGCTGCCTGTATTTTAGAGAACTTTATTGAGGGCACAGAAACAAACCATCCTGATGTGCAGAAAGAATAGCAAATATGGTAGGCACCCAGCTTGGCTTAACAAAGAAGTATTTGATGACCTTAAACAAAAAAAGTAGCTTACAAGAAGCAGAAGCTTGGTCAGATGTCTAGGGAGGATTATAAAAATACTGCATGAACATGCAGGAATGAAATCAGGAAGGTCAAAGTGCAATTGGAGTTGCAGCTAGCAAGGGATGTGAAGGAGAACAAGAAAGATTTCTATAGGTATGTTACAAACAAGAGGAAGATTAGGGAAAGTGTGGCCCCCTTAGAGAATGGGGGAGGCAACCTAGTGACAGAGGATGTGGAGAAAGCTGAGGTACTCAATGCCTTTTTTGCCTCTGTCTTCTGTGGCAAAAGGCCAGATTCTCCCTAGTGGGTCTCGCACTTTTGCTTCTCTTAGTGAGCCAGGGCATCACCAGTTATCCAATCTTCCCAGGAAGGGGGGTAGGGAGCCCACCCGCTCCTCCGGGTCCCAGCCCAGAGGCCCTCTGAGTAGCAGCTATGTGCTGCTGGCACCTTACTTGCAGCTGCAGGCTTTTCCCCTAGGCTACTTTCCCCCTTCTGTCTTTCTGCCTTCTTGAGCCCAGTACCTTCCTCAGGACTTCACCTCTCTCCCACACACCGCTGTACTCCGTTCTGTTCTTCTTCACAAACTCCTCTGCTCACCACATACCTACTCCTTCAACTCACACCCTGCATCTCAGGAGTAGAGGGGTTTTATCAGGCACCTCGGTGGGGCCTTAATTGGTGTCAGCTGACACTAATTACCCTTTGGCTAGTCTACAGGAAATAAAGCATGGAGCATTCTAACACTTACATAGTGCCATTCTAGAACTTTCCCAGTGCCCTCTGCCCTTACTATACCATACTTCACAGACAAGGTCAGCTCCCAGACTACTGCACTGGACAGCACAGAATGGGAAGGAGGAGAACATCCCCCAGTGCTGAAGGAACAGGTCCAGGACTATTTAGAAAGATTGGACATACACAAATCCATGGGGCCAGACGCAATGCACCTGAGGGTGCTGAGGGAATTGGCTGATGTGATTTCAGAGCCATTGGCTATTATCTTTGAAAGCTCGTGGCAATTGGGGGAGGCCCCTGATGATTGGAAAAAGGCAAATATAGTGCCCATCTTCAAAAAAGGGAAGATAGAGGATCCAGGGAACTACAGACCAATCAGCCTCATCCCAATCCCTGGATAAATCATGGAGCAGGTCCTCAAGGAATCCATTTTAAGGCACTTGGAAGAGAGGAAGGTGATCAGGAACAGTCAACATGGATTCACCAAATCATGCCTGACCAACCTGATTGCCTTCTATGAAGATGTGGCTGGCTCTGTGGATGCGGAGGAAGTGGTGGACATGATATACCTTGACTTTAGCAAAGCTTTTGATACAGTCTCCCACAGCATTCTTATCAGCAAGTTAAAGAAGTATGGGTTGGATAAATGGACTATAAAATGGATAGAGAGGAGGCTAGATCATCGAACTCAACAGGTAGTGATCAATGACTCCATGTCTAGCTGGCAGCCGGCCACAAGCAGAGTGTCCCAGGGGTTGTTCCTGGGGCCGGTTTTGTTCAACATCTTCATTAATGATCTGGAGGATAGGGTAGCATTGGTAGCATTGGTGAGGCCGCATTTGGAGTATTGTGTCCATTGTGTTTAAAAATGATTAAGGGGCTGGAGCACAAGATTTACGAGGAGAGGCTGAGAGAACTAGGCCTGTTTAGTCTGCAGAAGAGAAGAATGAAGGGGGATTTTATAGCAGCCTTTAACTACCTGAAAGGGGGTTCCAGGGAGGATGGAGCTAGGCTGTTCTCAATGTAGCAGATGACAGAACCAGGAGCAATGATCTAAAGTTGCAGTGGGAGAGGTCTAGGTTGGATATTAGGAAAAATATCCATTCACTAGGAGGGTGGTGAAGCACTGGAATGGGTTATCTAAGGAGGTGATGGAATCTCCATCTTTAGAGGTTTTTAAGCAGCCGCTTGACAAAGCCCTGGCTGGGACGATTTAGCTGAGGTTACTCCTGCTTTGAGGGGGGGTTGGACTAGATGACCTCCTGAGGTCCCGTCCAACTCTAATATTCTATGATTCTATGATTCTAAGAGTATCAGCCTGTGTGCCTATTAATCTGGCACCTAAATTTCAGAAGTAAAGACCTAATCAATCACATCTGGAACGGACGAACTATTCCAAGTTCAGAAGGCCTGGAACTCTGCTTGAACAGAATAAGGAGGCTTCTAAGCTTTGAGTTCTATGAAATATTGCTGCATTTTTCTTTTCTTTTTAAATCTGAGAAAATGAAACTGTCAAAATCTCCAGCCAGAGAAAAGCAGTGGAGAAAGTCCAAGGCCTGCAATACATTTGGTTTTGCTACTAAGGTGAAGACACAGAGGAATCCCAGTTCAAAGCCCTGCTGCTGCTACCACTTCATCCTGTGATCTCCACTCCAAGAGATGCCAGTTGATAGATCAAGCCTGACAGATCACTTGCAAAGATACTCGTGTGTTCTCATGACAAGGGGAGGCCCATCTCACTCATTTTGGAATCCACAGAATCCAGTTACAGTTCTGCTGCTATTCACACACTAAAAGGGGAGGGAGACTATGCAATGGAAGGGAAACTGCTTTTCTCTCCTGTGCACTATTGCTGTCTTCAGGGTTTTACTCTTACATCCCAGCTTTGGAAATCTGTCATATGCAAGGATGTTATTTTAGCCTTTGCCAGGGTTTTTTGTTATGATGATGATTATGATTATTTTTTAAAAGTCTTTGTAAGTGAAAGGAAAAGCTTCTCGGTTCTGAGTGGCATCTGTGCAGTGACAAGCCATTCTCCTTCAAGGAATGCATGGCTGCATCGTTCTTCTGCTGAGATGGATTGGCTGTTCCTTTCATGCCTTCTTTTTAAAAAACATACCCAAGGGAAGTAAATAAACCTCCATCTCAAGTTTGTCAGTGGCCACTGTGGTGCTTTCCTCTGCTGACTGAATATTATTTTAATGGGATGGTGAGTTCCCACAACAGGAAAATTTAAACAAGGCCAGCCTGGTGGCCTGTGGAGAATGTTAAAAAGGGAGGTTACGTGCAACATCTCTAGGAACTTTGAAGCCACTCTGCAATCTTGCGCATTTGCTTAATGACTTACTCTTTCTTTTATTAATTCCTCCAGTCTTTCTTTCACCCTGATTACTTCTCCTGTCAGAATGGCAAGCCAAGCATACATGGAAAGAGGGAACACTTTTGTGCTGTTGGTCATTACCCTGATCTCACTACAAAGCCTTGGGGTCATGCTGGTTCCTGGATACACACATTATCATAGCAGCCAGAGATCATAGAAATCCAGGCACATATAATACACTGCAATACATCCCTGCAATCTAAAGATAAGGAAGGAGAAAACGCTACTTGCTCTGGACTCTGATGCTTCTTCATAATTTTGTTTAGTATTTAGATACCAAAGTGATAGGCACCTTATAAAAATGATCAACAGACCCTTTCAGTGGAGGGGATGAAATAATTCCTTTTCTCATATAAAACATTTTCATAGAGTCTAAGGCCAGAAGGGACCATTGTGATCATCTGGTCTGAACTCCTGTATAACACAGGCCATAAAACTTCCTCAAAATAATTCTGAGAGCATATTTTTTAAAAAAACATCCAGTCTTGTTTTAAAAATTGGCAGTGATGGAGAATCCACCACAACCCTTGGTAAATTTTTCAGATGATTAATTATTAGGATCCCTTGGGATGAACTGTGTTAGGTATATAAGAAAGAAGAAGCTAATACCAGAGAAAAATGTGCATGTTGTGGAGTTTGTGACATCTAGCATAGAGTAATTCAACATATTCCTCCCTCTCTTCCTTGTCCTGTCATCTCTCTTTCTTTTTGCATCCCTCCCTTCCATCCTTAGGATTCAACGTCTCATTTCTCTCCACTGCATTCCATCCCTCACTTTCCCCAGTTGCCCCTCCTCCTCTCCTTCACCCTTCTCTTTCTTCCAACTTTAGGATGTAGCCATTAGATGATGACCAGATCACAGAAACTTGACCGGATTTGCCACATTTCATCCAGTATAGGACAAAGTATAGAATGAAACCAGACACAGAGCTAAGCTGTCATGTAAGCTATGTATTAAAATCATAGGGTATGTCTACTGTGAAGATGGTGTTATTATTTCTAGCTCAGGGGGATATACCCATGCTAGGATGACGAAAATAGAGATGTAGCCTGCGGGAACAGCTGGGGGGGGGGCTACCCAAGTATATAACAAAGGTTTCAAAAATAATTATACTTGAATATAGCCCATCCCACTGCTAGTGCCACAACAGCTACCCTGCTATTTTTAATGCACTAGCTCTCATCAAGCTAGCATGGTTACATCTACCCATACTGGAAAATATAATTCCAGCCCCAGTGCAGACATTCCCACAGACACAAGAATCTTGCTGTTGCATTGCATTTTCCTAAGCTATGCTGTGCATTAATGAAATTATCCTTCAGTGCAGAAATATTCACTGCAATAACACATGGGATAGTGTGTACAGGATAGATCAGTGTCCTCTCGACAACTTTTTATGATGGGTCTGATGGGAATTGAGAAAATGACACCGTTGGAGACTTTTTCCAACATGAGCTTTAACTGCACCGAAAACAAACAGGGTTTGGGAAGCAGCTCAGCCTAACTCTTTGGTTTAGTTGTCAGCACTATGTTGGGTTGCATGGATGGTAGCCAGAGCCGGACAAGATATTTTGGTGTTCAGATTCCAATGCCGGATTAGATTCCTGCCTAATAAAAGGATCTGTGAAATTTTACTGAAGCTCTTTATACAAGAAAAATTCCTAAAGTCAGTTTCATTGGGAGATAATAAGGGGACAAGCATACTACTCCTGTCATGTTCTGTGCTGTTATGCCTGGCTGTACATATGCCAGGGACAGGCAGCATATGGCCCAGGGGCTGCCAATGCCCCACTTAGCAGATGTCTCCAGCATATTTTGACATAAGCCATTAGCTTTTTTGGCTGGCTAATTGCTTTTTGTTAAACAATAAACAAAATCTCACCAACTAACTTTGTAAAACTGAAGCAGCTTTTAACCAGCTGGAGCAAGAGATGCTTCCATTATTGAACCAAATTAAGCCTGCATCCAGCAATCAGAATACAGGAAAGCAGATACATGGTAGGTGTTACCTGATGTGACCCATGAAACAGTTACGCTGGGTCGGTATTATTGGGACTAAGACCTTCAGAGTCACTAGAGGGAGACAGGATGAAATACACACATTTTAGAGAAGGGAAGTACTGTCACCTGTCCCCCATGAGAATGATGTTGTCCCCCATGAGAATGATTATTTTGTCCCCCATGAGAATGATGTTACTATACTTAATCAGGCCTGGCATTCCATTCAGTAGAGGGAGAAGTTCACACACATTACAGAAAGGCTAGATATCAAGTCAAATTATTTATTAACTATAAATAATATTCCTTGTAAACGTAGCCTTTTCCCATTTGTGAACTGTCTGAAAACTCATCCTGATTTCTGCAAGTGTATCTATTATTTATAATTATTCACCAAATAGCTTAGATGATTAAGAATTTTCAGCCTTAAGGACTGTTTGCGAACTGTTCAGTTTGAATATTTGCCACTACTGACCACATTTCATGTCACATGGTGTTGTTTCTCCTCCCTGATTGAATGACTGGGTCCTTTTAAAGTAGAAAATAACAACACAGAATTAATCTCTAGAACTGTTTCATCTTGTGCTAAGAAATTGCTCTATTTTGTAACAGCTTTTGTGGACTTGACCATTTCCCTTAAGAGCATTTTATTACTTATTTATCTGCAATGGGATTTATTTCATCTTCCTCTGAAGTATCTGGTACAGCCACTCTAAGAGATGAGATACTGGAGAGCAGATGCACCACTAATCTAATCCAATGGGGGCAATTCCCATGTTCTTCTGTGTCTGAGAATAACAAAGAATTTGCAGAAAAATATTCTTTTGTGCTAAGATTTATGAACCTTTCAGGAGCTGCAACATTTTCACTAATGTTTGATGGCCAGCTAAATACTTGAAAATAAGGAATCCTATCAACTTGGCACTTCTATTTGCTGAGATATTGTTTTCATATTTTTAATCTTCAGCATGCACAAATTTAGCTCTCAGATTTGCAAAAATATTTATGAATCCGTTTTTTCAATATCTGACTATCTCTACATGACAGACAAACAAACTGTGTATTGTGATGTAATTTTTAACAATATGCACAAACACGTGTCAAATCAGAGGCTGCATTTTGCAGGACTACTCCCTATGTCATTTCTGTTAGAAGTTTTCTGACTTCTTTTTTAATCTCTGCACTGATATTACCTCAACCAACTCCATTGAGAAGTCTGATTTACCAGCCCAATTGCACTTGCCATTCAGAACTTTTTCCGATTGTCCATTCCTTAGTTTCATGCTGTTACTTCTGGTCCTACCAATTTAGGAGACGGAATAAGTTCTCTTCCGTAATTTGTATTGCTATCTAGTAGCACTGAGCAATGAATGGACTGCAGAGATGGCTACAGGGAAAAAAAGAGAAGGCTTCAAAATAGCTGGACAACAACACAGACCTCAAAGGCTCATCCTCAACTCTTAAATTTGATTAACTGTTATTAATTGTTATTATTTATTTGTACTGTCATAAAATCTTTGTGCTAGGGGCTGTACAAACACAGAACAAAAAGACAGTTCCTTAAGGAGTCTGTACTCTCTTCCCCTCCTTTGCAAATCATCTCTCCCCATTAAATATTGTGATTTCCTTCAGATGTCAACTGAAGCTCACCCTGGGAGAACGGTGGAAGGTGACCAGAAATGTTTCTCTCCATTGTGCTTGCCTCCTGAATAACAGTACTGGAAAGGATGTGAACATAGAGTCTCCTCTGGATAAGGCAGATGGATTGTTTTACCTGGACCACTGCTTATCCCATAGAGTTGATGCTACATCCCTGTCTTCTGTGCACCCCCTTAGCCCGGAGGCCAATAGTATGCCTTCAGACATTGAATTTTAGAGTGAGAGGCTTTGTGGGACATCATTCCCCCAAGTACCGCTTATGGTGGGGAGGAAGGAGAGAGAGGGGCTTTAAAGAGAAAAGTTACAAGGAATCAGCTTTGTGGGTAAGGGGGGGAATCCTCATGGGATACTCTGGACCTCCAATAAGACCACCTCACTCTCACCCTTTAGCACAGCTGCTGCTGATTGTTATTGGAATGATTCTGAGCTCCTTGTGGCCAGGATACAGAGGCTGGGTCTATACTGAGGGCGGCGAATTTGCAGATCGATTGCTCTGGATCGACTGAGTGGTCTGTGTAGACGCGCTCAGTCGATCCAGCAAGCGACGCAGAAAAACCACCCCGGTAAGTGGCGTAGTGCTGCGTCGAAGGGAGTGCTGTTCCCTTCGACGCAGCTCAGTATGGACGGTGCGCGGAGGAGATGCTGCAAAGTCGACAGGAGATACACAAGTGATTTACGTCACTTGCGTATCTCCCATCAACTGCCGCCAAATCGCAAAGGTAAGTGTAGACAGGGACTAAATCCAATCCAGAAAGTGAAAGGTCAATGCTAAAGTGTTAGAATGCCCCATCCTCTCTACCCTAATCCTCCTCCATAAGAAAGCTCAGCATATTCAGCATTGATCCTAATAAATTTCCTTTGGGTCATATCAATTAAAGATAGCAAAGTCCTAAATCGTTTACTTCTTCATCTTCCTTCCCCCTGCCCAGCACAGGATTGTTCCTGAGAGTCTATTCTCTGGAATGATATATTTTTTAAAATAGAACTAAAAGTAATTCTTCAGGGTTTTATCCAATATCGTTCTAAATATCTCAGTAGTTGAGGCTTCCATTCTTTCCCTTGGGAGACTATTCCATAAGCGAATAGATCTCACCATCCATCTGCAATGCAATGCTCTGTGGAGTACGAATTTAGGGCAGAGTGAGGGAAAAGTGTATCTAAGTCCCCAGACAAATTAAACTCCAGTGTACTTTCAATGAATATTCTTGAATCTTTTTCTGAAAGGTGAATCACTGAATTCATCTCAGGGACTTTTTTCTGCTGCATGAATGTTCAGCAATAAGATGGAGGAGTGTAAGTCTCATGCCAGAAAAAATAGATAAGAATAGCTTCAAATCATTAATAATGGAGCCCTACTTTTATTTTCTTCACATGCTCCTTAATCCTTAGAAACTACCTCATATTCATCAAAGCATTTCAGCATGTGTGTCTCTTTAAATATGTGTTTAAGTCCCACTGAAGTACACTGTTCTTAAGATCTGTATTCAAGCCACATGAACATAGAGTCTTGATCCACATCTGCTCTACCCCTGTACCCACGCCTGCCAATGAATGATGGCTAGACTGAAGGCAGATGGAGATGGCTGGCACATATTTTAGGTATTTATACTATTTTTATTTACATGTGACTATAGCTATATTGAATTGTCTATATTTGATTTTATCCTTCTCCTGCACCCTGCAAATGGCACTTTTCTTAGGCTGTAAACTCTTTGGGGCAGCGCCACATATTCCTGTATATTTGTATAGTACTTGGCATAACAAGGCCCCAATCCCGATTTGAGCCTGTGTCCACAACTGCAATAGAAATAATGATAAATGCCAGCAGACACGAAACCCCAGCTGCACAATGGTAGTTATTTATTTCTATTATGCCGCTAGCCATTAGCAGAGTTAGGGCAATGGTTAGATGGTATTAGAGTATGGCTCATTTCTGATTAATATCTAAACAGAAAGATAACATTCAATTATTAGGTTTTCTTTATTACATCTGCCTTCTCATTGAATGGAATGGGCATAGGTATTGGCTAGTGGTTAGAGAAGTGGACTGGAAGCCAAGTCTACTGAATTTTATTCCCACCTCTGACAGTGACTTTCTGTGTAGTCTTGGACATGTGAGTACCCCTTTTGTCTCATTTTATCTTAGTGTAATACTTTTCTGCCTCATCAGAGTATTGGGAGGCTTAATTACCTAATGCTTGTAATACTGTATATTTTAACATCCACAGATAAAAGATGCTATATTTGTGAGAGCCATACTGGCAAATACCCTGTACTCCCAGTGGTGTGACAATGTGAGGAATTTTGTAGATTTCAGGAGGGCTTACTAATGTGCCGGCTGCAGTCTCAGAATTGAGATCTCATTGAATATTCCTTTCCATGCTCTCAAGCATGATTACCTGGTGAAATGTCCCCATCAGATGTGAAGCCAAGAACAAAGAGGCTCCTGGAATAATGGATTACTACCAGAAAAATGGGGGGGGAGTATGAAAAATAATTTCCTCACTATAACTATTAGGAGAAAGAAAGGCAGAAATTGATATTTTAATTATATTAAAAATGTACAGCCACTGTTTTGCAGGGGTAGTTAACTTGACTTAGAATCTAAGAGAGAGAACATAATAAACTATGTGCTCCCAGTCCTTATGCTTGCATGGAGAAGAAGATGCATGCTGGTGGTAGGCTTAATGGAATGTGACTAGAAGCAACCCAGTGGCACACAGCCAAACTGTTTTGATTTATCTCAGAGGGCACCAAACGCTAATATACGAGATCACTTTCCAGAAGAGCTGGGTGAGCAATTCACAATGAACAATTTAGTCCCCAAATGTAGTTCTTTTCCTATTCACACATAGTCCACAGTTTGCTACTTGCAGTTATCTGACCAAACATTTTGTTCAAATATCAGCCTCAGCATATTTGACAAGCACAATCAGAGCTGTGTAACTAGTCAACTGAGTCACATGCTGTAGTTTCTGTTACCTGACTGGATAATCTAACTTTTATATACTACTTCTAGTGCTCCTGGTTTCTTGATTAAACAGCAGCAGCTACATGCCTGAAATTCTCTCTCCCCAAATATTAGTACCAAAAAACCTGCACTCCCATTCATGTTCATGAAAATGAATAAAAAGGGTTATGAACATACCAAAGCAAAATTTGACTTAGAAGTCACTGAAATGTTCCTGGATAATCTTTTTAAGCCATTTGCCCAACCTTATTTTCAATCAGCAGAAGACAAAGATGGCAGTGATAGGAAAATTTTGCATGTACTTTCCAGTGTTGGACAGACAAAACTCAGTACATTTTGCCACATATGCTCATCACTTGGCTGCATCCCTTGACTCCCATCATTGTCTCATGTGATTCTCCATGACAAACCATTTTTTTTATTAAGCTGGACACAAAACATCTTTCTTACCTAGCTCGGTGGAAGATTCTGTTTGTGGCACATAGGAACACAGAGGCAAGACCGCATAATTGTTTTTTTAAACTAACCTTGATTTCTAGATACGTACCCAGGGAAATGATAGAAAAGAAATGGAGGAACCCGAGCATGATTTTCCCTTTCCACGGCACCCAGTCCTGCAAGAGGCTGAATATCAATTCCCACTGAAACCAATGAGAGTGGAGAGGACTCACCAGATATCCGTAGCTGTGCTGCAACGTTACTAGATCAGAACATCACTGAAAGTGTGTAACTGTCTTTCCATAAAATTGTTGCATAACGGTTTGCAGAAATCTTACCAAATAACATGAGTTAGATTCTCTACTCCTCATGTAAGCAAATATACCAGTCTTCAATGAGAGCTTTGCCTGAGTAGGAAATGAAGGATCAGACCATATACTGTAAAAAATTACAAGAAACAGAACATAAATTTGCTATTATTGAGATTTTTACCCCAAATGTGCACATCAGCAGGAACGGGGAAAGCAATAGTGTTCTGCCAGGGATGAATTTGCCCCTACAACTGTGATTTAATAACACTGGCAATTAAATGGTTCCAAGTAGCCTTTGTCCTTATTAATAGGAATAGGGGAGTTCACACTTCTGCTGCAATCATTGTTTAAGGCACTTTTCTCTCTGGCTGAAAAGTTAAGGAGAAGCAGTGGATAGGTGATGCAAAGGGCTCCAGACTTCCTTTTAAATAAAAGAATGTAATGCCACTGCAGAAAATAGCAAAAATTGTGAAAAGACCCTTAAACATTGCTGGATCTGTAATTTTAGTGTGCTAATGATTTTCTAGTTTCCCTGGTTGTAAGTTGGCAGCAGGCATTGCACCTCCTGATATATGTTGGGAAGTTGCTAGTGGAGTAGAGCACACAAAGCAATTCACAGATCCAGGACATCTGCTATATAATAACAGTGATGCTAAGTTGACTGAGGTCACAACAAAGTTTTCTTGCCACTGTTAAATGACTTATATTGTCCCCCAAACAGACAAGGACTCAGTTATGGCAAAAAAGATACAGAGAATAGTCCTTCAACCTGTGCACTCCAACTCCCATACCAGTCAAGCACCTACTATCTGGTGCAGATCAAGCCTGAACAATGTAGCATTGCCTTAATTGACCTATACTGGAGTTGGCCAATCTAGAGATGCAATGATCAAGTGGGGCTACCTCACTGGTCCCAATACCTGTGACGGTGGCAGAGAGCTTCAAAATATGAAGCATATAACCTGCAATTCCAACTGCTTGAGCCTCAATGCTCTTCCAGAGACCAGGCAAAGTGCGATCATCTGGCAATCGCATGTGCATGGGTGTGATGGGAAACAATATGAGGACATTACAAGAAGACCTTACAGCTGAAAAATAGATCTGTTTTATTGCATCCTGTACTGTATCTGTGAAAATGAGGCTTTTTGCTCTCTGGCAATGGAGCTTTGCCACATCAGATTGTTGATACAGTCAAAAGAGGCAGAAAGAGAGAGAGGGAGATCTGTGTTTATGCTGATACATTTTGAGAATTTATATCATGGAGCATTCACATTTACCAATATATTATGTCAGCTGCTGATATAAATTTTCCCTGGCAGATCACCACTTTCCCTACTTTTCCATTAACTAAAGAAACCCTAATACAAAATGATTCCAATGTGATCTGATGGAAAGCTGCTAATGGGAGATGAATCTGTCAACATTTTGAGACTGGCTAGAAAGTAATATTTCAGAGCTCCCCCCAGTCCAGTAGCAGATTCTAGTTAGAACTGGTAAGAGAATCGGGTCTGGCTCAGCAGTATTTCTAGGTCAGAGCTATTCCAACATTTTTCCACAGAAATTCATGTTTAGAAATGAAGACCACAGTTTCAGTGGGCATCCTTAGCTACACTTGTAAAATGTCTGAGCACATCTGCACACCCAGAATAGGTCACTAAACATGCACGTGCCATTTTTTGTAGGATTTACACATACAAAACCAATAACATGGAAGCAGATTTAGGGTGTGATCCAAAGTCCATTGAAATCAATGGAAAAACTCCCACCAACTTTGGTGGGTTTGGGATCAGGCCCTTATGGAGGCCTGCTGAAAGTTGATCCCTGTATTGTCAAGTTGAGGGACTCTGCTGAGCAATATAATACAGCAGAATAGATAATACACACTCAGCAGAGCTAGGGATACATGGCAAATCATGAAGGACTGCTTGTTGTTTTGGTGTTCTTTTACCTTCTGTAAAACAAAAAGGGAGTCCCTCCTCAATAAAATTAAGAACACAGTCGTGACACTTCTGAATATTATTCAGACCCTAAGTGCTGAAACAGAAGATGGGGAGAGTTTTCATATTAATAATGCTAAACACTGTTATTCTGAATTTACTCAAATTCAGTGCTGAATGAGAACTGCAGTAATAAAATGACCATCTGATATGGTAGAAGAAAAACAAGACATTTGGGAGAGATCAAGAAGAAATCAGCTACCTCTGATGTGGGAACTTCATTACTGCCTCTCCACCTCAGAGATCCCTGGTGCAATGAGTCTAGGTACATCTGACATTAGGCAGCATGGTCTCAAATGCTTGTCTTCTGAAGTTCAGTCTATATAGTACTGTGCCTTTGACAAAGATGGTGGAATGCTATGCTGCTTTTACTATCAAGGTCTGGTAGCTAATGCTCTGGCCTAAGAATTTAGAGACCTAAGTTCAATTCCCACCACTACCGCTGATTTACTATGTGACTTCAGTTTCCCCCTATAAAATGAGGATAATGGTATATTCCTCACCAAGATATCTAGTAAGTCTTTATTTGTCAATTCTTGGAAATCACTTTCAGATTTTATGATTAGTTGAGACCACTGGGAGCTAGATGGTGCATAGTACATTAGCTTTTTACCTCCCATGATTTCCTAGTCCCAGTTCACCAACTAATCAAATCTCTCCTCATTCAAATTCCTCCTTAAAGTGCACTTGTTCTACAATGCCTAAGAGAAATAAGTTTGCTATAACTCTGAGGAAGAAGAACAGAAAGACAAAAGACTTTCCTATCCCTGAATGTCCCAGTGCAACTTGTCTCCTGCGTGTGTCTAGATTGTAAAGTATAAAGGACTTTGGGGCAGTGAACTTCTTCATATTTGTATACTGTACTGTGCTGGACATATGTTGGTGCTAAAAAAGAAATAAGATTGTGGTTAATAATAATTGCCTAGAATTGAAATCTTGTCTTGAGGCACAAAGCTGAAGATTTTTAAGCATCCTCAGAAAAGATACAGCCCAGGCACAAGGTTACTCTCATAATGGGCTTGTTCCTTGTGGGGGCTGAGCACTCCAAACCCAACGTAGCAAAGCACGTGCTTCACTTTAAGCACAGGAGTAATCCCGTTGACTTCAGTAAGAAGACTTGTATTCAAAGTTAAGCAGCTGCTTAAGTGCTTTGCTGCATTGAGGGCAGAATACTCAGCATCCTGCAGGATTGAATCCTTTATCTTAAATCTGTGCTGGTGGTATCTACTGTCTGGGTAAGAAGACAGTGCAACCTCCACCAACCATTCAGCCCCTCTCCGTTCTGCTGACTGACAGTGAGGTGCCAACTGTGGAAGTTGATTTTTTCAAAGTCTTATTTTATTTTATACTCACAGAAAAAAAGAAAAAGAAACTGATTGCTGTTCATACAAGCATAATTAAAAAGCACAACAGAAGGAATGCTTATAGATAATTAACAGTGCAGTAGTACTGGCCTGAGACTAGAACTCATTTCACAAAGGCCTCCAAACAGCCATCACATGATACCAATTTCTGATCACTACAACCCAGAGCTGAATTCAAACTGCTGACCTATAATGAAAAGACACTGTACGGCATTACCAATCCCCTAAGGCAGATGCCTTTGTTGGCACAATGCTAATTGTCACAATGCCTCCTAACCTGATACCTTCCATCATGGAAAATTTTGTCTCATTAATTTTAGCTCAGACTTTGAGACTATTTTTAGAAGCTTTAAAAGCCACCAGGAGAGGCATCTGTTAAAAATAATATTTTGCCCTGTTTGTAAGAGTACAAATGAGTAAATGCCAACCTGGACTAGGGAGAGGGTTTAGGTCAGGGGTTGGCAACCCGCGGCTCCGGAGCCGCATGCGGCTCTTCAGCCGCGGGAAGCTATGTTTTGCGGCTCCAGACTATTGGCTCTTTTGATAGTAAAGGTTGCCGACCCCTGGTTTAGGTGTTTTACAGTGCCACGCATATTATTGTAGCTATACATCAGGGAATGCTTTTATATGGGTACAAAATTTTATAAAAGCAATAATTATTAATACTTCCTGTGTACACATCACTTTTCATCAAAGGATCTCAAAGCTCTTCATAAATTAATCTTCACTCAAAGAGGGCTATTATCTCCATTTTACAGTGGGGGAAACTGAGCTACCAAGAGACTACAGTGAAATTTTTCAAACTGTGTGGCCTACAGTTGGATGTCTAACCCCATATTTAGACACAGAAATAAATGTCATCATTTTCAGAGGGGTTGGGTCCCTGTATTTCCCTTTAACTTCACTGGCAGCTGCGAATGCTCAGTACCTCTGAAAATCAGGACATTTGTTTTAGGCGTCCAACTTCGAAAATTTTGACCTAAATGAATGGCCCCAGGTCATAATAGGAGCCTGCTGTAAAGTATCTTCGTCTAGCCACCAGCCTTACTTGTCCTTACCTACCCATTCTGTTGGTATAATTTTTGAATATACAAGATACAGAAAAGTATAGCTCCATCCATCTTGGTATGAAACTCTGCTATCACAGAAATAACAGACAGCAATGCAGACAGGTAGATTAAATAGGGAACTGATTCAGATAATCAAATAAGGATCAACTTGAACTTTCAGCCAAAACTCAAATTGAAACTTCGTGATTCGGAAAGATTCCAGTATTGTTATCCCCATTATTTTTCATTTTTGCTGCCTCTAAAATTCCCCATTCTGGCTAGGATTAGAAGTAGACATGTTGAAACACCAAGAGGAAGTCACTTGAATCAGGATGGAGCACTGCCATGCTGAGACCTGTATTTTCTGCAGACTATCCTCATGTATTAAAGAGAGGGGCAGCTGCAATCTGCTGCATTTTACATACAGAAGGTGCAAGTATCAGGCTTCTGAGTGTAGGCACCCTGAAGTACAGGGTGCCTACATAAGTATTTCTCCATGTAGCCCTTAGGCTCTCCTCTCTTGTTCATATAACTCTGTTCTTGCTTCTTTAGTTTACCTCTAGTTGGGCTAATCTTTTACATGACTTTGACCCTAACAGAACCTCAATATCAGTTGGCACACTGTTTCGTGATATATACCTAAAAGGTGGCATGTAATATATCACTGGAAATCTAATAACTCATTTATTATTTATATTTTTTGTGATTTATGTATGCTTAACCTACAAAGGACATTATAGATATGTACTGGAAATATGTTCTTAAAATGTATTTGGCAAACAGTGCCTAAGCCACGCCTATTCTACACAAAGGAGGCTAATATGTCTCTAATGTACATCGGACATGGTGTGACCAAAGAGAAAGAAAAGCACATTTACAAGCAAAGTAAGTAAAGACATCAGGAAAGTACCTGGGGAAAGAGGACCACTTAATCAACATGGGGGATGATGACTGCAGCCCCAAGAAGCTGTCCTGCTTCTTGAAGCAGCAGCAGTGAATTTTGGGAAGATATAAGGACAGAGAAAAAGCCATTTTGTATCCTTCACCTGAGAAGACAAAGGAACCAAGCATTCTGAGCTCTGTGAAAGTTCCTAGCCAGAGAGTCTGATCAGCAATGCTAGAAAGGAGACTTGGTGAGAAACATTTATTTGAACAAGAAACTCTATGTTGTTAAATCAGGTTTTAGTCTTAAAAGTGTATTTTAATTTTTGTTTACTTGTAACCCTTTCTGCCTTTATTCCTTATACTAGGTATCTGTAGCTGGGAGGTGTGGCCTCCCTCAAAGATTGACAGCAAGGGAGAGCCAAACCTGCTCGGGGGGTGGAGCCTGGGAGTATAGCAACACCTGACCGGAAGCAGGAAGGTGGGTCAGGCAGTATAAGAGGCAGGCCTTCTCGCTCAGTCAGGTGAAGGTGGCTGAGGGAGCAGGATGTCTCTGCCTGTGCGTTACCCGAAGGAGAAGCTGCCAGAGTTGCCTGGGGCCAGGACTTGGAAGAGCTTCCTGAGCCTGGCGAGCTACAGGAGGCTCCTGGATCCCATGACTTGGAAGAGCTACCCAATGTGCCAACCCCCTGGGGACCAGAGGAGGCCTCAGGACTCTGCGATCTGGAGGAGCTGCCCTCCACAGACAAGTCCAAAGAGTTCCTGGATCTGCCATTGAACGATGAGGGGAGGGCCTCTGGAGCTCCCTGCATGCAGAGTACCCCGAGGAACTGGGGTATGACTCCAGGGACCAGGCTCCCTAGGGAGAGGGTGGGAGGAAGTAGCCTATGGGTAGCCAACTACAGTCCGGCTGAGCTTGCGCTCACACTACGGAAGCATGTTTTGGCTGGAGCCCTGCTGACCCCATGATGGGACACCCCATCACTGCCAGGGCCCTGGGCTGGGACGCAGTGGAGACGGATGGGCCAATGTTCCCCTGCCCCCTTCCTACACCGACCTAGGGGTAATCACCTGCTGAGGGCGGAGCCTGTTGTCTGCCCTGCCCTGCCGAAGTGCCAAAGATTTGGGACTTCTTGTTCACCCAGCTGGGGCTAATGACTGTTTTCCCCATTGCCGACCTGCCCTGCCTGACGGCTGGGCCTTGGACTATTTCCTTGTCCTGCTGGAGGCTGTTTCCCTGCTCCCTGCCCACCTTACTCAAGGGCTGGGCCTTAGAATGACTTACTTGCTCCATGAAGGGCTAGAGACTGTTCCCATTGTTATGCCTGCCCTGCCTAGGGGCCAGTGCTCAAAACAGCTTACTCCCCCTACACAGGGCTCGAGACTGTTCGCGTTTGCCGGCCCGCCCTGCCTAAGGGTTGGGCCCTTGAACTGCAGGGTCGCCCTACTAAGGGCCAGGGACTGAAACCAGGACTTGCCCTATTAAGGGCAGAAGATGGTCGCCTTTGTTTTTGGACTCCCCACAGGGCGCAAGCGCCAGGAAGTGTGGCCTTCCTTGGAGACTGACGACGAGGGAGAGCCACCGGCCCTGCCCACAACAGGGGACCCTTTACAGTCTTGCTGATTGCTGCAAGAAGCTCAGAAGGAATTTTTCCCACTCATGTGCAGCACTGCACACTGACCACCTGAAATATGAAGGGCTTTTTTAACCGTCTTCTCATCTTAATCGTCTTAAACTGTCTTAACCATTTAGCAGTCACTGTGAGAGGCAGGATACCAGATCTAAAGATGAATGGTAGAAACCAATATGGATTATATTATGTTTCACTACCAGTAAGCCATCTGAATTGAGGATACTCCACCCATAATGGTTAGGGCTACAGAACAGCATCTGTCTCTTCCAGCCATCTGAGCTGAGCACACACTAAAGCTGTGTGAAACATGTGCAAAAAACCCCACAAGCAGAAAGGTCCCTTATTTGGGATTTATTAAAATTATGTTTTTCATACACAAGAGCATTGATACACAGACCTTTCACTGTGGGTTACTTTTATTTTTAGATTAAAGGAAACAACAAAACAAAGAATGATAGTAAAGTCTCTATGTGACCACTCAGTGTATGCCACATGCTGCAACATCTCTGCCTTACAAACTGACAGCTCACTTCCGCAGGCAGCAAATTCCTAGAAATGTACAGTTATAATAATTGCACCCACCTCGGTTACAAAACTGAAATCTGGCCAAGGTTACGAAATATTCTAATTAACTCCAGCCATGTCTCAAGCAGTCCCGGGGAACCAGTTTTTGAGTGAGCCTGAAGTCTGAATGTCAGAGCTGTGTTATGGCTTTGGATGGAAAACACACAAAACTCAGTGGTTCAGTGTTTTGATTTCCAAGGGGGGAGAATGTGGAGATTGGGGCTAAGCTTTGCTTTGACATTTTGGCTTTCTTGGACTGCAAAAGTCAGGGCAAAGTTCTCATGGATTTAAAAAAAAAATTACTATGAAACTAAGTCACTATTACCCACCCAGTTCTGGTACAAGCTCTGCCTGTTGCAGAGGAGTGTGTTAGGGTAATGCAGCTGAACCAGTCGACTAAAGATACACCTTTCTAAAAAGGCCAGGAGCACACAAGGCCCCTCCCCACAGATGGGGACAAAACAAGCTAACTCTATTCCCTAATACCATCTCTACGCCCAAATTAGCTTTCAGCTTTCCAAAACCTTTCACCTCGTCACGGAGTGCTCCAACCACTAAACATCCACATTTACCTGCATCCCACAGAAAATAGCTTTTATTTCACTGCCTCATGCTGCAGAGTACAAGGATGCTGCATCATGAAACCAAGATTATAGGACATATTGTTCTTTTTACTGAAGCTCCTATCTCTCAATCTACTGTATTTTTCTATTTAGACTTAAATAGCCCCATCAGTGCAGTTTCTGAGCACTTTTCAGTCATTAGTGTGTTTATTCTCAGCCCATCCTATTGAGCTAGAGAAGTATTTCTGTCTCCATTTTACAGATGGGGAACTGAAGTCCATGGAGGTTAAGACCAACATTTTCAAAACTGGCCACTGATTTTGGGTGCCCAACTTGGCCTTTATTTTCCGAGGTCCTGAACACTCGCAACACACATTGAAATCAAAGGTGCTCAGCATTCTTGAAATTAGTCAGGTCCAAGGTGTCTGAAGCTGGGCACCCAAAATCAATATCCACTTTCAAAAACTTTCTGTAAGTTATCTAGAATCAGCCAGGAAAGTCCCTGTAAATCCAGGCGCTGAACCTAGCTCTTCAGAGTCCCAGTTCAGTGCTTTAGCCACAAGGTTATCCTTCTCTCTCTAGCAATCACCCACCTCTATTAGATTTTATTTTATCTGAAATTCCTGTAATGTAGTCTCCAAAACATTCTCAGCTACGTTGTACCAGCCACTTTCAAGTCACAGGCAGAAAGTTCAATGTTAATACCATATTGCCATCTACTGGACAAAGAGCATTTTCCACTACTACCATGTGGGGGGTGAGACTGCTAATTCATAGGAATAATATATATCCTAATATTGGGATTCCCTCCAAGACCTTTTCCACTCATCTTATCCAGACCACTGTGTCCAGTTCAGGGAGAACACTTCATCCAGTTCTCTGGGGTTCAAAACACTCAGTTCGACTCTGGATATCATCACTCACATTCCTTTATATGGCATACAGCAAAGCTATGCAGAGCTGATCAGAGTCAAGCATAGGGGGTTGGTATAGGGCAGAGGTGGGTAGCCCACTTCTGAGTGCAGCCCACAAGCCATTTTGTTAAAACTTGTTCACACACGAACGAATCATACAAGAAGCACACTGATTTGACAATTTGTCGAATTTTTGGCAACTATTAAATATTTTTGTCATTTTTATGTTATTGTAATATTAAGTAAGTTTGTCATTAATATTAATTACATCATCTACTGATAATTTTGAACATATGAATGAATATGCATTTTCGATAACTTGTTATGAAATATTTGGCCTGTATTAAATGGATTTAAGCTTATTTGTGGGGTCATGGTTAGTGCAGATGCCCAATTTCAATCTTGCGCCCTACAAAGATAAAGGAGGGCCACTCATGGCCAACTCACTAGCCTAGGTTGCCTATCACTGCTATAAGGTGTAACATGTATCCAAAGTTACACAGACAACCTCTTCTGTTATATACATTTACCCCTTACATTGCATTTGCTATACATTAAATCACATTTTTGGTTGGCTTGGTTACTTTGCAGAAACGAATCCCTTTACAGCTGCTCTGTCCATGTGCTGTTCATGTGGCACCTGCTTTTTACATTCCAGGTTTATCTTGTCCATAGTCCTGAGCATCAAGGTGTTGCTGCTTATCTTAGCTAGCAGAGACATCCTGACTCCAGGATACTATTTGTCAAGTCCCTATTTATAACTTAACCTTCCATTCACCTTCCCAATCATGCCCACTAAGAAATGAGGCAAATTACTTATGTCAGGCCAGCCTACACCTTAAACTGAGTAGGCAATATCTCCAGAGGCCAGGAGGGAATATTCTCTAATAGGAAAGACAATACAATGCACCTTAGTGCTGAACCCGCATTGTCCTGCTGCATATCTGGGAAGAGCTTGAGCCATGACGTTCAGATCCTGATCTTAATTTTTTCCACAGTTTCAGGTGTCCAGATCCCAAGGCTTGGTTCAGGCATACCTGAGAGGAGTATTGGGAGCAGCAAGGGTTACCTACTAACTAGTAAATACAAATCAAATTCATCCTCCAGTAAGTAGTCTCTTTGACAGGAATGTTGTCTTCTGCAAAGTTTACTTCATTATTTCAATGTTTAGAACATGCTTTGCTGGTGAAATGTGCCTCATTAAGAGCCCTGGAAATGGAGATCTTCTGTGTATGCACAACACAAGCACCAGCAATACAAGCTTTACTAAGCTGCCACCCTACCCTTCTCTCAGTGACAACACTGACTTGCAAATTACCCCCTGTGGGAACAAGAGAGCAGCTGAGCCTCCATGACCCATTCAGTCTGTGGCTTTCTTACTGAGCCTGCCAACAATCGTTATGATGGGTTTTTAATGTTGAAAAATACTCTGAGTCCCACCAAACTCATTTCATGTACTGTGGGCCATTAGACAATGACCAGATGGTAACACCAGCAAAAGGACTAGATCAAACCAGTAGGAAACCATCTGTGCAAATGCTACTGTTGTGGGAAAGCTTTAATTCCAGTTAAATGTCTGACATTTGAGATCTTTTTTAAAGAATTCCCACAGCAGATTAGATTTGTTTCTCTTGATGTCTGTAGAATACATACTTCCTTTTCATAAAAAATCCAACCTGTAGCCTTTCCATTTGTGAAGATCACCTCTCTCAGTGTAAAGTGATGCATTGTGTCTTGTTGACTCTGTAGTCAGACTGAAGCTACAGGACCAATAGAGGAGCATATTTATTTAATTCATCTTAATGGAATGGTAACTTTCCAGCCTAGGTCTAATCACTTAAGTATCAGAATTGTTGGGCTATTCATGGTAGTTGCACTGATTGGCAGTTCTTTAAATCAAGGCTCCAAGATTTAATGATACATACAGAGCTATAAGAAGTACTGATCATGGTTGCAGCAAAGTCCTGCCTCTGATTGCACTGGGTACAAAAACCAGGCTGGATTCCATGGAAGAAGTCTTTTGCCTGAGTTTTCTAAAGACTTGGTTAGATGAGATGTATAAACCCCATGGTGGCCATGATGAGGCTAACTAGACATTGAGAGCTGTAATACACCCTCCAGGTGTCACAAGATGGGGCTATCAGGCTCAGGCAGGAATTAAAAAGGAGCTCAGTGCAATAAGTGCCATGTTTTGGACTGTCTCTGTACAGGAAGGACCTAACAGGACTTAGAGCGAGAGAAAGAAAGAATGAGAACAAGAACTGTGGAAGAAGATACAGCAGTGGAGTTGGCTCTTTCAGCAGGCCTTGTAAAAGAAGCAAGTATCTAGGGAGGTATCTAGCTAGTTAGAGCCTTGTGGGAGAGCAGAGAAGGGGGGAAAACCTGAGATGAGCTAAAAACTCAACCCTAGGGCAGATGGAAATTGCTTAATGTGTATTTTTATCTGGTTTCTGAGTATTACAGAGGGACTCCAGGCGGAAGCATTGTGAGCCATTGCCCTGGAAGAAGACTGCGACTGAAAAGGACCCCATGAGGAGTGAACGATATTGTGTTGATTGCCATTATTTTGTTGGACATTCAGTGTTTGGGACACTGATACCCTGGAAGAGGTGGGACTATAGTGCGACCTTGCAGGCGAATCAACTCACCACTGTCATCAGACTATAGAAGTCCTGAGAAGGAGAGTAAGACAGAGTTTGCTGAAATGCCATGTCAGCCCACAAGGTGACTTTCCAGGATGGTGAGTCAATGACATCTGCTCCGAATATTGCACTCCTCCTGTTGTGTTGCTCATTGTACCAGAAACTAGATCGAGTTAATGTGGACTCATGTCACATCCTGATGGTTCTGTTCATTTTAAAGGCTGTTGTGTAGGGATAAGGCTGTGAGTTTCCAGAATGCAAAGGGGTCCGATTATTTGGCTAATTGAGATGCATGCTGAAGTTCTTAAAAAAATTAAGACTAGATGGATGTTCTTTCTTTGTATCTGTCTCTAATGAAAAGATGCTGGATTCCTCCAGGGAAGCATGAAAAGAGTTTATGGGTTTTCTATAAAACTTGGGGCAACAGAGGAGGCCTTTGCTTTAATAAGCCAATAAATACTTTAGCATGATCCTTCCTGTATATAATATTTTCTATTATTAATATGTAAGAAGAGGGCCAAGTGTAATAGAAAACAGAAACAAAAATTCCTGCAGATTTGTGGGGGAGGGAGACAAGACACAGGAGTTGCTGCTGTACATGATCAGACAATTAAGTCTACAAAGTCTGGTATTCTGCCTCTGGCTGTGGCTAATAACAGATAATTTAGAGAAAGGTGAATCCCCTTCCTTCCCTTTAATGCACCCTGCCGCTTACAGTCCTGTACATCCCCTGTAGGTAAATACAGGACATTATTCCCCAGGACTGTTAACCTGGCACCTTTCACTAAATTTGCTGCTAAGAACTATAAATAAAAATAATAGACATGGACTCAAGCTGCAGAAATTTGACTCTGAATTTCTAACCCTCTATCATCAAGGTTTCAGGGAAGTTTGAGATCCGGGTTTTTGGTTCAGTTCAGATAGGGACAAGACAATTGTTGCCAACTCTTTCAATTTTTATCAAGAGTCTGGAGATTTTTGTTGCTTTTCTTAAAGCCTCAGCTCCTGGAGTCTAGCGTTGTGTGCGAATCTTGACTTTAATTTTAAAAACAGTAAGTATGTAACCCGCATAGTTATGGAGAAAAACTTGATAAGTGATCCAAGGCTACCCCAAAGGCTCAAAACAGAAGGTAAAGAAAAATCCCCAAAATATATTTGTTTAAATCTCAAGACTTTTGAGTGGCCAGAACAGAACTATTCAAACAAGCACAACTAGGATGGCATTAAGCATAGGTCCTACAAATAAATATATCTGTGTACATGCAACATGAGTGAGATAGCACCTGTGCACACCTTTGAGCATGTTTGGGATGCAGACTAATGGCCCCATGTCAAGAACACATTCCCTGCTGTACAGTGGCTATATATCTGTGATCCTGTTTCCCCTCTATAGTAGTGCTGGTGCACATACCTGATAAGAGCCTGGTATATAGTTACAGCTAAGGGAGTTAATCAGATAGATTAAGTGATAAAGGAGATGGTTTGATGCAGATGGTCCCAGTTTCCATCTCCACTGACTACTTGTGTGGAGCCTCAGGCTGGGCATAGGTACAGGGTCAACCTGCAGGTTTAGGTCCTATGTTTTGAAGACTCAGAAACTGTTATATGCTCACTCCCTATAGAAGGGTGGTAGCCAACATTGGCTGCTACCTGACCACATGCTCACACAGTCCAGGGATCACTGAAATCATCATCATCCTTAGGTAGCTGGTAAGTGATGTTTGTGATAAACACTGATATGGGTTTCGTTTCAGAATTTGCCTATCCCCAGTGACTACTTTCTGCCTTGTGAAAATTCTCCTGCTGTTTCAGTGGGAAATATAGGATTCTTCTTCATTTCCTGTCCTCCACAGCTAGGTAGTTATTCTGCACAGTTGCCACAGTTCACAGGAAGAGCTGGCTGCATTTCAGTGGTTGTGAAGTAATCCATGAATATAAACTGTGCCAATTTCTGCCCTTAATTAAACCATGAATTCACTGAAATCAACAAAGCTGCGTGGCATAATTGAAGGCATTTTTTTTAAAAAAAACCCTGGCTATCAGGACCAAGGATTCCTTTCAATTACTGTCCCAATTATTTATAACCCTGCTGCTGCTATGCTTAATCACTCTGCTGTCCTAAAGACATAGAGAAGCCCTATTTAATGGACTACACGGAGAGGCCACACAGCTAGCTAAAATCATTAGAGCCTGGTTCTCTTCGATAATACACTTGAAAGAATAGTGTGCACCCTTCCTGTTTGCTTTTGAGAAAACTTACTGACCAGTTCTCAGGATCTTATTTTACCACCACTCCGATCCTCTGAGAATCAGTGGTAATTTAAGCCTTAGGTTAGAACTCCATCATCGGCAGGAGTTATCCTTAACAGATTTGACTTAAAGGCCTTTGATCTAGTAAATCACCATTTATTGCTATCTGTGTTAGTCTTGCTTGTTTGTTTCTCTGAATACTTTTACCACTCTCATCCCTTAGTGTCTCAATGTCTGTTTGCCCGAGGGGGTTCTCTGCGTATGGAAATAGGGTGGCTGTGATCAGATAAGAACACAAAGAGAACAAGTGGCACCATCCAGACCTTCCACCCTCCCCTGACTGAGGCAAATGATGCTCACCTCGGTGCTTCTTCTCCTGCTCATTGGGGGCAGTTCCTCACTTGCAAACCAGCAGATGAAAAAATCCTCACCACTGGTGCACCTTGTCTATGCATAGTGACCATGGGGAGGAGAGGAGGCAAAGCAGATGGGGCTTCTCCAACATCTCCCTCTGTGTCAGTTCAGTGAGAATGATGTAGGAGGAAAAGAGAAAGAAAAGATGGAATGGGGAAAGAGAAGAAAGGAAAAAGATAAAAGGTGACAGGGAAAAAAACAAATGAGTGGGGATCCTGGAACATTAAAAGCTAGAATAAGAGGAGATGGAGGTGAAGAAGTAAGACTAAAGAATCCTTAGATGAAAAGAACCTCTGAAAGCAGGGTGATTCCCTTTTTTTTATAGTAATAGCTAGGGAAGAGGAGGATATTTTCCGATACATATTCACTGACAGGGTTACTGGCCTAATGGGTAGGGGAGAAAGCAGTAGATGTAATATATCTTGATTTTAGTAAAGCTTTTGACGCAGTCCCACATGACATTCTCATAAGCAAACTAGGGGAATGTGATCCAGAGGAAATTATTATAAGGTGGGTGCACAACTGATTGAAAGATTTTATTCAAAGAGTAATTATCAAAGATTCACAATAAAACTGGAGGGCGTATCTAGTGGAGTCCCACAGGGATCAGTCTTGGATCTATTGAATATTTGTGTTAATGACTTGGATAATGGAATGAAGAGTATGCTTATAAAATGTGTGGATGACACCTAGCTGGGAGGGGTTGCAAGCACTTGGGAGGACAGAATTAGAGTTCAATATGACCTTGGAGAATTGGTCTGAATTCAACAAGATGAAAGTCAATAAAAACAAGTGCAAAGCACTTCACTTAGGAAGGAAAAAATCAAATACACAACTACAAAATGGGGAATAACTGGTGAGATGGCAATACTAGGTAGGTATTGAAAAGAATCTTGGGGTTGTAGTGGTTCACAAATTGAATACGAGTCAACAATGTGATGCACTTTTTAAAATTGCTAATATTCTGGGGTGTTTTAACAGAAATGTTGTATGTGAAACACGGGAAGTAATTGTTCCACTTTACTCAGCACTGCTGAAGCTTCAGCGAGAGTACTGTGTCCAATTTTGGGCACCACACTTTAGGTAAGAGGAGGACAAATTGCAGAGAGTCCAGAGGATAGCAACAAAAATGTCAAAAGGTTTAGAAAATCTGATATATAAAGCAAGGTTAAAAAAAAACTGGTCATGTTTAGTCCTGAGAAAAGAAGACTGAGGGGGAACCTGAGAGGTCTTCAAATATGTTAAGGGCTGTTATAAAGAGGATGATGAGGAATTGTTCTCCATGTCCATCGAAAGTAGAACAAGAAGTAATAGGCTTAATCTGCAGCAAGGGAGATTTATGTTAGACATTAGGAAAAACTTTCTAACTTTAAGGATAGTAAGGCACTGGAATAGGCATCCAAAGGAGGTTGTAGAATTCCTATCATTAGAAGTTTTTTAAAAATAGGCTGGACAAACACCTATCAGAGAGAGTCTAGGTTTACTTGGTCCTGCCACAGCACAGGGGGGCTGGACTTGATGCTCTCTGAAGGTCCCTTCTAGACCTACATTTCTACGATTCTCTATTTCTGATCTGCAATCTCTGCTCCTTTCTCACGCACTTCTTTCTTCTTTTGAGAAGAGTGACATGCATCTTGGTTTTTCATGGCTGCCACAGGTTATATTGAAAACAAGGTTTTGTCCTGGCTGCCATAATCATTGATCATAGATCACTGTTTTCTGTTTGTTTGTTTTTTTATTGAAGTAGTGCCTGGAGGCCTTCAATCAGACAGGAGACTCATTTTGATATTTAATGTAAAATGTATTATAAATTACATCTCTTTGTCTCAAAGAGTGGATATACCTTGATATATATCAAAGAGTGGTGTAAATGCCATGAATCTGGTGTATGCTCAGACACAATCAGTTAATATGCTGCAAAGTGAAGTGTTATAAATGGCCTAAAAATCCTCTGTAGTGCTACTGGATTTGCGCACCAGCTGCCGTTCCTGCTTATAACACAGCGGGTTGCAGATAATCTGTGTTCATTGTTTTCCCTTTAGCTGACCTTGTTTTCAGTCTCTTCACTGAGGTAAATACTCTTAAAACAAGTTTTAAAAGTTTAAACTTTTTTAAAATAATAACCAATTCCATTTTTCTTTTGCTTTGCTCCTGATCAGTAGAACAATTTCCCCAAAACTAGCAAAGCCTACTCTGCCTATTGTAATCACTTTTGTAAACACTTTGTGTTTGTTGGGGGGTGAGTGGCAGCTCAAGTGGCAGACTTTTATACTAACTTGGTAGAAAGGTTTATTTTTATTCTCCCTGCTCCCCAACCAGATGCTTTCACACAGAATGATATTTGAATGGGGTAAGCAGCATGTAGGAGAGTGTATTACCCCTTTAAGAGATAGTCAAGCTTACAACCAAGGAGGCTTGAGTGCAGTCAAGGAGTAGCCTGCCCCTCTTTGGGGCTGGGCTATATCAATGTGAAAAGGAAGCTAAGCAAGAGGGACCAAGCAACCAGAAAGAAGCTACTGCTGTCTGCTACAGGTTGCAGGCCACAGGTCGCTAGCCTGACCCGGGTCCTAGGCACTTTGTTTTTTGACTAAAAGTTTGGCAGCTCTAACACAACACTCTGTACTAAGAGCCTAAACTGGCTTAAGTGGCTCCTCCTTTGACCTGGCACTTAAGGGAAAAGAAGAAAGCCAGCTACCTCGCACGGCTTCCATCCTTTCACTCCGAGCTGCCGCAGACATGGCCAAGATCAAGGCCCGTGTCCTGCAAAGGTAGAAGAAGGAAGAGCTGCTGAAGCAGTTGGGTGACCTGAAGGTGAAGCTGTCCCAGCTGCCGGTGGCCAAGGTGACCAGTGGAGCCACTTCCAAGCTATCCAAGATCTGTGTTGTCTGCAAATCCATTGCTAGAGTGCTAACTATCATCAACCAGACCCAGAAAGAGACCCTAAGGAAATTTTACAAAGGCAAAAAGTACAAGCCTCTTGATCTATGGCCAAAGAAGGCTCATATCATGCACCGCAGATTAAATAAATGTGAAGAAAGTTTTGAAGACCAAAAAACAGCAGCAAAAAGAGAGCCTATATCCTGTCCAGAATGTTACTGTTAAGGCATAAACCTGTTGCATACTAAGGATCTTTCATTTCACTGGCTAGCTTTTTTCTCATTAAACATCAAGTTGTTTGGGGGAAGAAAAAAAAACCAATAAGAGAACTATGAACTATGCCACCTGGAGTTAATTTGGAGGCCTTCTTAAAATGGCTTTTTCTTTTTGGTTGGTTTTGGCTTTCTTGAATCCTGTACAAATTGGCTGTCTAGCCAATTTGTGGGGGCCTTCATGGACCTACAAACAGACTGACTGCAAGAGAAAACACAGGGGAAACTAACTACAGGGGAAAGATAGAGATGGAATCATGGACTAGAGCTAAGATTTAATGGCAATGTTCTCCACAAACATCGCTACCAGTGCCTTCTAATTCTGGCCTGCAATGCATGCTATTCTACACTTGTGCCCCCACATACCAGCCAATACACATCAAACCTGACCTGCTGCATCTCTTACGGTTCCAGTTCTGGGCCCCCAAACAGATCCCTGCAGATGCACTTTGAGCCTGACTTTCAACGCTCAGGAGGAAGTCTATGAAGCCCTTAAATTAGGCAGAAGGAAAGTATTGTGGAATCCAGGTCCCATTTAACCCTGAATCCACACCATGTGTTACTTACTTGTCTAATTTAATTTGCTTTTGTCCTTTTTTCATTTCTGAGCTTTTTCTCCCTTAAATTTGTGTAAGTTACTTTGGAAACACTGGACGGTGACTTAGTGGCTTCCACAAATGCAGGTAAAGCCAGTTTGTACCAAGGTTTGTGGGTCTACAAGATTTTCAGCTGCAAGAGACAAGGCAAAGTGCTAGAGTGATCCATACTATGCATTCTCGAGTGCTGCGTGGTGCTTCCTGATGATGCCGACAGAGAGCTCGGTTGTGATACCAACTTTACACCCTCGGGACTCAGGGTGTCTCCCTTTTTATCACTGCCCAGAATGAGGCACTTCTCAGGTTCTCTCTACCTTTGTTTAAAGGGAAATCTCTGTCCTAGATTCTGTACAAAAACATACATGCCCCTTCTTGATACATTTTCTGTTGTCTTTCTCTCTCAGAGGGGACATTCCTCTGATGCCCAGCTGCAATCACGGAAATTTGGGGAAGGCCACTCACTGCATCTGGATCCAGAGAGCCCTTGATCAAACAGCTTTGGACCACAACCCAGATTTCCTTAAATCAGCCTGGACTATAGAAGTTCAATTAATTCTGGTGTAATTTGTCCACCAAGGAGAGTGGAGTTACACCAGGTACAACTTTAGCCCTAGGAGCTGATGTACTTATTTCCATGACCACACACATTGTATCAATATATTCATCACCACAGCTACATTTCATATCTAAACAGGTTTTGCAACTGTAAATTCCTTTTGGAATAAAATTACAATCTCAATAAAAGTTGAGAAATGTTGCTTGAGGGGGGAGGGAGTCATTAACAGCAGAGACTGTAGTCTGCTCTGTGCCTGCAAGCTAATGTGGTCACTCAGTGATACAGGCTGTGTCCATTAGGAGGCTGTGATAAGACCTGATTAGTTTTAATGTATTAGCTGGACTGTAGAAATTGGTCCCTGCAGTGTAAAGGGAGAGGACATTTACTCTTATCCGCTATGCCAGAGGCTCCAGGAGGATGCAAGTTTGCTTGTTAAATTATTGAAGAAAAACGCAGCAAGTTCTTTTCCTAAAGGCACAACAGTCAGGTGAATTTGTTCCTTTCATAGTGATCCTGCATTGCAACCTCATGGGCTCAAATTTGCAGGAAACTGAGGCACCGCTTCTGTCTATATTTATAGACAGCGAGTGAGGCAGAGTTATGACTAGAAAAACAAGTCTCCTAAGTTCCAGTTCCAGTGTTTCAACTACTAGGACATGCTTCTTCTAATTAAACATTAGCTATTTGTTCATTTTATTCTTTCCCCACAAATCCATTCCTTCAGCTGCTTAATGTTTTGGGTTGGTCTTCCCTGAATTTCTTCTATTTAATCAATATTTTTCTGATGCTGAGATTACTGGAATTGCACACTGTTCCAGAAGCAGTCTCGCCAGATTTGTATGTAGAATGACTTTTACCTCCCAGCTTTCGTGATGCCTCTGTACTAAGCACCATTGTGACTTTGGGCTGCATGTCAAGCCATATTGAACTGCACACTCAATTGTTTTGCTGTACATTATATCCTCCAGCCATCTCTTCTAGCACTATTGCTTCCCCGTACTTCCTCCCATTGATCCCTGAGTTTCAGAAGGCTGGAGTTGGTAGATAGCATATGCATTTTCCCTGTCCCTAAATAAAACAAATCGTCTTTGTCTTAATCCTTGGCTGTTGCTGTACAGAGCTTTCTTTTGCTTTTGTTGTATATTTTCCTGTAGAGGACATTTGCCGGAGAGACATAGTTGATGCTCCTCAAACAACTCAGAGACAAGGGAGATCACAGGCAAGTGAGCACAACAACCCAATAGCATCAAGAAGCCTTTTCTTCCTGCTGGCCATAACTAACAGTTATGACACACATGCAACATGTAGATTTCATTATTTTCTACAGGAAACCTAACCAGCGATAACTGTCTCTCTTCCATGATACATTTAAGAATAAAAAAGAGTGATAAGAAATACTTCAAAAGATAGAGGTAAAACAAAACAGGGTCAAGGAGTGGGAACTAGGACAGTGAGTTTAGGGGATCACCGCTAGGCTACAGAGCCTTTTACCTCAAGGTCACACATTCTAATTTGGCCCAACAGGGTAGTAACCAAAAGTTTTACTGTCTGCTGGATGTTCAGTCCCCTGTGTGAAATGAGTTGGCGAGGTCTCTGTCCATTGAAGAAGACCGATTTCCACAAAACACCAACATAATTCCTTCATAGGTTGGTAGTGTCAGCAAAGAGGCCAAGAAATGACCTGGCAATGAAGACCCAATTACTCTCTCACCCCAAGGTAGTGCTTCCATGTCAAGTTTGAGGTACATGAATCAAGGAAGTGTAGAAGAAGCTTACGCTGCTGCTGACATCTGTGCTAGATACCTGATCACAGACCTTAAGACAGAAGGGACTATTACGATCATCTATTTTGACTTCCTGCATAACACATAACATAGAATTTCACCCAGTAATTCCTGCATCAATCCCATAACTTCTGGTTGAGCTAAAGCATATCTTTTTAGGAAGACATTCAGTTTTCTTTTTAAAGATTTTAAGAGATGGATAATCCATCACATCCCTAGGTAAATCTGATGGTTAATTACACTCATGGTTAAAATGTCCACCTTATTTCAAGTCTAAAGTTGTCTAGCTTGAGTGTACTGCCATTTAATCTTATTATCCCTTTGTCTGATGAATTAAGGAGCCCTTTACTATTAGAAATCTCCTTTCCATGTAGGTACTTATGGATCTCAATCAAGTCACCCTGTAACCTTCTCTTGGATAAACTAAATAAATTGAGCTTCTTAAGTCTGTAATTGGAAGGCAGGGTTTCCAGACCTCAAATCATTCCAGTTACTCTTTTTGAAATCCTTTCCAGTTTTTCAACATCCTTTTTGAAATGTGGACCTCAGAACTGGACATGATATTTCAGCAATCGTCTCACTAATGCCATATAGAAAAGTAATAACACCTCCCTTCTTCTCCCGCTTAAACATTAGAAAAGCTGATGATAATTAGATAACCTTAGTCACTAGAACTGTCAAGCCTTTCTGCAGCTCAGAGGAAGGAGGAGGGGAGATAAATACAAAGTATAAAATAAAATAGTAAAGAGTATTGTGCTATATCAAGGGTCTGGCACATCCTAAACAGGACAACTGATGCCTGCTGAAAAGAGAGGCTTTCAGCTATAGAAAAAAGTAGAATCTCAGAGTTACAAACACCAGAATTATGAACTGACCGGTCAATCACACACCTCATTTGGAACCAGAAGTATGCAATCAGGCAGCGCAGTAACAGATGACAAAAAAAGCAAATACAGTATAGTACTACATTAAACATAAACTACTAAAAACAAAGGGAAAGTTTTTTTAAAAATTTTTAACTAGGTGAGGAAACTGTTTCTGTGCTTGTCTCGTTTAAATTAAGATTAAAAGCAACATTTTTCTTCTGCATAGTAAAGTTTCAAAGGTGTATTAAGTCAATGTTCAGTTGTAAACTTTTGAAAGAACAACCATAACGTTTTGTTCAGTTACGAACACTTCAGAGTTACAAACAACCTCCATTCCCAAGGTGTTTGTAACCCTGAGGTTCTACGTTACCTATGCTCCTTCTCTTCCTGTCACACACCTGTCAATGCAGTATTCATGCACACAAGCTTCATGTAAGTGCCAACAGACAGCCTTTTTATGACTCCCACATATACATTATCAGGTCATTTTAAGTATGCCTCCATAAATCTGTTTTGTAGCCTATGCATCAACTGTTTGCATCTCTTCTTCCTTCATGCCTACAATACTAAGTGAAATCCCACCTTATTATTTGGAACACAGCTCTTCTCTTCCTGGTTGCTTACTATACCCTGAGGAAAGGAAAAGGGTAGCTCGGGGGAGTTAGTGATGGGCTACTGTATTATGAAGTACAAAAATCATATGGTAACAGGATGAAGGGACATATAAATCAAATTTATCTGAACTTTCCCTAAAAATTTGGTTTGGTGTTTGATGTTCTTGGGGGGAGCAGAGAACAGCACTAAATAACTGTGGAACATTGAGTTTCCAAGGGTTCTTTATGCATCCTGATACTCCTGTGAGGTAGACTAATGCCAGACACAAAATGGGATGGGCAGAGTTGGTGGTATTACTACTATGTCTCCACAGTTTTGTTTCTGTTTTTGTTGACATTGTTTTCATATAGATTTTCCAGACAATTTTACTCAAAACTAGAATTGGTCAGGAGGTGAAATTTCTGTTCCGCAGGAAATTCTGACATTTCAAAATTGTCTTTAGTCCCAAATTGGGGGGGAGGAGGAGGGAGGGAAATTTGGAATTTAATACACAACTGAAATTCTGAAGTAATTTGTTTTGGAAACAAATCAAGAAGATGAGGGATGGAAAGGACACCCAGGAGGTCCTTCAGGTAGTTGAAGACTGCTTTCAAATCCACCATCATTTTTCTCTTCTGCACACTAAACAAGCCTAGTTCCCTCAGCCTCTCCTCATAAATCATGTGTTCCAACCCACTAATAATTTTTGTTACCCTCCTCTGGCCTCTGGCCAATCCTTCCTGTAGCAGGGAGCCCGAAACTGAACACAATACTCCAAATGTAGCTCACCAGTACCGAACAGAAGGAAATAATCACTTCCCTTGATCTACTGGCAATCCTCTTACTAATGGAGCTCAATATGCCATTAGTCTTCTTGGCAATAAGGGAACACTGTTGACTCCTATCCAGCTTTTTGTCCATAGTTACTCACATGTCCTTTTCTGCAGAACTGTTGCCTTGCTAGTCAGTCCCCAGTCTGTAGCAGTGCATGGGATTCTTCCGTGCTAAGTGTAGGACTCTGCACTTGTCCTTGTTGAACCTCGTCAGATTTTTTTTTGGCCCAATTCTCCAATTTATCTAGGTCACTCTGTATCCTATCGCTACCCTCCAGCATATCTACCACTCCTCCCAGCTTAGTGTCATCTGCAAACTTGCTGAGGGTGCAATTCTGTCTCCCTCCTCAATCCTCCAGATCATTAATGAAGATGTTGAAGAAACCACCCCGAGCACTGACTTCTGGGGCACTCCGCTTGTTACCAGATGCCAACTAGATATCAAGCTGTTGATCACTACCCATTAAGCCCGATGATCTAGTCAGCTCCCTAGCAATCTTATAGTCCATTCATCCAACCCATACTACTTTAACTTGCTGATAAGAATACTATGGGAGATCGTATCAAAAGCTTTCCAAAAATCAAGGTACATCACGTTCACTGCTTTCCCCACATCCACAGAGCCAATCGGTTCATCATAGAAGGCAATCAGGTTGGTCAGGCATGACTTGCCATTGGTAAATCTATGCTGATCGTTCCTGATCACCTTCCTCTCTTCCAAGTGCCTTCAAATGAATTCCTTGAGGACCTGCTCCATGATTTTTCCAGAAACTAAGGTGAGGCTGACCAGTCTGTAATTCCCCAGTTCCTCCTTCTTCCCTTTTTTGAAGATGGACATTATAGTTGCCTTCTTCCCATCATCCGAAACTTCTCCCAACCATCATGAGTTTTCAAAGATAATGGCCAATGGCTCTGCAGTCATATCAGCCAACTCCATCAACACCCTTAGATGCATTGCATCCGGCCATATGGACTTGTGCATGTCCAGCCTTTCTAAGTAGTCCTCAAACCTGTTTTTTCAGCACTGAGGGCTACTTATCTTCTTCCCATTCTGTGCTGCCCAGTGCAGCAGTCTGGGAGCTGACCTTGTCTATGAAGACAGAGGCAAAAAAAGCATTGAGTACTTCAGCTTTTTCCACATCATCTGTCAATAGGTTGCCTCCTCCATTCTGTAAGGGGCCCATATTTTGCCTGACCATCTTCTTGTTGTCAAGATACCTATAGAAACCCTTCTTCTGACCCTTGCTAGCTAGTTGTGCTTTGGCGTTCCTGATTTCACTCATGCATGCTCGAGCAGTATTTTTATACTCCTCTCTAGTCATCTGTCCAAGCTTCCTGTAAGCTTCCTTTTTGTGTTTAAGTTCACTGAAGACTTTTTTGTTAAGCCAAGCTGGTTGCCTGCCATATTTGCTATTCTTTCTGCACATCAGGATGGTTTGTTCCTGTGCGCTGAATAAGGTTTCTTTAAAATACAGTCAGCTCTCTTGGACTCCTTTCCACCTCATATCAGCCTCCCAGGGATCCTGCCCATCAGCTCCCTGAAGGAATCAAATGACCTATCAAAACATTTAATTATTATATAACATAACTATAACAATATAAAATACAAAATACAAAATGATAAACTCAAAATGAAACATTTCAACCATATCATAATGAAATGTTTCAATTTCCTATCAGCAATTTCAACAAAATTGATAATTCCCACAAAATGTTGTGATTTAATCAAATCATCATTTTCCAACAGAAAACTGTTCTGTCAGAAAGTTTTCGACCACATCTACTCAAGTCGCTTTAGCAATCCTCTTTTTGGAGAACCTGCAGTCTAGAGGGACAGTACAATGACATTACCAGCCCTTAGAACTAAATGGGGGACAACTGACAGCTAGCTTTTAAAAAAGTAATATTAAAGCAGCTTTTTGGATTCTATGTTCTAATGTTTCAGAAATGAGATGTGAAGCAGATAGAGCATATTTTCTACCCACTATGGCCTCATAGCATAGCATGGCATGCTTAAATGACCAATAGAGACAGGCAGAGTGTATCCCTATCAGAATTTATGCATAACTGCCAACATGGAGTATCCATGCTGCAAATATCTGCAAATCACATTTCTTTAATGATGAGTAATGTTACTTGTACAGATAATAATGACAAACCATCCTTTCAGAGCTTTCTGCAGGGACAAAGACCACAAACACTTCCTCTCAACTGCTTAGAACCATAGCCAATACACACAGCACACATTTTGCTTCACTGGGAAAAGATTTTGATTTCTAGAAGCTTAACTCAAAAAAAAGTGTCTGAATTATCACAGAGCTTTATTTCCACCTTACATTTCCACTTGCCTTAATGTTCCTGAGCTGAATGCTGGCCAGTGAATGCCCTTGCCACAAGGGTGCAAACTCAGTCTTGGGTGCTTGGGGAGGTTGAGAGGTGCAGTGTCAGTGCTTGATGGGATTTTCAAAAGTACCACTGCCATTTTCTAGGGTGCTAAGGGGAATGCTAGATAAATATTGGTGTATGTAAATTATCACCTTATATATGTTAATGAGGCTTGAACTACTCATTTTGAGGTAGACAGAGGAATCAGTAGCAAAATCTCTGTGGTGATCAAAATATCCATGTTGTCTCTGCAAGCTTTAATGTTACTAGTGACAGCAATACCAGAGCAAGAGTGGCCTTATGATTTGTGAGTTTCTTAGCAAGAATGCTGTCACAACTATTGGTAGTACAATCAGATAGTACACTTCCTACTCAGTCTTTCCCGCTACTGGAGGAAGATGTCAGGCCAGCCTGTGAGTTGATAAATCAGCTCAGGACTCTGGGGCCTTCAATCACACAGAGCCTTAGCATTGTCTTTACCTATGAATCCTTCTCCAAGGCAGTCCTTTTCCTGATGAGATCAGTTAACAGCTTTTTATTAGGTGGTTTGGTCAATCTGTAGAGAAGACTACCAAGTGTAGAGAGAAACAGGTTTCACATGTGAGGAACAAAATGAAAATGTGAGGAAGGAACCAAGATCTCCACATAATCATTGCATGAAGGAAGCAGAGGGGGAACAAACAATGCCTGTCCTTGGTTTAGGGAAATTACTAGCTAAGGGACTAATCCAAAACCCATTAAAGTCAATAGGAGTCTTTGAATCTGCATTCTCACATTCTCAATGAGTGCCTTGACTAAGGCATATAAAGAAGGCAGCACCTCTTCTGGCTGTGTTTTGTGCCAGGCCTGCCTGAGCTAGTAGATGTGCTCTGATCTTGCCCACTACATCAAGCCCCAGTGTGATGTAAGCACTGGAGATCAGGACTTAGGCAGTGGAACCTGTGTCCAACAGCAGAAATTTAGGGAACTTTTTTGGCAGAATTTAGGCACATACAAGGTTAGGTAGCAGCTGATCAGGGGTTTTAAGGATCTACATTTTACACTTAGCCCTAATCTTCTCTGGTCCTCTTTGTTCTACCTGATTCCCATCTGTGAAATGGGAATAACAACACCTTAGGGTACTTAAAAGCTGAAAGGCTAATTTTTATATAAGGTCTGATCCAACACCTATTGAAGTTATTAAGAGTGTTATCATTGACTTCCATGAACTTTGGACAAGACCTATAATGTTTTGAATTCCTCAGATTAAATGTACTTTAAAAACATAAAATATTATTGAAACTTTGCATATTCACCACTTGTCAGTTCATTTGAAATGAAGTGGGCTAATCATAAACTGCATTTTTTCAGTCTAATGCCTTTAGAATGGACTCTACAAAAGCCGTAGGTCATGTCTGCACAAGTGAAGTACATATTATGGCATAGAGGAAAGGGGAAAAAGCACTGAAAGTAAGTATCTATTAATAATTTTACAGAATAAAATGTAAAATAAGTAATGGGAATTTATGGATGGTGCCCAGATAAATGTATTGCTGCCTCTCAATTTATAGAGTTCATACAGGACAGCATATACCAAATTAATTGGAACTAACTCATGCTGAGGACTTTAACAGATTACTAACTAGGGATGAATTAACTAGTTCAAAAATAAAACCCAAACCCCAGGATCCAAGCAACCCAGAATTGTAGGAAGGTTGGGATCTACATCTGAACCTTTCAGCTTGCCCCTAACCCTCCAATTATCTTGAGTCTCTCCACCCACCAGGCATTTCAGAAAATGGTAATTTAGCTTTCTAGTTGTTCTTAGGTCCTACTGGTGGAGGAAATCATGTTTAAACATAGTTCTTCCTAGAACAGTTTGGAAAATGTCTAAGACCATCTCCAAACAGTAAATTTTAGTATGCTGTGAGGATTTTATAGTAAGACAGTAGTGCTGCAATTACTGTATGCTGTAATACGGTTTTGTCTTGCTTGTGTAGATGGGTAAGAACTTACATTAAAATTATGTTATTAAACCATGTTACAGATATGGGAAACTAGATAATGTGTGTTACCAGCGGTGTTAGCAGGAGTGGTTTCAGAACTGCCCAACAGTGTCATGGATCCTGTACTGTTTCTGGTTTATTGGGAGTCTCCTTTAGCTCAAGGGGTATGGATCTTTGCTTTGGAGCAGGAGGAATTAGGCTCTATCCCTGCCAGCACCATAAAGTTCTTCATATCATGGACATGCTCTTATGAATTCAGTGAAAAAAGGTAGGCAACTGTGGGGTGCTCTTGAAAATCCCACCAATGTGACCGTTGTTCTGTTACACAACCACTGTAAAGTTCAGAGCTGTAATATAGTTATGACGTAGCTTGGCACCACCTACACAAGGAAGACCAGACCACATAATGCAAGGAAGGCATTAGTATGTTATAGAATGCTCCTGTAACATAG
Source organism: Mesoclemmys tuberculata (assembly GCA_007922155.1). Taxonomy (NCBI): domain Eukaryota; kingdom Metazoa; phylum Chordata; order Testudines; family Chelidae; genus Mesoclemmys; species Mesoclemmys tuberculata. The sequence continues at coordinate 35,535,367 of ML675611.1, forward strand.
TAAGATTTACTCTGCAGTCAGGTCCTAAATCCACAACAGACTGGGACTGTTGAATACTTTTCCCTCTCTTTTACTGTTGTTGTTGTTCCTTAAATATTAGAGAGTTGATCTGCAGAGACCAGTGAAGCTAATGAAAGCTGAGAGTGATGCTTCATAATAAACAGTTCCTGGATCCTTTTGGAACTGACACCTTTATGAAAATAAAGCTTGGCTAATTAGCTCCTCTGTGAGTTTCTCATCTCAGATTTGCTTTTTTGGTTAGCTATTTAATCAACCACTTGTAACCAGGCATCTAATAAAGAAAACGTGTTGGATTCCCTGAAATTCTGTTTCTGAAAATATTACTGGCCTTGAGATTTTTAGATGGGGCACAAAACAAAAGAATGACTCATGGGACCTTCTTTTCCCCTCAAAGACAAATTAAAATCACAAGCTTCATAGCTTTTTGGATGGAAACAAGGTGAAAATGGAAATGTAAAACCAAATGAATAGCATATACTCCAGGCATGACAGTAAACATATAATAAAAATATATGCAAATAAAGATGCAAGTGTGAAATAAGGTCAAATCCTCCACTTCACACTTTCAGATGCAGAGAAGCAGAGGACAGATCTGAGGCACTATGTGGCTCTGCCTTCCTGGAGCAGCATTGATCTGGGAGAAGGAGGGATGTCTGCCTCCATGTTTCTCTCAGCTACTATGCCTGCTCCCACTTATGGAGGAGGTGCTCCGTGACTGTGCGGTCTATTTCCGTTCCTCTGTCCGATCACGTATCCAGACAGAGTTCCTCTGAGCTGTGTCTGCTGACTCCTTAGCTACTTTTGAAGAGCAGTGGGCACTGTCCGGGGTTCTCTGCTTGGTTTCCCCTGCAGGTTCCCTCCGTTTAGCCCTTTCATCTTCATACCAGTTCCCCCCTAGTCAGTTGAGTTCCAGGCTCAGCAGCTGCTTCCATTAGGCTGGGGGATGGGCCAAGCCCGCCCACATCCCAAAACTCAAATAATGTACTCATTTATGCCACAACCAGTACTGCAGCACAGTGTATACAAGTAACAAAGAGGCTTGCAAAAAATCCAGTGAAACCATGAACTATGTTTTGTACCCGAGGAATGTGGAGATCAGGTATAACTGCATAGCTGGAGATCTTGGTTCATACATACCGACAAATGAAAACATGCTTGTTAGTCTTAACATATCTGGCATCACTACGGATTGGTCCTTTATCTTCACAAGAGGGCCAAGAATAGGATAGCAGACAGTGTTGAAGGTCAGGATTAAGGGACATTAGTAGAGCAAGCTGAAGATGTCAGGGATAGAATAACAAAGGATTGCAGATCAATACTGAGGTGCATTAGTACAGCTCTAAAGGAACTTGAGCTGGAACACCAGGGACTTGGGCCATAATTTTTAAAAGAGCTTGGAACCCATTGCCAGGATCAGAAAAGAACTCAGTTCCCGTTTAGGCACCACAGTAAGTGACCAGATGTTCAAAGAGCTCAGCATTTTGGGTGCTGAGCAACTATGAACTTCTGGCCCCAATTGTGGCTGCTGAGTTCTTGAAAATATAGCCCTAAATCAGAATGCAAGAGCCTAGCACTTCCCACCCCATTATATTTCTGACTGAAGAGTTGCTTGCTTTTATAAGCTCAAAAATGTAGTACACCCCCCCTCAGAGCAACAAAAATAAATAAGTTACAAAAAAGTAAAGCAGGTGATTGAAATATTCCAGAGAAGCCAACAAACATAGGGGACATTATACCATGTGATCAGTCTACTCAGACCACAAGGAGACACAGAGTATGTCAGACACTGCAGGGTGACCTTGCTGCAAGAATAGTATCACTTCATAATTAATCTAACACCAAAACATGGGGGCCAGTCCTCCTGTTGAGATATCTTGACTTTTGTAGCTCACACTGTACCACAGGCCTTTTCTTCCCTATAATTAATGTTGCAAAGATATTTGGTTATTTTTTTTCTTCACACAGTTCCATTTTGGATTCTGCTGTCGATTAGCTAAATAACCCATAGCTCTTCTCAATTCTAATCAAATGAGCACTTTGTCATTTAGCAAGGTTTTATTTTCTTTCAAAGTAATTTGCTTACTTTTTAGCTTCATTTATCCATTTTGATTAAGCCTTCATTAAGGGCATTATCTTTTGTTCTTCTAATCATTTTATGTTAGTGAGACAGCAGTTTCTTTTACCGTTCAGAACAAGATACCCACTGCACAATACCAAAGTCATTGAAGCACTAACTAAAACTTTTAGCCCAAAATTTAGATTTTAGTGGTTTAAAAGCTTTCCCTATATCAAGGACCAAAAGAATGTATTTCTATTTTTTATTATTATTCCAATGGAAATTTTTAAAACAGAAATCAATATTCTTCTGTGATGTCCTCAACCCTACCATCACAGTATTGTGCTAATGTACATGGGAGAAAAAAAGAAATTAACTGGAAATTAACTATAAACAAAAATGAAACCAGCAAGTACTTAGACTCTAAGCTCTTTGGGACAGAGCCCATATTTTTGGTCTGTGTTTGTACAGTGCCTAGCACAGTGGGATCCTGGTGCATCACTATGGCTCCTAGGTACTATGGTAATACAAATAAATACTAATGTCACACATACACACAAAGAAAACGTAGAGTGACAAGTCAATTGTTATTTTCAAAGCTGATAGAAATGTAAAAAAGGAAACAAAGTTTAAAAAATGAAAATAAGTTAGATTTTTCTTTGACAGTTTTTAGTAACAAAAGTAAGAAAGTCTTTTAAAAAATACATATGACTTTTAACCTTGTGATGCAAGCAGACCAGGTGCCAGCTCATGCCAAAGCTCCTCGGCCTCACTGAACACTGACAAATGAATAGCTGGAAACTCACCTGTGTGTTAGTATTGTTAAGATAGGTATTAGATTTATAAAAATGTGTTTAGTGTTTAGACTTTATGAAATGCTTGTGAGTTGCTGCATACATTAATCTCACTTATATCTGTATCCCATGTTATAAGCATAAGCAGGGTTTGAATGAGCTCTCCCTTGATAATATCTAGTAATGAGCTGGGGGAAAAGTCTTCAGGAACACACCATGTTTGTTTCCATAGACATGCCCGCTTTTGCCTACATATTCAGCAGAGGGAACTGCTCTGCCAAAGTGGTCAATTTTGGCTGGTGTTGGGTTACAAATCACTTTAGAATAGAATACTGAGGCAATGAAATGTTGTTATCCTTATTGTATGAGCAAAAGGCAGCAGCATTGTGCTTAGCATGTCTTGATTGAAGGGGTCCTCCTAAACTGAACATCACTTACTAAGCAGAGGGTAGGGATGCCAAATCCCAGTGGAGATGAGAGGGGGTGGGTATTAGTGTTTCTACCTGGTGTGGGTGCTAAGGAGTCTGACACCGTTTTGACCCTCCCCTCTCCTCCCCATCGTTTAATACAGAACTGATTAGATTCAGTTAAGAGTCCTTTGCTTTGTTCAGTGATCACTAGAGCTGAAATTTCTGATAACCAGGTGCTTAGCTTTAGATCTGGTGTGGGATAGTGTTGCAATGAAAGAGGCTATACAACCTGCACTACCAGTGTGGTTCTTCACTAGTCTATGGAATCACTGAGAAGTGGGTTAAGTGGTGGAACCTCAGTATGTGACATTGCAGCAAAGACAGTAGCAGCAGAGTGAACAATGGCGCGGTGGCGCAGAAGCTGAGGTGTTGCTTGATGTTCCCCACACTCGAGAGTCAGCAGTGAACGCATCTCTGAACTCTGGGTTTTCACTGACCAAGAACAGGAACTGTCAGTGGAATGCAGTGGAGGAAGAGGGGAGTGATGTGTTAAAAGAACAACTGTTGTTGGACTTCCACACTGCAAGGTGAGAAAATGTGGCAAAGGACACTACCCAACATATTCTGGGATGGATGTTTGGTCATATGCTTTTGAATCATGGTGGTTATGTTTTCCAAAATTAATGCTGGGGTCCTTTTCTCTTTTTATTAAAAAGTTTTCTTTGCTATACACAGACTCAGTGCTTTCAAGTGAGGGAAATATTGCCTTTTAGAGGTGCCCAGAGATGGTGTTTAATTTTCCCAGATTACTGAGTGGGGGCGAGAAGCATTACCAAGTATGAAATACCAGTTTTATGACAAGAGATGTCATCTCCTCTCCAACAAAAGAAAGCACATAAATACCAGATAAGCCATTGTGGAACATCAGTGGACAAAAGACTTTATTGATTGCTCCCCCCACACCCAAAACTTCCTCCATGCCACTCTGAAGATGTGGCCTTTTCTTTCTGCCCATACCACTAAGCCTCTTGTGCAGCTACTCCTTATCTTCAACTACTGCAACCGCCTCCTCTCTGGCTTGCCTGACCCCCTCCCACTTTCGTTCAACACAGTGCTATTACAATCATTTTCCTCCACACTCTTTGAGTCTCTGGACTAGCTTCCTCTTCTTCTTCACTTATCAAATTCAAGTTCCTGGTCTTTACCTTTACAATTTAGTCCCTCTCAACTTGTCCAAACTCGTCAGCTCTGTCCAGATCTTCCAAGAACACACTTTCTTGCATGATCAGCATCTTCTATTTCCCAGCTGGATTCAAACAGCCCTTCCCTACTTTTCAGGAGCTGAGGGGCTGCTGTTAGCCCCTGTGCATACATGACAGCACAAAGCAGGAGTCTAAGCAATACTAATTTCCATTGGGTTTGACAAGAGTAGAAGTGGTCAACACTTTTAGATTCCAAAATGTGTGGAAGTAAGTAAGTGAGGGACATTAAAGAGGTTCACAGTTCACCACCAGCACCAATATCTTCTGTCCAGCTACAGACCTGGGTGAGAGTTTTCAAACTTTGTAATTCTAACCAAATCTGGCATTTCAAATGAAATGGGAAGAATTTTCTATGGAGCTTTTCCTGAGCAGCTCCCTGGAGGAGCTTGGGGGTCTGTCTCCACACCTGAAATAGGGGCCTTGCATTAGCTCTGGTGTTTCCCCTTCTTGAGGGACTTTTGCCACACTACCTCTTATTTGCAGCTCATCCCCAGCGGAGGGAGCGCAAATCTTTTCTATTCACACCTATTTTTAAAATGAATTACACATTGACCCTCAGCAACTGATTTACATGGGCCACCCATAATCCCGGGGGTGGGGGATTCGAACCCGCCACAAGGCAGCGCGTGTATTAGGAAAGTGCGCCTTTGCAGACAATATGGGCAATGTAGTCCTTGCCCGCTCGCTCGCCCGTGTCAGGTAGTGTACGGAGCGCTTTTCGCAATGCACTGTGGGTACTGTGGTAACCGCACCGCAATGCATTCTGGGCGTTGTAGTCCCGATATCTGATCTCGCTGGGCTGGCGGAGTTACGTTTTCCTTCTTGAGATGCGGTTGGCGTGACGAAGGTATCCGGCCGTAAATAATGTGCTCAACCAATCCGAGTGGGCCATGTCGGAGAAGCCATCGTCCAATGGGCTGCCCGATCTGTGAACGGCCCACGACAATTGGTTGTTGTAGAAGAGCTGGTGTGGCGTGATTGGCCGCAGCGAGCAGGTGGGCGGGGTGGGGAAGCCGGATTTGGGCTCCAGTTCTCAGTAGCGCTCTCGCCTCACAGGAGACCCGTGATGGAGCTGGGGAAGCGGCTCGGGTTGCTACTGTGCGCCGCGGCGTTACTGGGCTGCGGCCTGGTCACCGCTGGTCAGTATTGAGAGCTCGGCCGTCCCCGCCAAGTCCCTCGCCGGGCGGGGCGAGGGGCTCGCCTCTCCCCCGCCCCCCTTCCCGCCTCTCCGCGAGGGTAGCGCTGGGTGCCGACTGGGGGGGGTCTGTCACTGCACAGCGCGACGAGGACGGGGCGTGGTGGGGGCAAAAGAGCGTCGGGACAGTGGGGGACCTGGAGACAGCAGCGCGCGTGGCTGCCCCAGCGATGGGTGCGGTGTGGGGGTGGGTTTGGGGGATGAGTGACAGCGGGACGGGGTGGGGTGTTTGGATGCGGGGGGACCTCTGGCAGCTGGGGGGTGGGGTGTTGGGAAGGGGGACCGCTGGCAGCTGGGGGATGGGGTGTTGGGAAGGGGGACAGCAGGGTGGCTGACCTAGTGATAATGGGGGATGGGTGGGAGCAGGTGGGGTGTGATGGGGTGTTGGCATGGTGAGGAAGGGATGGCTGGCAGCTGAATGGATGGGGTGTTGGGATGAGTGGCAGCAGGTGGGAATGGGGTGTTGGGATGAGTGGCAGCAGGGTGGCTGACCTAAGGATGGTTGTGGTGTGGGGTCAGGTGGGAGACTCATGTCAACAACTTCTGTTCTGGTTTGCTGCTGGTGAGAGGGACCTGTTTCTTTTGATAAACTGGTTTAGGGGACTGAAAAACACCTTACCTGAGTTAACATGTCAGCTGCCCCAAATATATTAGACCTTATGTAGAGTAGGGAAAAAGGTACTTTTGTGATTTAAACAAGTTAGCGAAGTGCAGTTAAGGGGAATCCTGGCAGTTAAAGGTGTTTAACATTGGCCACACTGGGTGCTAATGTTTTTAAACAGCATGTAATCAAAATGTGTTAGGTATCTTTTTTTTTTTAAATAAAATTACCTTTTCCCCAAATTTAAACATGTCCTTAATGAATAAACAGTGCTGGAGTTGTTTCTGTCAATAAAATGTCTCTAGTGTTGTGTGCATAATACATCTGCACTGCTTAGTTATTTTGTTCCAAATACTTATTTCTTGTTAATTACATTGTTTAATTTGTGTCCCATTCATGTAAATGTATGTTATCTTCCTCTCAGGCCTTGTCTGTGCTAGCACTTGTGTCAGCAAAACTTTTGTCGTACATGGGTGTGAAAAAACACCTTCCTGGGCAACATATGTTTTGTCAGCATAATGCTATGTCAGTGGGAGACGCTCTCCAGTCGACATAGCTACTGCTGCTCCTTTAGATGGTTTTGTTGGTGGGACAGCTCTCTACTGTCGACATAATGCAGCTACACAAGTGCTCTTGCAATGACTGATACAACTGTGCCACTATAATTTTTTAAGTTTAGTCTAGCTCTCAGCTTCCAGCTCACACAAACATCCTGAGCTTTTACAGATTGCTGTATGAAAGGATCTTAGCAGACTACAGAGGCATCTTCACCCTGTACTTTTTGGGAAGAAAATCCCTCCATATGTGCACTTTTTGGAAAATTTGTAATTTTTTTTTTTGAGAAAGTCATTCAAGCAGATGACTTCATAGTCAGTTTTTGGAAAACTAAGTCCTAGACTTTTGGTCTTTTGCATATGCTACCAGCTAAGAGGTTAAAAATTAAGGTTGCCTTGTACAAGGACAACTCGGATCTCAAATATAGCTATCACAGCTTTTCTAGATAACATAATTAGCCACCTGCATGTTTCACAAAGTATAGTACAGAAGCATCTAGCTCTCTGAAGCCAAAGGGATAATATAGCAAGTGTACTGAGTAAGTGGGGTGATCTACCACTTCTCAGAGTGTTTATAAAGAAATGTTAAAATGAAAACTGGTCTCATCCTACCACGTGATTCAATTAGTTAAACATGCAGGATGTTTAAATGCATGTAAGTGACATGGTTGGTATGCCACTTGTAATTTTTTTTTGACAGGTTGGAGTTTTCTGAGTGCAATATTCTGGTAGTTGAACTTTGAACCTAGTACTCAAGAGTTTTTTAAATACAGAATTCAACAGTGTATATTGAAGGCATGATGAATATCCTCAACAGTAGCATATGTTTAAAACATGTGACACTATATATGTGTGTTGGCCACTCTCTTGACTGAAACACTGGGGATTGATCTGGGGACCTCCAGAGCTCAGAGCATGAACAGCTAAAGAGCCAGCCAAGGCTCTATAGCTGAGGGCTATAGCAATTCATCCCCTCTGTGGATCAGTACAGAGGAAGACTTGTACACACATTCATCTGTGTGTTACATGTGCACAGTTTGATACTGTCACCAAATTTTCAGTTTCAGATGCTTGTTAGGTACAAACATGTTCAATAAAATACATAAGTAATATGCATCAGGTTGGTTTTATATGGTATTGCTAAGGGGTTGCTATGGCTAAAAACTGGAATGATGATCATGTCAAAATCTAGACATAGCTTTGAATGTCCTATCATTTTTGGCATCCACTATGATCCTGGAAGGGCGATTCTAACTAACACTTGCTTTAGAAGGATTATTTTGTGAACTGGTTCTGGCTTGTGGGGTTTTTTTTTTTTTAATTGGATTTCCTAATATCCTGCAATAATAGGCCTATTGGTACCTGAAGCATACTTTGTCAGGGTCGGAAACAAGCCCAAAGGTTAGATCTTAAATACCAACTCCAATGTTTGTTTTCCACTTGGAATAGGTCTCTCAAGTGGATATTTGAATTCCTAAATACTCACCTGTAATTTCTGGAGACTAATCCTAAATTATCTGGGATGTGTAAAAATAATTTCTGAGAAACCTCAAAAACTCAAATTCTTGAACCTACAACTTAATTGTCTGGATTCATGAGATTTTTTTTTAACATTTCTATTTGGGTACACATCTTATCAAATACTGTCTTTGGCCTTGTAACCAAGACTCTGAAACCTAGTTTGAAATCTTAATTTCATGAAAATTTTAAACTTTGCTCAAATCAGTACCATCTTGGAGATTTTCATGCTTGCTGTTAAGCCAAGAGAAGTTATTCCTCAAAGGAATGAGCCATACCACCTGTTTATAGAATAAACTGTAAATGTGTTTGATAGAGATTAATTTAGGTGAGGGCTTTCGGGATGAAGCTCAATCCACGTAAAATTTCTGAGATGCTGGTAGGTTGGGGGGAGCAACTGGAAGATGTGGAAAGGATTATTATATCTACCATTTTGATTGAGATACTATACACACCATTTGTTACTAGAATTTGCAGTTTTTGTTGTTTTTGAACTCCCACCTGCTATTGGATGATTGTCCAGCACTGTAGAGAGAGGCTTGTTTTTATTTAACCTTTGTGGGGTATGGATATCTGGTATGGAGATATTTGAAACAATTATTTAGTGGGGTCCTGAAAAAGACTGTTCCAGATCTTGCCCTTCTTTAGTGACTTCTTTGATTTCTTCTAGGGATGTTTATGGAGTATGATACTTGTGTTGAGATATTGACTTATTTCATGTTTCAAAGAGTCAGAAATAATTCATGACCGAGTATTACTGATCTTCCTGCAACGTATCAGTTCATGAATGGTGGAAGTACTAATAGATTACCAGAATTTCATTATTTTAGTTTCATAAGTGGCTTTCTGAGGCCCAAAAGGTCTGTAAAGGATATGCATGCTGAAATTGATGGGTCTAGAGATATTTCTGCAGACCCTAATGAACAGTCCTGGTTTTTCACTTACCACCTCAGTCACCATATTGTACTTGCTAATGCTATCCAAAAGGGCTGCCATTGCTTTTTATTCACGTTCTTTCTATGTTATATATTGACAGTCCTATGGTGTGAACACTTAGATGGGTTAAGTGGGGATAAAGGAAATCTGATTCTTAATAGTTCAGGTTTCACATCATTTGCTCTTGTTACATATTGGAAATGTTTCAGTGGTATTTCATGGTGTTCTGGGATCTGAGTCATCATCATAATGTTTTTCCCTGCTTTGTTCCTTTTCCTTAAAATCTCAATATCAAATAACTGTAGTCTAAAATTCTAACCTTTATTCTTTGGTATCTGTAATAAAAATTGTTGTTGCACATAACTATTGCTGGTCTGATTTGAGGGCTGTGTCCTGCACTAGTTACGTTGAGGATGCAAATTTTGATTCCTGGCTTGTTTGTTGGTGGAATATTTGTTTTTTGTCTCCATCTCCCCTGCCCCCACCTCCACCACTACTACTACTACCTATGACTGAGGAGGAAGCATTCTCCATCCTGTCTGAATAGAGGATGTGCTTCTTGCTGTTGCTATGCTGTGCTCCCACTGGCTGACTTGAGTGGGAAGTAGTATGCTGAAGTCTGCTTCCTTTCCTTAGCTGTGTTGGGGCACAACAGGCCATATCTGCAGGGAACTGTTGTGGGTTACCTGTTGAGTAAGAATAATGGCCAGTGAACAAGGCATAAAAGGAATCTGCAAGGTCAGAGCCTCATACAAAAATAAATATTCCCTAAAAGCTCCCTTTCTTGTAGTCTAAGTCCCAGATCCTTATTTGTAGAAAGGGACTGCTGTAGAGAGAGAGCTTCAGCCAGCATTGCGAAAGAGGTTTGAGGGAGCCTTGAATTAGCTGTAGCTCAAACATCACATTAAATACCTGTAGTTGCTATAAGAGGACTAATACTGACCGATTTAGTCTTTGCAGTGTACTAATAGAATAGTGGTTGGACAGATTACTGAGTGGGACAACTTGAATCTAATATTGTTGAGACAACAGCTTGAAGTGACAGTTTACTCAATCACTGCATGTCTTGTGTGTAGCTGTAATAACCAGGGCATTGTCTACTAACTTGGTTCAGATGTCTCTTACCTGAAGTGTGTGTTGTCTAAATTTGACATAGTCAGCAGAATTTAGTCATGTGATGAAAGTTGTGTTTTTGTTTTGTTTTTGTTTCATGCTTGTTTATGCTTTTGCTTAAATAAGTGAAGGCCAAATTCTATTCCAAAGTGTAAACAATAAATTACAGGAAAAAATTAAAGGAAATAAAAACACACAAAGCCAGGCACCAATGATCCATTTTTAAAAGATATTGGTTGTTTTTTATTGTATTGTTCTGAACTTAGACTATTTACAAAAACTTCTGGATGGAAAAAACTTAGTTGCCAGAAATCAGTTAGGCCATTCATGAGGCTTTTGGGAGTTTCCCTGTGGCACTACTAGATCTCTGGCTATTTCTGAAGGATAAGTAGCCATCTTAGCCTGTAATTTTAACATTTTCTAGACTAAACCTAGCAATATTTCTCCTCTGTTGCTGACGGCTCCACAGCTTTGCACATTAACATTTGAGTTGTCCTTTTATTTTTCTATGGGAGTTTGGGCTAAACCTGTGTGACCTCTGGTGGTGGTCTACACTTCAAGGCTGGCCCACACTGCACAACACTTTTTTTCCCTAATCTCTGGTTCCTCTCACAAAATATTAGAAATTTCTTACACAACACTTGTTCCTAGAGGTACTATTAATGTGGATAGGTCAGTTTACTGTCAATCCTCCTTCTTCATTTTTAATAGGTTGGGTTGACTTGAGATTGAGTGCTTAAAACAAGTGGCCAAATGAGTAATACATCCTCATAAAATACCTCATACTTAAGTAGTGGAATTTTATTTGGGGCACAAGAAGCTCCAGGATTGAATAAATTTTTCATTAAACTTCCAACTATAATGTTCTGTTTGTCGTGTTTGTTTGTTACTTTTAATAATCTGCACTGTCCCTCCAATTTGTTTCACAAATGGCCGTATACCCTTTCAGAACTAGCATCTAGAGCTTGGATTTACATTTAGGAAAGCAAACAAACAGCTCTATCGCTGTTTGGCAGGTGCATAAACATTATAATTCCTGTGATTCTATTCAATGGGCGAATATTGGTTAATATTTCCCTCTTTATTTCCGAAAGCTAACCCTTCATTAATACCTACAAAATAATGTTCTTAATTATCTGTCAACGTAAGCATGCTTTTAATTATAGCTGTAATGTCTATGTACTGTTCAGCAGTTCTGTGTCAAGAATTGTAGGTCTGTAAATGATCCCTTTGCTGGTCACATTACGCATTATCACTGCAAGTCAATCTACCTAACTTAAAAGGAAAATCATTTCAGGGCCAAGAAGAACTAAACAAATTAAAATTGTTTTGCCTTTTTAGCAATCTGGTTTGGAAAAAATATCTGGGTAACAGCCTGTTGACTGTTATACCCGTAGCCTATTAATGTAGATCTGGCTCCTTCAGAGAGAAGCTACATGATGCAACAGCAATGAAACAGTCCATTTGTTTTGCTTTTTGTCTTTTAAAAGCAAAACAAATTTAGTCCTGGTTTGTGCTGCTTATTTAGTCTGGAACAAGATTCCCCTCACCCTTCCCACCTGAATTTTGCACTTCTGTCCCTATACACATGTAATTGTTAATAATGGGCAGTTTCATAAGCATATGGAAGAAATATACCCTATTAGACTGTTTGGTATTTTGTTCTATATGTCAGTGGTTCTCAATCTTTACAGACTATTGTACCCCTTTCAGGAGTCTGATTTGTTTTGTGTACTCCAAGTTTCACCTCACTTAAAAACTATTTGCTTACAAAATCAGACACAAAAATACAAAAGTGGCACAGCACACTGTTATTGAAAAATTGCTTAATTTTCATTTTTACCATATAATTATAAAATAAATAGATTGGGATATAGATATTGTACGTACATTTCAGTGTATAACATATAGAGCAATATAAACCAGTCATTGTCTATGAAATTTTAGTTTGTACTGACTTCACTAGTGGGTTTTTTTTTGGTAGCCTATTGTAAAACTAGGCAAATATGTAGATGAGTTGATGTACCCCCTGGAAGACCTTTGTGTACCCCCAGGGGTATGCGTACCCCTGTTTGAGAGACGCTGTATGTGACCTGGCTTTTGTATGGCAAAGTCATACAATTAATACAGTCTCTTGGTTAATCAAAGAACTAAAGGAGGGTTTGCGTGTGTATATATACCTACCTAAGTGAAGTTTCCATTTCATGCATCCAACAAAGTGGGTTTATGCCCACGAAAGTTTATGCCGCAATAAATTTGTTAGTCTTTAAGGTGTCATAGGACTCTTCCTGTTTTGCTAAAGGAGGGTAATGTAATTCATACAAATCACCATAGGCTTATGGAAAATAGATCCTTTCAAACTAACTTGATATTTTTTGAAATTATGAGTTTGGTTGGTAAAAGTAATAGTGCTGACTTCTGTAAGGTGTCTGACTTGATACCACATAACATAGTGATTAAAAAAACTAGAATGGTTTAAAATTAGCATTGCCCGTATTAAATGGATTTAAAACCAGTTAACTGTTAGGTGTCAAAATGTAATTGTAAATGGGAAATTGTTATCAAGAAAGTGTATTTCCAATGGGAACCCTTAGAGATCAGTTTAAAAGTTTTATCAATGTAATCCTGGGTTGCATAAACAAGAACCTCATAGGATTCTTTGGTATCTGGCACTGGTGCAACTGCTGCTGCAATACTGTGACTTGTTCTGATGCCCACAATTCAAGAAGTTTGCTGATAAATTGAGAGCATTAGAATGATTAAAGGATTAGAAAACATGCCTTATAATGATAGACCCAAGTAGCTCCATCTATTTAGTTTAGCAAAGAAAAGCTTCAGGAGTGACTTGATTGCATTCTATAAGTACATACATGGGGAACAAATATGTAATATTGGGCTCTTCGATTTAGCAGAGAAAGGTATAATATGATCCAGTGGCTGGAAGTTGAAGCTAGACTAATTCAGACTGTAAATAAGATATAAATTTTTGATACTGAGGATAATTAACCATTGGAACAATATACAAAGGGTTGAGGTGGATTCTCCATCACTGACAATTTTTCAATTAAGATAGAAATTCCTCAAAACGATTCTTAGAATTCTGTGGCCTGTGGTGTTGTCCTATAGTCTGACCTCCTGTTCAGTGGTCCCTTTTAGCCTTGGAATTCATGAACGAATATATATATTGCTAAAATACACATTGCCAATTAGCAGTGAGTGGCTATCAGTGCTGTTTGAAATATTTCTTTTAGGAGCATATTAACTGATATTTGATCATTGCAATGAATCTGCAGATGTCCTAACTAGTCATGACCATTAAAAATATCCTTGTACATGTAAGGCATTACATGGTATTGTTGACATCTTCAGAGTGCTGTGAAAGCAATTAATCCCACTTCATTGGATAGAAGGTAACTTGACCTTCCTACTTCAGTTTCTTCTGCATATGTAAAGTGGGGATAAGTGATTTGTCCAAGGCCATAAAGGTTGTCAAAGTCAGGATTAAAATGCAAGATGGGGTAGGATTTCTTACTGTTAGTGTGCAAATCTGTATTGAGAACACTAGACTGTACCACTTTTGAAAGTGAAGGTGTTAACCTGAGTGTCCTATCTACACTCCATCTGCTAATTACATTCAGCTTCCTAATTTCCCCTGCAGTTTCAAAACAGATATAGATCCTTCACTTCCTTACCTAAACTGTTATGCAGTGTTGCTGTGCGCTTCTAAACATCTATTGCATGTCACTATGAAGGTGCTGCACTCCAGTAGTGGAAGAAGTAATTGCTATATATGAGATTCTCTGAGTTGAACAGCGTTATAGTCTGCTGCAAAATGGAAAATACAGCTAGCATTGCTCCTTTCTTAAACTTTTAAGTTACCTTTGTAATCTCCTGCTTCTGTTGTTGAATCTGCCAGACAAGACCTGAGTGATTCAGGTATGGACCCTGGTACTTATCTTTCATGACGGGAAGTTAGACTAAGCGAAAGAGGAAAGCAGGGGGTTATCGCCTACTTCTTGTAGCTGACTTCTGACACTGGCTATTGCATGGCAGTACCCTGTAGTGGTTCCAGAGTCGTATCTGTAGAATCATTAGAGCTGTAAAGTTAATGAAATGTCATGTTCACAGCAGTTTCCATCACTTATTTTCAGAGCTGTTAGGGATAGCAAACGTGCAAGTACTTAGTCTCTTTGCTGCAGCAGAATGTGATGGCCTTCTGCTGATTTTCTGTCAGCACATCATTGCTTCAAAGGCAATGTGTGTAGGTTAGTAACAAATGCATTTTACCCCACATACTGTGTAAATACAGCAGCTCTTAAGTGGCTAGTATACTTAGCACTTAAAATATAACTTTGTGTTCAAGCCTTTGAATAACTATTATTTATATAAAGTTTAACTATATTGACAAGAGTATAGTTTGTGTCTCTGAACTTGGCTGTTCCATAAATGTTTCTTCTCTTCTATAGTACTTTAGATTTCCTGTTCTAAGACTCTGCAATGTATAATCTAGACTTAGTAAGGTGAGTTAAGGACAGACCAGTAACTTTAACCCTAATTGTCCTGACTCTTTTGATTTAAGTGATATATTCAGTGTTTTAGCACACTGCTGTATTTTGCGGGATATCTTATATCTTTGCTTGTGTGAGTTGTATTTTATGTTTAGATATGGTACAATGCTTAGTTCTCCTGTCATACTTAGAAATGTCCCACTTTGTGTGACAACTTGATACTTTTGGTCAAGGAGACTAGTGGGGGAGAAAAGTTGTTTACAGTAGAGCATACAGGATTTGGGGAAAATCAGGATGAGAAATACAGGCGTCTACAAAACAAATTTGAAACTACAAAAAATAGGTTGGTGCAACAATTCTGTTTCCCCTTTAGATGAGTTCACAAAAACAAATAAGACTATGCAACTGACCTGTGTTTTCTACAGTTCCTTGTTCCCCTGCTGACTTTGAATCTAACAAAGCATCTTTCCACCGAGCTAAATGGGCTTTGACAGTTCTAGCCTTCAAGCAAAGAACAACGTTTGGCTACTTGCATGGCAACATAATGGTCAAGTGGCCCACTCTGCACCTGGCCTGATAACTTGACATTGTTCTATTTGAATGAATAAATCTCCACTCCTGAGGCTTTGAGTATTATGGCCAGATTAAATCACATAGGCACCTTTCTATCAAAAACCATGTTTAAATATATCTAACTAGGAAGATAGCTTTCCTGGGTAATGCTGGCACCTTTTGATAATGAAAATCTGATTGACAACTTAAAACTTTGTGCTTCTTGGCAATTCTAATTTAAATTCCTTTTCTGTTAGTGAACTGTATATCTCGAGTAATGATAAGCAATCTTGTTTTGGTCTAGCTAAATTTATCGCTTTTTATTTAGGCAATAACATATGTTAAAATAGCTTCTGAACTAATTTTTAAAATTCTTTACAGATGAGGAAGGAAGTCAGGATGAGTCATTAGAATCAAAGGTAAGCAGTAAGTCTCTACTTATCAGCCAATGATGCCTTCCATTTTATTCTCTCTCTCTGTGGGGCAAGGGTGTGAAAATCAGAACTCAATGGAGTCTATTTAGAATTTGTCTCTAACTTGCTGTGTGTCCTTGGCCAAGACACTTAACCTCGCTGAGCTTCAGCTCACCTCTTTGGATAAAAGAATAATATTTGTAACCTCATGCATTGAGGGTTTAGTTAAGCAATACAAATAAAGACCTTAGAGCTCCTACAGAAGTATGAAGTTGTAGCCATTTAAAATTTAGCATATATAGAGTAACGTTGGGGAGCTGGATTAGTGCAAAGGTAAGATCACTTTCCCTTTTCACTTATGGTGTTTCTGTGCACATCTGCACCCTTCATCCAAGTGCTTTTACAGACAAAAATATAGCCTTACAGTATTTCTGTGAGATAGGCGATATACCTGTCTGACAGATGAGGAAACTGAGGCAAAGAGACTAGATTTTTTTTTTCCCCTCCACTTCATTCTTCCTTCTTATTGGCTGTATTAGGGCTGAAACTCATGAGTCTTGAATTCTAGTCCTTTCCTCTAAATGGTGGACAACTTGCCTTCTAATGTTTCATTAATATTAGACTATAAATGGGAGATTTTAGGAGATAGGAAATGAAGGATTTATGGTCAGAAGGTGATACACTTGAAACTTTGATGAGAGCACTAATATTACAAGACTGATAGGGCAAGTAACTTCCTAAAGGACTTCTTCAAATAAGTGTAATTCAGATGGAATCAAAAACCGCTGGCAGAGGACAAGACATTACAGGAAAAGCTTTACACGTCTAAGAAGAAATCTCAGTCTACTTAACTGTTTGACGTTAGGACTAAGGATTCCCCTTTAGAGAGTCTTATTCACTCAGGTCTCCACTACACAGTTGGGTCCATATTTCCAATTTTGACTTTCCTGTGGCTTGTGATAGTTTTTTCTCTTAAATACGAAGGAAACTACTCTCTTCTTCTGCTATACTTCCAAGACTGTAGTAGAGTGCCTTAACTTTAAACAGGTCATTCTGAATCAGCACAAATGAAGCTCGATTTTTCGGATAAACTGAAGTGATGTTTACACAATCTGCTTGAATGAAGAACAACCAATTTTGTGTGTGTGTGTGTTGGAGACAGTTCCGTTGTGAAAAAAGGGGGTTTTCTGTTTTCTTTTTAAGAATTAAAGGGGGAGTGGGGATTGGACACTGAAAAGAGCAATTCAACACATGCATCTTAAGCTCAAGAGTCAGAAGTAATTATACTAAGTTTAGTTCATGAAGCCTACCAGAAAACTGAAAAGGGGGTAGAAATTGAATAGTAGTAGTTGGTGAGAAAATTCATTTTCTAAATTCTGCTCTCTTTTTTTACTAGACTTCCTTGCCTTCAGAAGAACAGGTGAAGGACCGCTCCACAGGTACCCGTGTTGTAGCAGGTCAGATCTTCCTTGAGTCAGAGGAATCAGACTCTCACATTGAAGATGAAGAGAGTTTTAGAAGCCAAGAAGAGGAGAAAGAGAGCATGTTGGAGGAGTTTAACTCACTTGAAATGTCAAACCTATTAAATAAGAACTTGGAAGATTTAGAAATCCAGAAACCAGGTAACTTTGCTTGAATTCTGCAGACTTCCTGAACCAACAACAATAATTAAAATGGATCTGGAGAAATTTGGGAGATTAGTGGGATTCAGAAATAATCTTCATTTGTCTCTATTGCCTAACTGAACACAGGGTTTCAGAATGGAACGGTTATTGGACCTTTAATTTTCCCTATCGTAATGTTGGCCAATAATTTCAAAATAAATAATCCTGAAAACCTATATAATTTACTTCAGGTGCATTTTAAAAGGTTTTCTGTAGTTTCTATTGAATGCACAGCATATGAAAATTCCCTCTGGTTATTGAGAGTGCCTTGGTTTTTTTGTAACAACTTGTGAGTGGAGAACAATACAAATGCTGAAGTTCTAACATGAACGTGATTAATATCTTACCTTGAAGTATAGGTTATGATGTAAGTTTTTTCTCTCTCCAGAAGTAGTTGCTTTTTTGGCCTGAGGATAGCTTTGTCAGGTGGATGAAAGGGTTGGGCGAGCGGGAGAAGAGTATGAAGTGCTCTTTTTGTTTTGGTAGTTGAATGCATGCAGCTTGAGTTAAATTGAGGGGAGTAGAAGCAAACTTTGACACTGAGGCAACTTTGTGCATTGACAACCTGCCAGGACTGTAAGGCAGTACATTACTTTCATATAAACTTTTCAGATGAAAATACCTACAACAATATCTGCTTATGCTCAAATCTTCCAGGGAATCTGAGTAAGCATTGCTTTTTAACTTGTAATGAAAAGTTAGAGTTCATCTGATTAATATCCTTGCCTTGCAGTTGCTGCAAGGGGTCAATTGTTGGCATTTGGGTATCCCTGATTTACATAAAAAGTAAACAACTTTTTTTAATGTGCCCAGCATAAATTAACTTTTACTTTAACCTTATGGAAAATGGTGATTGCATTGTAACTTCAAGTTAACTCAATACTTTATCTATAGCAATTCTCTTTATATGCCTTTTCACAAGTGCAGATTAGAGTGGTGAAAGCAAGTTGCAATTGTGCAGAACTATCTCTAATAACATCTGCTAACCTCTACCAGCATTATACAATTTTTTTTAAAGTGACTTTCTATAAAATATCTGTAGCCTCTTGCTAATAAAAACGTTCTACACACTTGTTGAACACTTGTATACATTGTCGTAGGTGAGTGTGACGTTGTACAGAGATGAAAGACATTAATGAAGTGAGAAAGTTAGTAAAAACTCATTCTAAGTAGTATGAGCAATTGTTAGTCTTCAGATTCAAGCATTGTGTTTAGTCAGCCAAGTCTCTGAATTGAAGGTGAGGTTTCATTAAGATGCTTTGTATCTTCCCATCATGATGATATGAAAAGGCTTTGTCTTCACATTGTTCAAATTTGAAGGTTTATATAAAGCTGTAAAAATGCCTTAGCTGGTTCCCATTGCCTGCTATGACAAGACAAATGAATCCCAGATTAGACTGTGTGCAGCCACCTAGATTGTCACCTAAGTTAATATGCTTATTAGTGCATACGTGGTATGTTCTTATTTTTAAGTTTATAAATCACTTTATCTTATATCTGCCTCTCCTATAAAATCCATGGTTCTGTTTTTTTCCTATAACAGCATTATCACAATGTAAGAACTGTAGTATCTTCCATTGTTTAGGTGTTAGTGAAAACAGCTGTTTGTGGGAGAAACAAATAATGTGCCTGGATTTAAACTAAAAACAAGAAGATGGCTGGAGGGAAGGAAATGAAATGTGGTTAGCTGAATGTTTGACTACTAATATTCTATCTATACAAGAAAGTGTGTGAGAGAGAGTTGCAAACTAATCCCACCATCTAGAATGCTGCATGATTTGCTTGGTGTATTTTGTGTGTTTATTATTTGCCTTCCTCTGAAGTATCCAGTGTTGTCCACTGCTAGAGGCCAGAGATCAGACTTGATGGACCCAGTGGTTTGATCTGATATGACAAATCCTATAGTCATTGAACTGTGGTCTCGAGCTGTAAAAAGCTGTTGAGTTTCAAGAAGGTGAACTGATGAGTAGAGGGGGAATTGTTCATTGCCATTGGTTCATGTGAAACCTTCATTTGTCTATTTATGCAACTGAGAGGGAGGAGGAGGGGGAGGTTCTCTACAGAGATTCAGTTTTACGCTCCATTGACACAGCAGGTGCTGCCTAAGCTGACTTAATTTTTTTTCCTATCTCTTACTTCTATGCCATGTCACCAGTACTTAAAGACCTTCATAGACTTTAGCATAGTGTTTTATGTGAAACCATCTTAGAGGGATAATAACTAAATTTAGGATTCTTATAAAGAGTGAATGAATATTCTTCTATAGTTTTTTGACTGGCATTTGTTAAAAGGGGGAGAGGCCAAAAAGGTAACTTTAAAACTTCTCCTTGACATGGGAAAACTTGTCAGGCTTTCCAAACAATAACTGCAATACAGACAAAGCCCAAGTTCCCAGTGGGGCTCATGTCCAAATGTGCTGAGTTTGTTGGTCACTGATTGTAGACATCTTTTAGTTCAGTACTTGATCAGGTGAGAATTGAATATACATAGTCACTTTAATTCTACAGACTACTCTAAACTTAGCAGTTAGTTCTGACTGTTGTGCTGAGCCTCTGAGGCATAACTGATGGAGCTGGCCAAGAAGCGTGTGCATATTACTTCTAAAGAAAAATCATTCTGCCACTAATAGTGTGTACTGTCTGGCAAGCAACTAACTTGTTCACATGTCATTATCTTCACAAAAATGAATTTTTTGGAACTGTCCAGCTTAGCAGTCTACATACAAGTCTTCTGCTAGAATTACTAGGAAAACCACCTTTTTTATATATAATTTTATATAATCTTGTAAAAGTTTTATATTTTAAACACCTATAATAATCTTTAAAATTGACACCCCCAAGAGTTCAAAAATCGTAAGTTGGACAAACTAAAAAAATCCAAAGTTTAAAGTGTTCTGTGGATTTCTGGTTTTTGAGCCTTTAGGGGGTCATGTTTTCAAGCTTTTCTCTTGTAATCAGGAGGACTAGAAAGTTATGCTTTTGTTTAAAGTAAAGTTGAGATACTCTTGGATTCAAGTGGCTCCAGGAGCTGAGGCTTTAACGAAAATACCAAATTGTGAGACTTGAAATAATATTGAGAGCTGGCAATGCTTATAAAATGAGAAGCTTTTATGAAAACTAATAGAAGTGTCCTCTATTTATTTGAAATCCATAAAAATTGGCTGAGCTTTAGATGTAAATATTTCCTTTAATGTTAGAGACTCAAACTGTAACATTGTGCAACTTAATACATGAGCACCAACAAGTCGAACTGCCTAGAATAGAATGTGAATCTAACCAGTCTCATTTTCATTGTCCAAGCTGAGTGTAAGTAAGTATATATGTGCTGGAAATTAAATTAGATTTTCAAATTCCAGCTTTGATATCTTAAAACTTATAATCTAAAACTGCTAATAATATAGTAAGAAAAACATTAAAATATGACTCTTACTTGACAGTTTTTCTTTTTAAATTCCCTTCTCTATAGTGTTGCATGAATAATGAAACTGAGGATTAATGAGTTTGTCTTAGTAAAACTCAGAAACTTGGCATACAGGGAACAGTCCCCTGTGATGAACAGTTTGTTTGATATGTGAATGTAAGAGCAACTCTAACTTGGGAGAAATTACGAAAGAGATCTCATTCCTGGGTTTCTTTTCAGTTTTGACAGCCATCGGCGGCACTGCAGATGGTGAGCCCTGCCACTTCCCTTTCCTGTTCCTGGAGAAGGAGTATGTAGAATGTACTGCAGATGGGAGGGAAGATGGAAGGCTTTGGTGTGCAACAACCTATGATTATAAGAGAGATCACAAATGGGGCTTCTGTGAAAGTAAGTAGCAAGATACATTTCTGTTTTCTTGTATTGAATATTTATTGAGCTTAGTGGTCTCCTTATCCTTTGTGGGCAAGTGTCCCCATAAACTTAGGGTTTGCACAGTAGAAATAATGGGAAAAGCAGAGCCATGTTAGTGGCGTAGATGCCTGTTCTCACACTATCATGTGGTACTCCCATTTTCTGGGCTCATGGAAATTGAAACTGACCTTAATGGGTACAGTTTCACAATTACATAGAGAATTTACTGTATACTTCCCACTGAATTCAGCAGCCTGCTGCACAAATATGACCCTTTTGTCTCTTGCAGAAAGGAAGTCAAAATGCATGTGACTGAATATTTTATCTTTTATTCTCACTTTCCAGTAAGATAATTTGAGGAGCATGGTAATAGCAAAATAAATGATGGAATAGGCAAATGCATAAAAAAGGGTGGCTGTAAAAATCCAACAGCCTATTGAGACAACTTTCTCCTTCCTTCCCAGCACAACTTCTGTATCTTGCCCTGCAGTAACAAGATCATATGGCCAAGGAAGAATATCCCATGAAGAGTAGCAGAAATAGAAATTTGAGAACAGCTTCTTGCATTTAATAAATCACTTCTCTGTTCTTTTCTTTCTTTAGCCGAAGAGCAGTCTAATAAGAGAAGACAGATGCAGGAAGCAGAGGATGTTTACCAGACTGGGATGAAAATCCTTAACGAAAGCAGTAAAAAGGCACACAAGAAAGAGTAAGTTCGTACTTGAACATTAGCATAGTTCTTGAGGGAGAGACATGACTTGATTTGGTGTGATGGCTTGTAACCAAGACACTGGGTTTTAGACTTCAGTGATGATAGAAGTTATATAGACTTAATTTTATATAAATCAGTTATATGATATTGAGAGTAAATTGTAATTGGAGAACATTCACAGGAGCAGAAACTCATGATGGCTTTCTTTGAGTAGATCGACAAAAAGTAGTCAGACTTTCTCCAGCGTAGCCTGTTTTCAGATAATTCTAGCAGTGTTCATTGTGCTGCTATGCAGTGCAATTCTCTATTTCAGGACAACCACCATTGTTTTTATGTAGCCACATAACAAGAGCTGTTTTTCCCACACAAATTTTCAAGATTAAAAAAAATTCATCCTACATCAGAACAAACCTAAAACTTTTAAAATCTTTCACGAAGAATGAGACTCCCCCCACGACAACCCAAATAGTCAGGTGGTTAGGGTGATCACATGGGATGTGAGAGACCCAGGTCCAAGTCCTTGCTCTGCCTGAGGCAAGAATTGGACCTTTGTCTCCCACCTCCTAGGTGAATCTTTAGCCACTGATTTGTGGTTTCATTGAACTTAATAGTTTTCCATGAAAAGTTTTTGACAGATCAGCATTTTCTGACAAAAAAAACAAAAAATACTTTGTCAAAAAATTCCTGATTCCCTCTATACCTAATCTGTACTGAGAGCAAGAATTGTGGAAAATGTTTTAACATGTGGCACCTATTTTAGCACAGAGAAATATCTTAAAACAGCCCCTACAAGATGTAACAATTGCCCTAATGTGAACTCTAAAAACTCATATCTGGATTCACTGACATTTGAGATTGAAGAAGTTCAGAGAATAGGAAGGAAATTGGAAAGCAAACAAATAATAACAAAAAGGAAGAAGTGAGACAGTTTCATTTAAACCCTTCAGGATACCTTAATAGTTTGCACATATCAAAGTACATGAAACTTTTTGTTATGCATTAATCTGTTTAAGTGGTACCTTCTTGGGAGTTACAGTGAAAAGAGTCTGTCTGTATTTCAATTATGGATCTTGTAAAATCAGCAAAACTAATATAACAAAAATGCCTTTCCCCAAAATTTTCTCATGATTAACATAGCCACTTCATGACAACAACAGTAAAAATTAGGTAATCATTTTAGTCCAGTATTTGTGTGGAATCTGTTGGTGCTTTTAGTTTAAATTTAATACTGAAATGAACCAAGATCCACTATTTGATGTTTGCCTTCCTTTTCTTGTGACCTATAAAACCAGTAAAGAGGAGAAGTGATGGTAACTTTACTTTTATCACTAGATGCTGTGTTTGATGCTTTTTTTGTATAACCACTCCCGCAACAACAATTGGGGGAAAGGGAGGGCGACCCTCTGTAGTGAGCAGGTGTCTGACTCTGGGAACTGTTAAAAAGGCTCATTGATTATATTAATTTATATATTAGCAATGTCTGTGGATGATTGTGATATGGATATACTCTTAATTTGTGCTGGTTTAATCATGAGGTTTTGAATGGTTCTACAGTGTTTACAATGAAAAATGCCTGCATACTAGGTGGTGGTGGATATAGAATTTCAATTAGGACAGAGTGGGGGAGTGAAAAGTTCCCTCTGTACTTTTTTAGCTTTACTGATATAACTTGTTTTGTTTGTTTTAAGGTGACTAAACCTTTAATTACATTCTTCTTTAAGAGCATATCAGTATCTTCTGAAAGCAGCTGACATGAACCATACCAAGGCAATGGAGAAAGTGTCTTATGCTCTACTGTTTGGGGATTACCTGAAGCAAAACATCCAGTCTGCTAAAGAGCTGTTTGAGAAACTGACTGAGGAGGGATCTCCTAAAGGGCAAATGGTAGGTATGCTCTAAAGAGAGCTTTTGTTTAGCATTCATATGAGCAGCTTCAGCCCTGGACAAGGGCTGGATGGACCATGAAGACTGACTTCCTTTCTCATCTCTACAGTGGGATGAGAAGCATTGATGGGGGAAGCTGGCACTGTTTTTCCTGGAGCTATACCTGTTCTGTGGATAAATAGGACTTAAGTCTCTTGGGCTGCAAACCAGCACCTTTTTGCTCTTAAATAAATAAATCTGACAGATAAAACTTGAAGATTCTCTAGCCAACCAAGTATCTTTTAAACCTCTGAGTCAATGACCTGGTGCTGTTTGTTTGGTTATGGGAAGTACAGAAAGATAACTGCTGATAGTTAAATCTTTTTCAAGGTTATGTAGCCTCCATTGGGAATTTGACAACTGTTGAATGAAACATAATTGCCCTTTTAGTCACAAACGTACATGTTTTTAATTTTCTAGAATTGTGCATTTTTTTATTTTAAAGGCTGTAGGTATAAATACAGAATTTTCACT
Organism: Mesoclemmys tuberculata; assembly: GCA_007922155.1. Taxonomy (NCBI): domain Eukaryota; kingdom Metazoa; phylum Chordata; order Testudines; family Chelidae; genus Mesoclemmys; species Mesoclemmys tuberculata. The sequence goes on from ML675611.1 coordinate 35,559,904, forward strand.
AAATATCTACACATACACTTTATGCAATGTACAAATATCTGATTCTGAAGGAAGATCTTACCATGGCACTTTAGACTTTACTCTGAGGTCCACCCCTCTCCCCTTCTCTCCCTTAATTTCTGTTGTTGCCTCTGTCCACTTCCGCTTCTTCTCCCTCTCCCTGTCAATTGCCTTAATGTAATTGAAGCACCCACTTTAACTACGAGGCTCGAAAGTGTGTAGTTTTTGTTAAAATGTCTATTCTAAAAATATTCAAACTTCCAATAGTGGAATAGAACTCAGGTATTCCTATAAATATAATCAGGGCAAATTGGCAGAGACCCTGGTTTTGGGGGGTTTTTTTTGTTTGTTTGTTTTTTTTTCCTTCTGCAGCATGGGGCATAGGTCACTTGCTGGTGGATTCTCTGAACCTTGAAGTCTCTAAACCATTTATTTGAGGACTTCAGTAACTGTCATAGGTTAAAAGTCTGTTACAGGAATGGGTGGGTGAGGTTTTGTATTTTGCGTTGTGTAGGAGGTCAGACTAGATGACCATAATGGTCCCTCTGACCTTAAAGTTTGAGTCTGAGTCTATTTACTAAACACATTAAGAGGGATTTTTTTCTTGGTTATAAAAATGCCTTATCCTAGTCTAAAGGCTAAACAGTCTCAGTAATGCATTACTTCAAAGATCTCTGGCTTGATTCAAATAAACTCCCTTACCCCATTCCATAACCTTAATCAACCCCTCCTCCCGAGGAAATAAAGGAATCTTGGAGTAAGCTCTGAAGTTCATTTTCGGAATATCCATGTTCTGTCATATTAACAAAAGTGATTCAGAGGTTTGTTAGCCCTGGGGTAGGTTTGTAGCTTGTCTTAAAAGGTACGGCTGTTTAGACAATCATTCAAACAAGTTTTGTGCCCCTTTAGCTATTCCCCCACCCTGGCCCAAGCACAGCCAGTTTTTCAAAGTTAGCAGTCAGGCTCATTGAAGTTATCAATGTGATTAGCAACTTTCCAATTCTCTTTGATAATCTTGAGAGCAAATGACAAGCAATAAACTTTTCAGTGACTGTTACGGTGTAGAGCTGCTGAATGCTGGAAATATCAGCAGGAACGCTTTTATCTTTTCAGTTATTAAAGACTCTACAACAAAGAATTATTGATGGAGAGAGCTAATGCATAGGCCCCTCTTTCATCTAGCAGTATTCATAGTGCATTATCATTACCTTACAGTAAACCTGTTTGTAAATCTCTTTAGGTATATCTACACTAGAGATTTGTAAGTAGAATTACATATTAATCTGGGTACCTGAAACCTTTGTTCGAGGACACACAAGTTTAATTGTGATTACAGATGTCTGAAGATTAGTATTTATAATAAACCTGTTGGCTATCAATTAAATGTAGTTAAAAACTCTACTATAGACAAACACTTTGAGATCCTGTCTCCACAAGGTCAGACAATGAGGTACAGATCAAGATTGATGCACGATTCATGACTTTTTCCCATAGCTGTGTTTGTTTCTGAAATACTGTATGCGGCCATCACCAATAGCTGATCAGCTCGTGTGGCCACAACTAACTTCTGGTTTTGGTGGTGTGGGTGAAGTCTCTTGATTATCCTAATGTCAAACTATGCAAGTCAGCTTTTACATTTGTATGTGACACTTTATCTTCTGTGTGTTCTCTCTCTTTCGGGCTGTACAGGTGTCAGAGCTAAAGCAATACTTATTTTTATTTTTTCTTCAGATTTTAAACAAACAGTTCCAGGTGTCCTGACTACTTAGATTTACAGTTGCAAATGATCACTGCCCAGCAGCATATACAAATTATTATTAATTATTAAATAATTTTAACTCAGCCAGCCTGTAAATCAAAGCAACACACCTGCCCAGTAGCCCCCCAGGAATATGCCCTCAAACTCTGTCTGTGCCCAGTTTTATGTCAAATAGATTTTGCAGCATACCTGAAAATCCATCAGCTCTGGGCTGTTTTGAACCAAGGTAAGGAGAAAGTTCCACAGTCCCAAAGCCCTCTTGGAGAACACTTGTCAGCAGTCCCTTCTCTATATAAAACTTAGTTTTTATATAGAACATTAAGAATAAAGTAATCCTTGCAAAACATTTCATGTGAGAGAGAGAAGTTATTTCCATTTTACTATTGAGGGAACTGATGCGTTGAGGGTGAGGTACTTACTTAAGGCAACTCAGCAAGTTTGTCTGTCATTATTAGGTCTCTTGGGTGTTTGGCTTGCAGCCATATGCTCTAGTGGATACTGGACAGCACTGCCTCTTCTAGAACATAAGAGAAATCCATGGTAGCCTCCTTGACTTTGGAGAAATCATGTACTTCATATTTAAAAATGAAACAAAACCTGTTGCGGTTGACTTAGACACGGGAGTTACCCAAATAAAGTTGACTTGTTGGCCTGCTTATATGCACTTCAGTAGCTTTTGTGTTTTTCCAATTTCATAGCAGTATTAGTCTCTGAATTGTGGGAATTTATTTTTCTTGTCGTTTTAAACATACTTACTTTTTTAATTCATAGTGTACAAACCTAATCCTAAAACTTCCAAATATTCCTAGTTTTTTTTTATTTTTAATTTCAGGCTCTTGGATTTCTTTATGCATCTGGTCTTGGTGTCAATTCCAGTCAAGCTAAGGTAAATGTCAAATCTTCACTTATGCTTTTATTTCACTTTTATTTCAGATGCAAATGGTTAAATATATCTTCTATTCTTATTTTAGGCCCTGGTTTATTACACTTTTGGAGCTCTTGGAGGAAATCTGATAGCGCACATGATTTTAGTAAGTGAGATTTCATAGCTAATTCACAGAAGTAAAGATAATAGAAATGCTCCATTTTTTTCATTTAATTTTAAATCTCTGTTATTAAGGTCATGCATGTTTTATATTATCCTAAAAGTGTAGTTGCTCTGTTCTTAAACATTAGAGCATGTGTGTATAGTGCTGTTTATTGCCCACCAACTCTGTTACGTTTTAATTCAGAAACCTTCCACAGAAGGTGGAAGCTAACATTTAAGGCTCGAGTCTCCTTTCACAACTGTTTTGTCCTTTTTTTATCACGATGGATTTCAATGGAGTTACTCCAGATTTACTCTGGTATAAATGAGAAGAGACTCAGGCCCTTAAAAGCCAAAGAGCTCCTAAGCAAGATCCTGTTTTTCTCCAACAGCAAGTATAAAACACACAAATTGAATATGGTATATAAGCTGTAAAGTCTTTAAACAGAATGTGCTGAGTTGTTGCTCTTGAGGCCTCAAAAGCTGTTTAGTTGTTTTGTTTGATTTTTAAATGCAAGGCTCATTAGCTACTCTCTTATGTTCATTTGTGTTAGGAGTAACTGTCTGACATCCCAAAAACCCTTCTGACCTTGTATTTAACAGGATGTCTAATTTTAAGCACTTCTACTGTGAAAAGTTTGATAAAAGTAGCACGAGTGCATCCGAGTATTTAACTGCATAAAATGTCCAATAAATGGCTATATAACAACTGATGGTTCCTTGTTTTTGAATTTTTGCAGGGTTACCGATACTGGGCTGGGATAGGAGTTCTTCAGAGTTGTGAATCTGCTCTCACTCACTATCGACTTGTGGCTAATCATGGTAAAAAATTTTCTTATTAACTAAGGAGCAAATCTAAAATTGCCTACAACATTTGTCTGGGCACACTTCAAAATATTTAGAATTTTATATTCTTCTACTTCATTAGTTGAACACACTGGTAGCTTAGCTCTTATATTGTAGATCAATTTATGATGACTCCTTCCATGTATAACCTTTAAATTTAAAATTTTAATTCCAAACGATGCCAAAGTACTTCACAAACTGATATCCCCAGGCAGGATTAATCTTGTAAATTAACTGATCTTTCTAGAAAAACTTAAGAGATTTTTGTATTTATTTCAAAACATACTTTGAATTCAGGAAATAGACAATAATGTTGCTTGTGCAACCTAAACTCTGACACTGTGCTAGTTGTGCACTGTGCACCATCCATATAAGGCAGAGAGTCACAACCAAAACTTTACTTCCCTTTATCACCTGCCTACGATACACAAGATCATAGAATATCTAGTTTGTTCTTGAGAACTAGTTACTCTAATCTATCGCTTTATTTGCCCAGTTTATGGGACCTGGGTAGACGTTTGGTTTTGGGTTTTTTGGTTTTTGTTTTTGGTTTTGGTGTTTTTGTTTTCTTTTGGTTAAACCAGTCGTCTTTTTTTTGGTGGTGGTGTGCCAAAAATGTAGCTCTCGGTTGAAAGTTATCTGCAAATGGCTTACTTTATCTATTTTAGTATGTAACTTCATGTTGCTTTCCTTGTTCTTCTCATCTCCTCGTCGCCAGTGGCTAGCGATATATCTCTGACAGGAGGTACAGTGGTGCAAAGAATTCGTCTGGCAGATGAAGTGGAAAATCCAGGAATGGCCAGTGGAATGCTGGAGGAAGATTTGATTCAATATTACCAGTTTCTAGCAGAGAAAGGAGATGTACAAGCACAGGTATGGCCAATGTTACACAATGGAGTGGGAAGCTTCCAGAGGCTGTTGGAGCAGTCACACAATATGCAACCGTCTGAAGCTCTCAAAACTCTAGTTTTCTTTCTTGCTCCGAAACCAACATGATTACTAAAGCTGATCAAAAAAAATTTTTTTTTTGATTGGAAAATAGCTTTCTTTGTTTTTATTAAAATTTTCAAGTTTTTGTTGACAAAACATTTTTGGTTGTCAAACTAAAAAATTCCACCAAAAATATGACAGACAAAATGTTTCTTTTTTTCAGTATGTGCTTGGAAAATAAAATTCCTCTTTTGATCACACATTAATGATTGCTTTCCTCACATCCTGAGGAGGAGAGAGCCTTGCAAAACTCCAACTCCTCTAGCCAGTTTAGGAACAGAATTGACTCTTCTAGAGGTAGCCTTGGCCAGAAGAACTGTCACAGTGCAGGGCCTTCAGGACAGAGGAGTAGAGGACTGGTGAGGGCTTTGGGGAGAACAAGATCTCCATTGTTGGGTATCTTGTGACTGGTTATAAGTTGGATAGATTTAACTAGAAGAACTGTCTTTTTTAACTATGTTCTCTGCCTCTGTTCAGTAGAACACCACAGTTTCTACGTTCCACTGTTTTTACATTAGAAATGTTCACTCTAAGGAATAAGCGTGGCACAACACTTGGAGTGGCCTTTGGACCAACAACAGACAAGCCATCTATGGCAGTAGTGACAGTTAGTAGAAGCCAGAGGGTCTTTGCTGTCCAATTAGTAGAGTTCAAAAGCTGTTATGAAGAAATGCAGAGTAGTCCTCATTTAAAGTAAGTGTTTGCCAGCAGTGATATCTGAGATACTGCAATTAATTCTTGTTATAAATATATGGAAATACTCAATTCCATATACTACTGTGTGACTGATGGCAAATAATTTTAAATTATTATTGCATGTAAAAATAATTGTTTTCAGTCAAGTTATCAGTGGACAAGTGTCAGAATCACAACTGTCATTAATTGGCTCCTTTGTTAGAAATCTCAGCAGAGAGACTACTGAAAATAAAGTGGCCTTTCCAGATCAGGTTTGGTAGGGCCAGGTGGAGGAAGGTTAGCCTGCCACTGCCCATGTTATAGCTGTTCTCTGGGTAGAGGATTTTGCTGTCTGCAGATGAAAAACATGACTCCCTTCCACTACAAATTAAATCCACATTCATAGAAGGAATCAAAAAACAGAGAGAGAGAGATGACTAACAACAACAAATAGAGAATTGAAAGGATATGATTTTAAAAACTAGGGTGACAAATTCAAAGATGCTCAATTTTTTGTATCATAACAAGGATATTAAATCTGGGGGAGCCAACTCACTTGCTTTAGTCAGTACCCTTTTGCCTCAAACTATGGAGGCTACTGAAGCAGAATAAATTGGTTCTCAATCTTATTTCCTTTCATCTGTATCTCTGATAAACAACTTGACATGCTTTTTGTTGTGCATGTGATTAATTTATTCAGTTTGTAATTGTATTACTTCTGTATCAAGCTTTTCAGAGGCAAACGATGCTTTAGGTCTTTGTTTTATTTTTCAGGTTGGCCTTGGGCAGTTACATTTACATGGAGGGAGAGGAGTGGAGCAAAATCACCAGGTACCTATTTTACATCATTGCTGGCATTTTTGCCCTAATGAAACATCTAGTGATTTACAAGAGAGTAAATTGTTAGTCCTCCAGAAAAACTGAAACAGTTGTCTAAATGTTGGCTTGATACAGCAATTGTGACTATACTGACTGATAGAAGGGCCAGTTTCTCTCTCTGCCTCCATTAGTTGCAGGCAATGGAAATAAAGAAGTAAAAACACATGCTGCCAGATTCCTGTTTCTTATGTACCTACAACAGAGATCCTTACATATCTCAGTGACTGAGATTTTCCATTCTTCAGAGGCTTTTTTTGCATGCTGATTCATGCATTTGAAATTAGAATCTGGCCCAGGTTGTTTACGAGAATGTTGCCATATAGTAAAAATACTCTTTCATGGCTGAATAAACAGCAAATGGGTATGTGGCTTTCAGTACTGCCAGGTGTTCACAATTCCCAGCTCAGTACCAGCTTGGCTTATGCAATAGGAAGGAAATGACTTGCTGCAAAGAGACTTTTTTAAAAACTTTCTGTGGTGGGAAGTGACGAGCTCATGTAACCCACAGACTCAAAGTGGGCATGTCATGAAGATGTATTCCAGAGAAATTCCCAATATGGGAATGAATGAACTCCACAGTTGTCATTAAATCTACTTAACACAAAAACAGTCTGTGTTCAGCGATGGTTTTGATTCATTTGTATCATTCAGCCTGGGCACAGCCACAGAATCCGCACTGAAGATAGAGGCGGTTTGAAATACCTGAGATGGAGTTTTGTGACTGCCAGAGTGATAGTGTTCCCCCTTGCCTCTCAAGTATCAATCAAGAATTTAAAACCAAGGAGGCCTCTTACAGCCAATGGCCATGAAAGCTAATTCTGATCAAACTGAACTTTAAGTTTAGCTGACTTAAATGAGCTGTCCCTATTGACATCAGTTAGTCCTGGGCATTCAGCTCAGAATAGTACAGAATCAGATCTAAACGTCCACCCAGCCTGGAAAACTTCTCATAGAGAGTCATATCCCTGTAAATAAGTTTTTGGGATGGGTTAGGCTAGGTTAGTAGGGCTCAGCTGTGTAGACTACTCACAACTGGAAAAATGTGTCCTCACTTTGCTGAATCTTGAGGACAAGCAAGGCCAAAAGGGGCTGCTAGTCTGTATGCAAATTACATGGGGAAAACTTCCTACTATGTATATTTAATCATTTAGTAGACTTTGGGCAAACTGTCTAATTAAATGTCATCCTGATAACTTGTCAAAGAACCTGAAGAATAAGCTCCTGTTTCCCAGTAGCGACACTCAACTTACTGTTAATATCTTGGTCAGGATTTTGACCATTCTGTATCTTTAAAAAAAGAGCCATTCTGGAGATAAAGGATGATTAAGCAGGTTTCATGCTTAGCAGGTTGTCTTCAGACATGTATGTAGCTTTCTTTGTGGCCATGAACAGAAATGCACCTGGGAGTAGTGCTCTCGAAATGGATTATGGAAAAAAAGTTGTAACTCTAGAGTGGATTTACCTTATATAGATGCCTAGAGAATTCATCATCTGAGACAGGTTGATGTCAAGCTGCTTTGTAAAGTGAAATGAATGGCATTCTTTCTGACCCCCCCTTCCTAACTCATTATATGGTAAAGGATGATCATTGTTGTCATGAACAGCATTTGTTAATGTACCTGTTACCAACGGAGTGCAGTATAGATTCTTTAACACCATTTGTTCATGGAGAGGGAATGCTTTTATTGACTAAAACAATTCTTTCTTGCAGAGAGCATTTGAATACTTCAACCAAGCAGCAAATGCTGGTAATTCGCATGCCATGGCCTTTCTAGGAAAGGTAAGACACAAGTATTTGCATGCTCTGGAAAATGTGGGTGTCTGTTTCATTGGAGACTGCTGGGTACTCTCCACTTTTTTTGAAAATCAGGATAATTATTTAGTTGTATAATTGAAGACTTAAGTTCCTAATTTGGAATTCATTTTAAAACAAACAAAGCCTCTTTAGAAAGACAAGTAATCTCTTATTGAACTAACTACTGTGGGCGAAAGAGAGACACTTTCGAGCTACACAGAGCTCTTCTTCAAGTCCTGATGCTTTAGAGGAAGATGCAGGAAACCCAACAGTAGGTGGTTATGGAGTAATTTGTTTCCCTGAGCAGCCCCAGTAATGCAAGAGTTCTAGCTCTGCCTTGTTGACTTCTAAGCCTCTCCAGCATATTAAGTCTGTGTGTGTGATATACACTACTGTTAATGGAGCAATATGGTAGCTCCACTTTTTCCAGAATGCCTTTTGATGAAGTACAATAGTTTCACATAACAAAGCCTCCTAATTAGTATCTTATTGGTTAATGAGCAATTTCTCTTCATAGACTTGTTTTTGTTCTATTTTTAAAAGACCACTAGATAGCACTTAATCTAAAAACACATCTTTTCTGACCTATACATATTAAAATTTGCATTAAACAGTAATTTTTTAATATATTTCCAATGACTGCCAATAAAAGAAATGGAGATGAATTCCACATGGAAAACTAGTCAAGGTTCTTCATTTCTCCCACCTGCAATAAAAATGTGCCCCTTTCTTAATTAACTGTTAGTAGTGTTTTTGTCTACCAGATGTATTCGGAAGGAAGTGATATCATACCCCAGAGCAATGAGACTGCTCTTCAGTATTTCAAGAAAGCTGCTGATATGGTATGGATTTTTTTTTAACTCATATCTGCTCAGAGGTATATAATGCTTGGTTCAGAAAAATCTCCCTTTGACTTCGCTTTTTGTAACTTAAATAGCTAAAAATTCATATGTAAAGTACTTTACAAACACAGACTATTTCATGAGGCGTAAAATTAAGCTCCTGACCACAGTGCTTTGTGGAGTCTGCTCAATGCAACAGGTGCAATACTTCACTTATGAACAGCAACCATTGAATCTATTTTAAATCTCATCTCTCTAAAATTCCCCAGCAGTTGGTGTTGGGGATGGTGGCTGGGGGGTGGATCCTAGAAGGAAAAGACATTGCAGTTTGTTTCTCTTGTCCTTTCACCTTATGCTTTCATTTTCCTTTGATATGTTCACATTATCTCACTGAGTTTTAACTATGAAGGAAGTTTGAGCATTTAAAATCTTTCTTATGTGAAGATTAGCATGAAGCAGAAGTAGCCTTCTGGGAAGGAAATATGGTGTATGTATAAAATGTGGTGAGAGTACAGTTCTTTGGGTTTTGGGACAAAGTGCTGGTACTTCTCATGTTCTTCCATGTCCTGGAAGGTAACTAACATTAGCAACTTAACTACTGCTTGAATTTGTCAAGATACCTGGAGTGAGATTTTCGTGGCTTCCCCCCAGTCCCCTTCCTGGAGCTTTTACACTACTCCAGCCCTTTTACCCAGCATAATGGGGTCCTAACAGCCCTGGCTGGGGGGGAGAATTCCCCCAAGTGTAGGCAGTGTGGAAGGCAGCTGTGTAAAGCTACCTTCTGGAGACCGCTCAGAAATCCTGGTATGTGGCGGTGAGGGGGAGGTGTCGGGCAGAGCAAAAGCACACAGTCCTGCAGAGATTCTGGGCAGTGCTGCAGGCCATGCATGAGCAGCTCCAGGGACACTGTTGTTGTTTGGGGCCCAAGGACTGTTTTTTACATCAGGAGCCTCTTCAGTCCTCAGAACAGCCCAGACTCAGGAGGGCACAGATGGCTGAAGGCTACCTTGGTGCCCCCTCTCCTTGGAGTGCAGCTTCTGTTCTGTGTCTCTGAAAGGCACAGCACAGGACCTCACTTCTCATATTGGATAGACCCTAGTTCTCCATTGAAATCAATAGAGTGGTAACAGTATAAGGGTAGCACTACAGGTGCCAAAGAAAACCAACAGCATAGAGCGAAGATAGGGTCTGAGACACTTTAACAGATTTTCATAAACTCTTTAATCTTAAGTAGTATCTGTCTTAGAGGATGTTAAAGGACATATTAATGAATTTGGTAAAACTTGTAGCCAGATCCTCTTTTTCTCCATAAGTGGTTTTTTCGTGTGTTTTCAGGGTAATCCAGTTGGACAGAGTGGGCTAGGAATGGCTTATCTCTATGGAAGAGGAGTTCCAGTGGTAAGTCTGAATAGTATCTTTTCGTCCTAGTGGGAAAAACCAGTCAATTTCTAAAACATCTAGTTGGCAGAAGGGAGGTATAAGTGTTAAGTTAGATAATCTTATTTGCTGACTCTTCCTTCATAGATAATCTTTTTTTTGTTTTTGTTTAGTGTCATGCAAGATTGTAGTTGCTCAAATCCCATTGATATGAACCATGAAAGTAAAACTCAAGCACTGAGAAACATATCCTGATGATTGTAAATAACTTGAATATCCAGTGCCTATTAAAGATGTTACTAGTCACAGCACTGAAATAAATTTTAAAATACAAAACATATACTATAAAATACTTTTAAAATCCAGCTTTATTTTGTCCTGAAATTAGATGCAACTTTGAACTATTCCTACTTATTCCTTGGTTCAAGGACACACAAGTTCTAGATTTTTTTATGGAACTCTGCAGGGACAAATGCGTACTTCACTTGCCTTGTTAGTGATCCCAAGTTCAATATATACCTTCTTGGTGCTCTAGATCTTCAGCTTTGCAAAGAGATACATTACAAATTCAAGGTGTGCTTATAGTTGAGCTGAACTCTTTCAAAGCTAAACAGTGTAGCTAAGAGGTTCAGGAGCTGTTTTCTCCTAAAACAGTACAGCATGTCCATCCCATTGAGCCAAACAAACTACTTATGTCTGTGCACAGCACTGTAATCAGCTGTTGCAGTATGGAAGCTTTATGGGTATCCATCATACAGCTACTGGCATAGGTTTCTGAAGCAGAGGTTTTCTGAAAAACATGTAAAGATTTTAGTGATTTCTCCAGTGTTCTAAAAGACCTGAGTCAATAGCTGCCATTTTCTACACTTGCCAGCAAGTGCTAGGAAATAATCAACTGTGAAGAGTACATAAAAATCACAGAAATGTAGGGCTGAAATGGACCGAGAGAGGTCATCTGGTCCCATCCCCTGCACCAAGTGCATCTAGTCCTTCCTTAACAGGTGTTTGTAGGCTTCTAAGAAAAGGTTAGACAGTGACAAGAATTCCAAAACTCCCTTGGAAGCCTATTCCAGAACTTCCTGTATAGTTAAAGTTTTTCCTAATACTTAATCTAAATCCCCCTTGCTGCAAAGTAAGCTGAATACTTTTTGTCCTGCCTTCAGTGGACATGGAGAACAATTGATCCCCATCCTCTCTGTAACAGCCGTTAACAATTTGAAGACTGTTATCAGGTTCCCCCTCACTCTTCTTTTCTCAGGACTAAACATGCCCAGTTTTTTTAACCTTTCCTCGTAGGCCAGGTTTTGTAAATATTTTCCGAAGCTTTTTGTTGCTTTCCTCTGAACTCTACCCAGTTTGTCCATATCTTTCCTGAAGTGTGGGCCACCAGAATTAGACACAGTACTCCAGGTGAGGTCTCACCAGTGCCAGGTAGAGTAGGACAGTTACCTCCCATGTCTTATATGGGACACTCTTGTTAATCCACCCCAGAACGATGATAGTCTTTTTCACAACTGCATCACATTGTTGTCTTACTCAGCAAAACCCTTTTGTTGTGTTTTTATGTGTAACTCATCTATACAGGTGGAAAAGAAGCATTAATATATTTTATTCTGTTGTCATCAAAAACATATCCTATAAAGACTATGGGCCATATAATCCGTTCTTGATGCACAGATGCATGCAAGTCCATCCTCATTTTAATGAGAATGTACCTCTTTAGGATGCTACCTTGCTAGACTCTATAATGACTGGACTTGTCTTCCTGCAGAATTATGAACTGGCGTTAAAGTATTTCCAGAAGGCTGCAGAACAAGGATGGGTAGATGGACAGCTTCAACTGGGCTCCATGTATTATAGTAAGTAGCTTCAGAATGTTGTTCCATTAAATATTCACCAGATGGCGCTGGGATAATTGGAGTGTGTTTAACATATGAGTCAATAATTCATCTCAGGGATTTAGACCATCTAGCACAAAATACAGTGTAACAACTTTCATGTTCCTTCAACTTCAATACTGTAATTTTTACCTGAGGATATTTTTCTTAACAAATTGCCTTCAGCTACTCTTACATAATTCTTTAAATTAAAAACACAAATACTATATCCTTCATTTTGGTTGCAGTTCTACCTTTGTAGGGTATTCAGAGATTGCAAGTGAATAGTGTTGACCTCTGGTATGGCTTCTTTCTTTGTAGATGGCATTGGAGTGAAGAGAGACTATAAACAGGCTTTGAAATATTTTAATTTGGCCTCCCAGGGTGGTCATATCCTGGCTTTCTATAACCTGGCACAGATGCATGCCACTGGCACTGGAGTGATGCGATCCTGTCATACTGCTGTTGAGGTGAGGACCTCTCTTCATAAACTTACAACCCAGGCTAATTTGTAGAGCTGGTCAGGAATTTTGTCATTTAGGTTATTTTTGTGGAAAATGCTAATTTGTCAAAACAAAACTTATCTTTGTAATGGAGTGCTAGCAGGCCCCAGGACAGAACACTCAATGCCCCCCCTAGAAAGGGATGGCTGAGGTCCAAGTGGGCTTTCAGCAGAAGTTTACTTATTTATTGTGTGCCATGTAGGGTCCTGGGCAGCTGAACAGGTGTCTACTACTCCTCTTCCTGGGACCATTGGACTCCCTAGGGAGATTACTGAGGAACCTGGGAAGCTGAGTAACAGATACCATCTCGGGAGTCTGCATATCGCATAATAAATAAACTCTGCTCAGGGGAGGGGTGGAGAGTGCAAGCGGCAGGGGCCTCGGAAGATGGGGTGTGTGTGGAAGAAAGGAGGATATGTAGCTATCCTCCCATCCATCTGGGCCTTTTAAAGTTGTTGGGCCACTGGGTAATTATTCCCCTTGGCCCCCCACAGTCCCTCAGTTGGTAGGCCTGAGTGCTTGAAACGTTATTTAAAAAAAAATAAAGCTGAGATTTTGAAGTAGCAGGTAGATTACACAAAATCTGTGGCAAAATGTGTGGGCCCTGTACACAAACACATGCAATAGGGACTATTTTGAATTCTAAAAAGCTCTATTAAAAGAAACAAGAAAATTGATAACAATGGAGTTGTCGTTTTGCCTGGTACTGCCTTTTTGGGGTCAGCCACTTATTTTTCACACTGGCTGAGGCACGGACCTCTCTAGAACAGAGACTGCCATTTGGAACTAAAGTTATACTTGAAGAAACCTAGTGTTTTACTGTTTTGTTTTGAGGCTGTTGTATTCCTGCAATACTTTCATTATTAAGGATGTGCTGTTAGATTATTAAACCAAGTTTTTTCTGTTTCCTTCTATTTCCACCATCCTTAATGTCCACTTAAATAAACTGTTTCAAAGGCTGTCTAAGATGTATCTCTTCATATCCATTAAACAGTAAACTTCTGAAGAAGCTCCTGACAATTGTGTTCTTTTTTTCTTGCAGTTGTTTAAGAACGTATGTGAACGAGGGCGCTGGTCTGAGAGGCTCATGAATGCCTACAATAGCTATAAAGATGGGGATTCAAATGCTGCTGTGGTTCAATATCTCCTGTTGGCAGAACAAGGCTATGAAGTGGCACAGAGCAATGCTGCCTTCATACTTGATCAGAGTAAGGGGCTGTGTTAGCTGTTGTCAAACAATAGCTCGTTTTGAGTTTGTAGTGACTGTCCTTTTAACATGCAATGCATCATTACCAAGCAAGGCATACCTAGGGTTAAATAACTAGTCTCAACTAATAAGGTGTCTTGAAAAGCAAGAATTTTCCCTCATCCTGAATACCTCCTACATTCAGAAGTTATTGATTCTGTTTCATTTTCCCTGTAAGGCTATTTTTCTGGTCCGGGTATTAAAGAACATTAGAAGTCTGACATGGCTCTGGTATGAAAGGAGAGGATGGAACAATAACAAGTAGTTAGCTGGACAGCTGAGCTTTTTTATTAGACTTGAAAGAACTGGTTAATGGTTAAATCAAGCTTAAAACTGGGTGACCAGAATAAAGACTTGCAATTCAGCAGGCTTATAAATGAATATTAGAAGTACGGTGATGCATGCTTCTTAAAAAAAAAAAAAAAATCTAGACATTTTACCAGACAGTGCAGGAGCCCAGCATTCAGGTTGTATGGCTCTCAAAAATACAACTGGTATGAGCTTTGGGTAATTACCTTACTAAGCAAACCAACCTATTGTCTGCTAGTAGATTTCATAATTTGTTTGAGGGTTTTTTAAGTTCATTTTAATGTTGCTAAAAGATGTCATACGGAGCATCTTGATGGCTGAAATATCCAGAAAGGATACACCAGTGGCAGGGCATTTTGGAAGCCTGCTCTGTCAGTGTCTCTCAGTCTTGATCTGAAGGACATCACCTCTGAGAGTAAGAGGGCAAGTTTCGATGGACTGAGGCTGCCATTTGTGATGTCAAACTTATGATGTGATCACATGTCCATTGTGGAATAGACAGACACTAATTCATTTTTCATAGAGTATCAATTGCTGCCACATAACATTTCAAATTTGAAGCAAATACTTTAGAATTGAAAGAATTAATATTCCATTTCCAGTCTCCTGACATATGCAACGCTTCCACAGCCATCCCTTTGTTTGTGGCATTGTCAGCAAAAACCTAAGACTTCCACACATTTCTTAAATGTATTCTAGCATGGTGCTATGTGTAATTTTTCTTAACTATTTAGGTCCTATTCCTCCAACCATCTGTGGAGGTTACACCCTTTTGAAATTTGTACACTGAATTAAAATGACTAAAATTTTTCAATTCCTGTGTTTAAAAACTGTTACCGAAGGGCAGATTTTCAAATCTTTCCTGCTCCCATTGAAAACTATAGATGTTGCTGAATGCTAAGCTCTTGGGGAAGAAAATATCTGACCACTATATTAGATGCCTACATGGAAGCTAAAGCTTGTGAAAATCTGGCCTCATTAAAGGTTCTAAAAATGCCTGAAAATCTGGCTCCTAAAAGTTTTGGGCTGTATTACAAATTATTCCAGCCACCATTAGAGTAATGGCAGATGTTATCTGTAGTACAAACTGTCTACAATAGAAATAAACTTTATATTGTAGCATGACATAAGTTTTCTAACTTGCGGTCCATTCTTCCAAAGAATGGTATATTGCTACTACTGTTTTAAAAGGGCAGATTTAGTTGAGTAGATAACTTGCAGAGCACAGAAAGTCTAAGCAATTGCTTATCGCATACTGTAATGTGAACAGGCTGCTGATAAAGCCTCATTTTTGCCATAGCTTATGGCATTCTGAAGAGGATAGTGAAATTTCTTATCGTTTGGGCAGCAGGAGTTCATAAGGAATTTATTTATGAATTACAGTTAATATTCTTGGCACATGAACTGGTAAAATTCCAGAGAAATGTGCTTTGTTTTGTAAATGAACACAAATATGGTTACACAGCATGAGAAGCATAGTTTGAGTGCTTGTGAAGCAGTGGTTATAGTTATGTTTTAATCACTTGAGTGTGCTTGGTGATGTGGGTCTAAACATGTAAGTGCCGTTTGCTGCACACAGAGGGCTAGATCACCAAGTGCAAATGAGATGTGTTCAACCTGGGATGCAGTAGACCTCTGCTTCTGTGATCCAAGGACTGAGCTGACCATGGATGTAACTTAGAGGAGGTGCTCTAAGTTACTCCAGCTAGAGAAATCTACAGAATGCTGTGCAATATGTGGATTGCCCGTTTTGTACTTCTGGCCCGCAGGGGAACCTATGAAAGGGGGGGGGAGAGAGAGGGAGCTTCATCAGCTTTTCACCACTTATGAAATCTGTCCTCTTTGTACCTCAAGAACAGCGCACGGAGGAAACAAACAAAGTTAAGAATCTGACTCATGATCTCTTAGTGACACATCCATTTAATCCAGCTCAACAAAGTAGTTTGTAAATGGTTGAGCGTGGACCCTGACATGCATGAAATCAGGAAAATAGCATGGAGGTTCTGTGCCCTGTTCGTGCTTGACTTAATTACTTCCTTTGTTTTCCTGCAGAAGAGGCCAGCATAGTAGGAGAGAATGAGACTTATCCTCGAGCCTTGCTGCATTGGAATAGAGCTGCCTCTCAAGGTGAGTCACAGTTCAACAACGACAATTTCACTTTGAGTACCTGGCATAGATTATTATCTGCAGGATAGTAATAGGTTTGTGATGTTCCCTTCTGCAATCTGGACTGGTATAATGCTCTTTCACCCCAGTCCTTCACTCCTGGAGCCCATCTTGCCCTTACCCTGCTGTGTGAACCCACTCCTGTGCCAGTTAACTCACAGCCTTCTGCAGATAAGTGACTCCTATTTTAGAAGTGAGTGCTGTTGGCCAGCCACTCATGGGAGTCTGCAATAGAATGACCCCAAGTAAATATCCCCAGTCCTAGACGCAACCCTAGGAACTGCCATCTTACAGAGTTCAGTGCTTCCCACTGCACTCTGCAAGCTCATTAGGTTAGTCGATTTTATCAAAGAAATGGATAAGCACCAGCTCTGTCACTTTATATGAAGTCTCTACACACACCCAAACCAGATGCACTGCTTTATGTAAAACACTCAGATAAGTTTCTTAAGTACAGAAAGATTAAGTGATCATAAGCTGGAATAATATGAGTCAGATTGTTTTATTTCTCCCTGATCAATCTTGTACTAAACTAAACTTAACATTTCAGTAGCCTTTCAGTCTTGGTGTTACCTTAGCATGGAGGATGGCTGAGCTGACTCCTTCAGCCAGGCCCTTTTGCCGTACCCCATGGGCAGTCTGTTAGTTGCTGCTTGTTGCTTTGTAGATGGATTCCAAGGGAGAGCTCCAGAGCCAAACACACCTGCCTTTAACGTGTTTCTTTGTCACCCTGTGGGGTCAGGTGATTGGCCATGTCCAGCAATGAGCATAATTTCCTCCACTTGGGTCAAATGAGCATCGCCTTATCAGATGCTCAGGCCAGACCATTGTTCCTGTATGCATGCCTCTGCAAGGCATGAACCCTCACTTTGCTCAGTGTTTGCCTGGATCTGTTCAAGCCAGGTGAAAGACACATTTGGGAATATTACATAGCAGAGTTTCATATCCATATATATGTGACATTGCAGGAAACATACTACAATAACAATAATATTCAGTATGTCATGAGCATTCCTGAAACACCTTACATGACATACTTTGCATTAGACAATACATAGTTACACTGTAAGGGTGAACATGAATGATACATAAATCACCCCATAAGGTGTACATTGGGTATAGTACGTCACAAGGTTACACTCTCCTTTGGAATAAAATAAGTGTAGTATTGACAACCCACTGAGTCATTCCTTAACTGAAGTATTCTGCTGTCCATCCAGGCTTACTCTTTATCCAGTTTTCAAAATGAAAACTGCTCAATACTGCTAGAGTCTTGTGAGGATTAGAAGTGATTCAGTGACTTTCAGCTCTGCAGTTTTACACTTGTCATCTATCTTACATCTATCTCAGTAGCATGGCTACTGCTCCCAGTGATTTCCCTTTTAAATCACTATTTTGAAGAGTTTATAATTACTTTGGCAATAACCAGACATTTTTTAGTCTCTCTCAAATCTGTTCGATAGTCCTTGATTTGAGTGCAAACAATAGCTCACTGGTTTGGGCACATCTCTTTTGGGGAGGTCATATTTTCCTACAATTCAGGCCCGGTCTACACTTACCTTTGCGATTCGGTGGCAGTCGACAGGAGATATGCAAGTGATGTAAATCACTTGCGTATCTCCCGTCGACTTTGCAGCGTCTCCTCCACGCAGCGTCCGTACTGCGCTGCGTCGAAGGGAACAGCACTCCCTTCGACACAGCGCTACGCCACTTACCGGGGTGGCTTTCCTGCATCGCTTGCTGGATCGACTGAGCACATCTATACAGACTGCTCAGTCGATCCAGAGCAATCGATGTGACGGCGGTGAATTTGCCACTGTCAGTGTACACCCAGCCTCAGAAAACATTTAATTTTCAAACAGCTGTTTTGCTAGGCACTGGCCAAGATTAGAGTAAGTCCTGGTACTGTTACGGAGAAACTGGAGGAGAAGGAGAAAGTATTTAAGATTCTTGCAGATGGCTTATCATCCAAGCATATGTTGGTTTAGCTATCTGCGAACTGATCTTTGGAGGACATAATTTAATGATATAAGTGCTAACACTGAAATACATAGGCTCCCTGGAATTCCAGATTCAAATCTATCCAGGCTGGAATCAGCTTTCCATCCTTCCATGCTAGAGTGCCATGCGGTGAATTGTGGTGGTGATCTCTGGAATGGGCCCTTATAAACTGAGGCCGCAGCTGCACAGTGTAGCCACTGACCATCATGTGGCTCTTTTCATAGAGTAGAGGTTTACCTGACAAACTTTCTTCTCCATGTCAAATATGCTCTGTAGTGATTAGCTGGTGACCTTCAACCCAGAGATGGGTGTATTTCCGTGGTATCATAGAGAACAGGTGGGTGAAATATCTTTTATTGGACCAACTTATGTTGGTGAGAGACACAAAGCTTTTGAGTGCCAATAAAAAAGATTACCTCACTCACCTTGTCTCTCTAATATCCTTGGACTGGCACAACTACACTGTGTACGATGATATCTGCATAAGGCATCTGCAGATCCTTCAGCATGAAAGGCATTGTATAAATATATACACGTTTTTTTTTTTTTTTGATAATAGCTACTCTGCGTAGTCAGCAACCATTTTTCAGTTACTATTCAAACTGGCATTGTAAAGTGTGAAACACTTGGCCTTAAACAGCCTAACATTGAAGGGACAGTGTCATATGATCTGTGTCAGCTTTGGTTTCCTTTTAAGACTAGGTACAAGTGCCCTCTGCAATTTTGCTATCAGTCATTGGCCACTATTTGGCCACTGAGACCTTGCTTCCTTGACAGTGTGCCCCAATTACAGCTATCAGTGATTAACCACCACCGTAGTTGCAAATGCCTGGTGTAGACAAGCTAGGTCTGATTTGTGTTAGTAGAGTGTATCCTGATTAAGCTCCACCACAGCAAATTGCAACTTGCCTTGTCTACAGTAGGGATTTGCCCAGATACAGTGTTATAAGCAACTGGCCGCCAAGGGGTTAAATGGGGCAAGTTTGCAATGTAGACTGGGCCTAAGGAATTGCCAGAAGACCTGCTTTATACCTAAAACTTAAATTGACCTATTCACATAGCATATTTCATGCCCTGTGCAATGTAGTTAGGTCAACATAATCCTCATGGTAGATGTAGCTAAGTTGATGAAAGAATTCTTCCATCAACCAGGCTGCCAACCTGGCTACCACATCTGTATTTGCTACAGCAATTGAAAACCCACTTCTGTTGCTGTAAGAAGTGTCTACACCAACAGTTCCCAACTTGGGGTTTGGGACCTTTTGGCTCCAAAGATTACAGGGGATCCATGAGTCTTCAGTAATATTGAGGTAATTTAGCTCCCTGAGCTCCACACTGGGCACAGCAGCCTTGAGCTTCATGCCAGCCAGAGTGAAGGAACAGTTGTGGTCCGTTCTCTTCCCCCCACACCCCAGCTCCATGCGGGCTGGGCGCAGTTCTTTCCCCCCCTCCCACCCATGAGCTCCGTGCTGGCTGGAGGGAAGAAGCAGCCCTCTCAAGGGAGCAGCAACCCTGAGCTCCACTCTGGCCAGAGCAGAGGAGCAGCCCCCCCAACCCCACACTGGCTGGGCACCCGGCCCAGAGAGGAGCAGCCCTGTGTCACTGGAGGCCTGGAGCAGCCCTGGCCAACCCGCCAGGGCCCACTCCATTACCCTCAGTCCATGAGGGATGGGAAGAAGTTGGGCCACATGCAGCGTCCGGTGGCAGTTGTGTCAGGGAAGGCTTAGCTTCTTACTCAGGTAAAAGTAATTTATTATTACTATTAATGTAATTTAGTATTATCATCATATGTGTTTATAGGGGCTGTGTTTCTGGCTGGTGAGGGGGCAGGTTGGGGGCATGTGTTTTACCCAGTGTTCACTAGTGGGGCTTTCACTCAAAGTTTTGGAACCACTGGTCTACACTATAGTGGTACAGCGATGCTGCAGTAGCGTTTATAGTGTAGACATACCAAAAGTGTTTAGGCATGTGACACAATCTACAGGGTTAGCTCCAGCAAAAAATTGGAAATGTGGAAAAATTGATGTATGAGAAGGTCTAAAACACAAACCCATTTGGCAATTTTTGAAAAAGTTGAAACTGTAAAAGTCTCTTTTTTTTCCTGAGCAAGCAGTTGGGGGTATATTTTAAGTTAGCCAATGTAAGGATCTTGTAAGGTTAAAAAAAAAACCAAATAAAATCGTAGCCATACCATTATGCAAGCCACCCGAAACTTTTTTTTTATAGTTTTCTGAGAGGCTACAATCAGTATTTTAAACAGCAGTTATTTTGCTAATACTACTGTGACTATGGGACTTTTCCCTTCATCATTTTATTACTTTGAACACTTGCATGAAAGCAGGATAGTTCAGTTGTTGCTACTCTTCTGATCATGTTCAGAATAAAAGATTCTGTGTTCTCATTGTGCAAGAAGAAAAATAAAGCAAATGGTGTGATGTACAAGACCTGTTGAAATGAAACGTTTTTCTAGAAATAGTCAGTGCATCTTTAACTCAGACTAGAGGCAAACCTTGCATATCTCTCACTCGTTTCTTACACTTGTACTACCTTTTCTCTAATTAGGTTACACTGTTGCTAGAATTAAGCTTGGAGATTACCATTTCTATGGCTTTGGTACGGACGTTGACTATGAAACTGCATTTATTCACTACCGACTGGCATCAGAGCAACAACATAGTGCCCAAGCCATGTTTAACCTGGGGTACATGCACGAGAAAGGACTGGGCATCAAACAGGTGAGCACAGCTTGATACGAGTAATTACTTTTATTCAGTCTAAGTTTTATGTATTTATTAATAAATATATTTGTAAGATCAGACCTTACTATGCTAAGCACTCTATACAAGCTTAATAAGAGACAGTCCCTGCCTCAAAGTGCTTACCATCTAAATAGACCAGAGTGACAGAGGATAGAAGAAAGGAAGTATCTTTATTATCCCTAGTTTGCAGATGGGGAATTGAGGCACAGAGAAAGTGACTTTGCCCAAAGTTGCAAGATGTCTGTGGCAGAGACAGGATTGAATCCAAATCTCTTGAGCTAATTTTCAAAGCTTCCTAAGGGATTTAGAAAGAAGGAATTGGATGTGCAAATCCTTTTAAACAGCTTTAAAATCTCAGGCCAGAGTCCCCATCCAGTGCTTTAACCAGAAGACTGTCTTCACTCAAATGCCATATTCATGTTCAGGTGTTCTGCAGATTGTCAGTCAGATTCTATGCATCCTTATTCTTAAGCAATAAAATAGTTGTTTTTACTGTCTTGCGGTATTAGCTGTAACTTCACATTGTACCTAAGCTATGACTGTTTCCCCAAACCACACTCCTTTAAAGAGAAGTCAACATATTTGGTTATTGAGGAAACATATTGTTCCTTACCACTTATGAATCACTTGTAGGACCTAAAGGAACCTGGAAAGCATGAATAAATAGGTCTTGTGGTCTACTAATCCTCAGCTGCATTTTCTCATTCTTTTGTGTAATGAAGAATATCTAGACATTTAAGAACTGCTCAGAATGCACAGGGGAATCTAGAAGCAACCTCTCTCTGTGTTGCCTAATACTTCCCATTTAGAAAGGGTTCTCGAGACATTTTATTTAAGAAGCACTCTCACCTCCCTTGTTTGGAGCAGAAATCCAGCACACTCTCAAGCAGAACTGCTTTGTGTTTTTGCTTTTCTTCTGTTTTTGTGCTCCCCACCCCCCACAATGAAATTCCACTCAAATTTCTCAGGGAGAGAACTTTTTCTAAAAAAAAACCCTATTTCTCTTTTCTTTCCTTCGGTTCCTATGAAAACATTTGTCAGCATGCCAAGTTAAGTCATGGAAATTCTGAGGCACAACCCATACTGCTGCCAAAATAGTAGCAGACCAATATACAGAACACCTGGGAGGGAAGGAGCCAGGCCATGGATCCAAAACATGGCCTCAGCAGTCCTGTTTCCCACTATAGGGACATGACATGGGGGGGGGAGGGCAAAAAAGGAGCCAATCCAGACTCACCCTCGTTTACCGCCTGGACTCAGCACATGGTTCCATAGACCCATATCCCATCGTCCCTTCCCCTCCAAATTTCCCCCCCTTTGATGAAAGCCTTCTCTTGTTGTGAGCTAGTGTAGTTAGTCCTATAACTCAAATGATAGAAGCCTGTGATGCAATGCTGAAGATTCAGGGTTCAAACAGTGATGATGAGGGGGAGGGGATGGAATGCAGATTGTTCTAGATGTACAATTTTCTTACCTTTCCTCAACCCACACAAAACAAGCCAGGAGATTATATGCAAAAAACTGTTACTTACATTGGAAAGTCAAACCCTTGAAAGTTAAGAAATGCCAGATTTGCAATTGCCTTTGCTACCTTCATTCTGCCACTTTGTGTGTGCGTTATTTAATTGCACTGTGACATACTGTTTCTTCATAGAACCCCTACCATATTTAGTGCAAAGATTGGTTACACAAGGGGACAGAATTAAGTTTGCAATAGAAATCATAAATCTCGCACTTCATAATTTTGGAGTATTTGTGTTTGAAGCTCTAATGTTCTCTTAATGGGAAAGGGGTGTTTGTTATAATAAAAGTCAGGGCTCTTAGCAACACCTGTTATTAAAGTGGGCCAACATTTCCCATGATAAGACCCTGTTTTCAGTTGCTTGTAACTTTTTGTTAAACTTTAACCATTTAGGAAAAAATTTTCCTTGCTGGGTGTCTGCTTCAGGCTGACTACTTTGTGGAAAATTTCAGCCAAATGGATCAGCAAAAATGAAGCTAGGAACATATTTTTGCTCATTTAAAAAAAAAATTAAAAAGGTTTTTTTCTTTGAAAAGCTTTAGTGTCCCCATGCTTTGGAACAGGGACTTGAAATCAGAAATGTGCCTTTTGTCATCTCCATGCAAATCTATCCAAATTTGGCTGTTATAAGCCTTTGAAAAATTGTTACTATGTGCTCAATAGGGTTATTAAATTTTAGCACCTAAATTTCCCAAAGATTGCACAGGCAACCTTAATTCTGGCATTTTCTAACATTTGATTGCTTGGCTTTGTAACCTTAATGTTCTTTTAGCAAAGTTTATTTGCAGAGAGAGAGAGAGAGAGAATTTCAGGCAGCTAAGTATTAAATAAAATATGAATCATTACTCACATTAAAATAGCATTAAAGAATTTACAATATGAAATTAGAAGAAAGACCCTTGCCATTAAGAAAACTAAACAATTTACAAAAGTTTAAAGCAAAGCCAAAGTGTGATTACAGTAAGGATATAAACATATCCTGTTTTCACCTTCACTACAGTTAGTCAACTCATACGTCTTTTTATTTGAACTCTTACAAGTGCTTCCAGACTTCAATAGTTCTCAACTTTTGGAACGTGTATAAAATTAAATAAAAAATAATTGGTGCTAATGTCAATATTTCTAGAATCTGTCCCAAATGAGAGATGCTCAATTATGGATTTAAAAACAGAAGTTTTTCAAGGGATGGCGAATGGATTGAGAAGAACTGTTTTTATTGTGTGCATTTAAGACCTGAGAGGAAAGAGTTTGCTGTGTTGTATTAGTTTCTCTTTTTGCCAAAAACTTCTTTCTCAAAAAGAGGCTTGATTATGGCAGGTTTTCCTTTATCAGGTACTGGATATCATTAATGATCAAAATTGAGTTTGCACTTAACAAATTTATAGCCAATATTTTGTGTAAGGAACAAATTCACTAGACTCTAGAGTCTCCTTCATAAAATAGCAGAAGGAAATGGAAATACAAAACAACTATAAAAGCACTGTA
Organism: Mesoclemmys tuberculata; assembly: GCA_007922155.1. Taxonomy (NCBI): domain Eukaryota; kingdom Metazoa; phylum Chordata; order Testudines; family Chelidae; genus Mesoclemmys; species Mesoclemmys tuberculata. The sequence continues at coordinate 35,583,962 of ML675611.1, forward strand.
TACAGTGACCACAACAGCTATGATTCTAGCTAAAAGCACTGACAAACTTTATGGCTGGCTTCTATTTCCTTATTACTGCTAGTATAGCACAAATGTGAAAAGAGAAGTGATTCCTATCACCTTAAACAATAAGCTTGCTCTAGGGGAGATTTCTAAGGAATTCTCTCAACCTTTCCTTCTTTTAGTGAAATAAACAACAGTATAAAATAGATACCATAACCCATCAGCACAAAGTGTGTGTTTATAATATGGTTTTGTGTGTTTTTTCAAAACTCAGATATAAATGTAGGCTTTGTTTTACAGCAACAAGCAGAAAAATGCATTGATTAAACAGCCACTGTTACATTAATTTCAACAGTTTTATGCTCAGGTATAAACCTAGCATGGATGTGAATGCAAATACATGGCTTGAAAAAGAAGGTGGGGTCAAACAGATCTTAATGAAGATGGAAGATGGAAAGCTGGCCTCAAAACAGTTCTTCCTTTGAAAAGTGGCTTTTAATGAACAGGCATTATTAGCTCTTATCTGGCAAACAGGCAAAGTTGTGTCTCGTTAGCTGATAGTGTAGTATAAAAACTCCTTTCGGTATCAGAAGTTTCTGGCCCTGAGGTAACTGCTGGCTTAAATACCTTAATTTTGGGGGAGAAAGGTATGGAAATAGATTTCAGTGTATTGTGTATTAATTGCAGGATATTCACCTTGCGAAACGCTTCTATGACATGGCAGCCGAAGCCAGCCCAGATGCCCAAGTTCCTGTCTTCCTAGCACTCTGCAAACTCGGAATTGTCTACTCCTTGCAGTATGTACAAGAAACCAATGTAAGTAATGCGATACTTCAGTGGCAGTGGACGAGAGATACGCAAGTGACATAAATCACTTGTGACATAAATCACTTGCGTATCTCCCGTTGACTTCGCTGTGTATGCTCCGTGCACCCTCCACGCTGCACTGAGCCACTTACAGGGGTGGTTTTCCTGCGTTGATTGCTGGATCAACTGAGCAAGTCTACACAGACCACTCAGTCGATCCAGAGCAATCGATCTGACGGTGGTGAATTTGCCACCCTCAGGCTGGGTCTACACTGATGGCAGCAAATTCGCTGCCATCAGATCAATTGCTCTGGATCGACTGAGCGGTCTGTATAGACACGCTCAGTCGATCCAGCAAGCGACGCAGGAAAACTACCCCAGTAAGTGGCGTTCCCTTCGATGCAGCGCAGTGTGGACGGCACGCAGAGGAGACGCTGCAAAGTCGACGGGAGATATGCAAGTGATTTGCATCACTTGCGTATCTCCCATCGACTGCTGCCGAATTGCAAAGGTAAATGTGGACCGGGCCTGAGTGTAGACCCAACCCTAATAGCTAATCCCTGAATCAATGTTCTAGACACTTTGTTAGTATTCCCTTCAGAAGAACTTTCCTGGCTCAAAACTTGACCACTTTTGTATGTGAGCATGTTTCCCCAGAATTAAGCTTACCATCCCAGGGACAGCATGTCAGTGTTTGTTTGCTTTCCTTTGTGCTTGATCATACTGTGTTTGCACGTCCTTATATGCAACCTTAACAATTCCACCCTATCTCAGTCAGAGACTATCAGCAGTACAATTATTGTGCTGCTTTCACAGCAGGGTCTCCACAATAGTGCTTAGTGATAGGCACAAATGAAATGTTTGTTCTGATATTTATATGGCTCCCATCACCATATTATCTGATTGCCTCCTATATTCATTAATTTTAACTTATTTCTTCAACACCCCTAAAGACAGAACAGGCAGAGGGTGAGAGAAGTGGTCATCCATATTTTGCAGAAAGGGAGCTGAGGCACAGAGATTAATTGACTTGTTGATGGCCAAACCAGAAGTGTAGGGAGATTAGGAGACCTGGGTTCAGTTCCCTGAGATCCAGTTCAGTGCTGCAAGCTTAAAACCATCATCCACTTCTCTGTTTCTCAGCTGCTTGTTTCTACTTCTGCACTTTTGTTCAGGCCATTTGGCAGGCTCCAGCAGGGGGGACTTCAGCCTTCATCAGAAAATAAGCAAGTGAGACTGAACTATTGCAAAATTTTATTCCCTGTAGTTTTCATGTAGATGTTAAGTCATGAGCTCTGAGGATGGAAATACGGTAGAAAAGAAACATTACAGGGAAGGAGAAGCAGAACAGTTCTACTAGTTAATATGGCAGCATGGGTTATTCTTGCTTCAGGTTTAAGAGAGGTGGGTTAAAGAGCCCACTTCACATTTTAAGCTTTATTCATATGAAAGCTATGAAAATACATAAAAAGAAGTTGCAGGTGTTCATTTTATAGGGCATAGCATTTTCTACTGTAGCTGTTGAAACGGGAGCTTGATTTTGGTTAATCTATCATGGCAAATATTGGTACTAGTGTATTAAAAGGAAACTGCTAAAAAATAAAAAATGTAGGTGGCTTTCCCCAGAATTAAAGATGTCTGAAAGTGCTATGGCATCTGACTCTTGTGCAGCCAGAAGACCATAATGGTGAGTTGTTTATTTTGTTTTTTAGATCAGAGAGATATTGTCACATCTTGACATGGACCAGCTGTTGGGACCTGAATGGGACCTTTACCTTATGACTATCATCGCTTTGCTACTTGGAACAGTTATAGCTTACAGACAGAGGCAACATCAGGCTATCCCCAGACCAGCAGGGCTGCGGCCAGCTGTGCCTCAACAAGAACCTCCACCAGAACATCAGCCGCCACAATAGCAGCAACAAGAATCTCAATGAAAAGAACTGGATTCTCCAGCAGAAACTGTTTTCATTGTGATTTAGGACAACAGATCAATACTCCTTCCCCACCCCCAAAAGAGGCTCAAAAAAGCATAAAAATCTGAATGCTGCTTAGAATGACGCCTTTTTTCAGGGATAAGTAACTTTTTCTAGACTGATCTGAATGTTATTTCAGTGCCAATGGAATAACACAATGGCTTTTTTTGTGAAACACAAGTGTGCAACTACAAAAGTGATGCTTGCTCTATACAATTTCTTTATTCAAAGTCCTTTTTCATCATCTCTTGAAGTGCGTGGAATACATTGGCTAATAGGAGCTGGCCTATGTACAAAGACGAATTTGTTGGAAGGCTGAAAAGTTGAACTGTGCCCTTCTGAGCAAAGAGAGATCTCTAAAACTGTGAGAGAATTTGTTTTCCTGATCTGCATCCCAAGTATTCCATAGTCCTAATTTTAATTATTCTTTAATAATAGTTTTCACAGTTCACGTAGTCTCATCTACCTTAAATGGCTTAACCTGGATGTTCCATTCAGAAGAAGCAAAAAACAAAAGCAAAATCTGTAACTGTAGTGAACAAACTTCTTGTTCTCTGTGATTTGCGCTTTTGGGGTATTGGTTTTTTCCTTTTCAGCGTACATTTTTGCTCATGGCCAATCTCTAGTCCAGAAGGTGGATAGAGGTAAATGGCATTTGTAAAATAAAAGAATGATTTAACAAATCCTTCACAGAATGTCCTCCACAAACTTTGAAAAAGTGAGTATTTTCTTGTAGCCTGTGTGTAACTTGTAGGATTTCTTAGCACAAGAGCAAAAGGGCAATTGGTTAGTCTTCCTGCTTTTTTATTCTTGTCTCACTAGTCTGGCTAACTGAAATGTGCAGCAAAAGTTAGTGTTAAGAGAAAACTCTGAAGAGGGGACAAAGCCAGAAGACTTCTCAGCTCAGTTATAGGTAGACTATTTTTCCAGTGTTTTTTATTAAAAGGTGGGACTCTTCTGTTTCTCCAGCTAATCTGACAACTTCAGTGATCCAGTCAGGAAGTACAATGGAAATGACCTGTATGCAGCTAAAATCTATCTATCTTGTTACATACATAGAGGCAAATTCTCTGCTGCACCCATTATCTGCTGGGAACATCTAAATGAGGAGGCTACAAAGGGGTGGATTCCAGCTCCCTACTCTTGGAGCTGGATTTTGCTCAGCATTGCTGCATTTCAGAGCAGCCTGAGAACTTCTCAGAAGTGTGCTGGCTGGTAGCAGCCGATCAATAGAGCACAGCAGCATCTAGCTGTGGCCCCCTATGCCACCCATGCCAGAGTAACCTAACAGATGACATTAGCATCTGAGGTCTCCCCATGATAGAGAAACCGAGAGTGGAAGAGGTCCTAATGGTTTATGGCTTCTTCATGTCACCAGAGCAGTCCAAAAGTGCCACACGGGTAGAGAATCTAAACCATGAACTCAAGGTTTTTGTTCTGTAAGATTCTTGGTAGTTGTTTTAGCTGATCATAACCATTTTGAAGCTAAATGCACAAAGTAAATATGGGAGAAGAAGGCAGAAACCTGTACTCCTTTTTCTCAGGAGCATATATGGATATTTGTTTCTATATTAACGCTATACTCTGTGGATACACTATTTAAAAGAAGAACGAAATCTGAATGCTCAAGACCCTGATGCTTCCTATAGACCATATATTGTGCATTTGAAGAGTTAACTGTTTCCTTTTATATAGGCTTTTGTTCAGTACATTGGCATTTTAGTTAGAACCAACCTGTATGAAAAGGCTTCAAAACTGAGATCTTGTACATTTTGTTCATAACATACTACAAAGAGTTGAATGTGCAAGGTCTCTTTGCAGTTAACTCATTGCATTTTGGGAGAAGGGCTAAATATTCTTTTCTGGAAGCTTACATTTTGTGGCTGACTTCAGTATTATGAATACAGAAAAAACTTTTAGATACTCCAAGAGCATGGAATCAGAATCTCACTTGGTCCTCATGGAAGTTACATTCTGGAGCAAGGGGATGTTTCAGTTCTGTTCATTCCAAGACGAACAGTATTGAATTTCTACATGGTCTGATTCAAATGTACAGCAGTCCAGTAACTGCATTATTTTAAAAAAATCACAATTTCCAAAGCCTTTTCCTGCTGCAGTATTTTACCTTTTCCCTGGATTTTGTAGATCTCTCTAGCTCAACATGAGGCAGTTAAAGGCTGGATGGAAAACATTTTCCAGTTAACCACCTCTGAATGTGTCTGGTTTTTTTTTTGTTTTTTTTTTAACAATTCTACCATTTGTTAATCTCTCAATCTTCAAAAGGTTTTGAATGTTATAATCTAATAGAGCTAAATTCTAAAGACTGAAAACTATCTGTGTGGGAATTCATTCCCACCTAATGGGTTTAGAACTGCAGTCACTTTGCACAGAGCTGAAACATTTGCATTAAAGAAATCAATAGAAGGAAATATCACCAAAACTTTATTTTAAAGAATTGGCTTTTGAGAAATACGACAGAAGCAATAAGGAAGTTTTCCCCTACTGTTGACCATTGCTTTATCTTGTCAAATGGCATCCATTTGAATAAGTGAAAATAGCAGAAGCTAGTTAATATGAGTAACATCAAACTAACTCAGGGATTAAAGAAATATCAGTAGATTTTCTAGGTCAGCTGCCTACAACATGGTTTAGTTTTTCTGATAATCCCTTGCTGTTCTGCTCCAAACTTTGCAGTATATTTTTGCTTCTTAAAAAAAAAAAATTACAGTAGTAATACTGAATTCTTTCATATTGTGCACAGTTTATCAACCAGCTCTTTCAATTTCCTAAGCAAATAGGAGTTAGTTTTTAATTATTTTGCTGGTATTTGTTTTTAGAAAGCATCTTTTTTCATTTTTAGTGGCACACCTTGTTTTTCTAGTTGTTTGTAAGAGCAATTTCAAAGATGGTTGGGTTTAAAATAAGTTCTCCATTCAGTTGATGACTTGGTGTGGCAGTTCATTCAAATTCTGTTTCTAATTCAGTGAAGTTGGGTACGCACCTGCCTAACTTTGAAGGCTAATGTGCGAGTTCTGACTACTTCACCACTGTGAAGTTAGGTAACTTCAGTGAGAAATAAGTGGTAATTTGAGATTGTTCTTAGTTAAAGGTCTACTGATACTAAATTATGCTCAGTTTATTTTCCTCTGTTCCTCTGTTGTTTTCCTCTGCTCACATTCTTTATTCAGGAAGCTTGAATGAGAGCAGGGTTTCTGAGTGTGAACTGCAGTGTCTTTTAGGTGAAGGAGTTTTAGAGTGATCCCCCTATCTTTTGGTGTTTTTAAGGGCAAAGTTCACCTGTCTGATCACTCCAGTACTTGCTGTACTGAGTTTGCATATGGAGACTAGAACTGTAGACCACTCAAATGCCATCACTGGGAGTTCTACATGTGGAAAGAAATCAGAAAGATGAAGATGAAGATCTGAGGAGAGAACTTTGTTCTAATGACCCCAAATCACTAACTTTATGTACCTATCATCTTAAAAATGTTGCTTGTAGTTTGAAAACAAAACTCTTAAATAGTTGATTTAACTGCCGAATTGAGGATTCTGTAATGTTCCTTTTCCTTGGTGGTGATTGTCCAAGAGTCTGCTTACATCAGTTGTCATTTGTTTGGAAATCTTTCATCCTAGGACTAATAATTTCAAGTAAGGAATAAGTAGCAGAAGAAAGGAGCTTGCTTTAATACAAATGTCCTTAGACAGTTTTTTCCAAAACATAAAAGTGAAACTTCTAAAAAATGTTTTCCACAAGACTTCAGTTGTTTTGATAAACTTGCTGAAGTAAAACTCATCAAACAATCTTTCCATGTGACTTTTCAAGAAAGTTAAACGTATTATCAGAGGATTTATAGTGTTCAAAAATTATGTACCAATCCTGTTGCTATCAATATACAAATTAAGTTTGGCACATTGAAAGCATTGTTATTATAGGGGGAAAGCTCAACTTCACCAATCCTTTCCTTTTTAGATAGGCAACCATGAGCTGAAATTTTATATTTCAGTTCCAGATAATATTAAAAAATTTACAATAAACAGGCTTAGTATGACTTGAGAACTACTACAAGTACATAAGGGCAGGCAAGAGCTACTGGAAAAAGTCCTTTTTTGTCTGCAGCTGTTGAAGGTATTGTAGGGATTTTTTAAATTTATTTTGTATTTAAGGAAATACAATATAAAGGCTGGTAAAGTGTAATATAATTGTAAACAAATTATGTTAATAGAAAGATGTACAGATTCATTTTGTACTGTATCTTTAATCCTGTGAAATAAAGATACCACCTCTGTGGTTAGCCTGTGTGCTGTGAGATACTCTGGCTCTGATAACAAAAGGGTGGGACTCACAGGTTCTAGCTACATAGAAATTCCTGCTTCTTTGTATTTTAGTTCCAAATGCTGCCCTGAACACATGAAGACATTGCATCTGCTTATTCAGGAGGCAGAGTTGATAGGGCACTGCGAGTTGGGAAACTGGGATTGTAATGCCAGATCTGCACAACTCCACATAACAAATCTGTGGCTTATTGCTTAAGCTCTGTGCTTCTGTTTTCCAGCATTTAAAATGGCAATAATATATGGAACTACTGTGTAACCCAAGAACACTGATCTGTAATTTTATATAACTCTCTGTAACCTAGTCTGTAAGTTAGGTTTTTCTTTTGAGTAGATGCAGCAGTGTATTCCACTTAGGTGTCAGCATGCCAGAGCCAGAGAATTTGCCTGACAATATCTCGGGGGCATGTTCACACCTTGCAGCTGTAGTACCTCTGTTGACTAGATGCTGCCCCAACTTCCCTCAACTTCTTACTGCCCATGGTTGGAGTCAGAGCTCTGTGTAGTTTTCAACCTCATAATTATCTATTCAGGGATTTTTAAAAATTATTTCTAGTTGTATATAGTTCATTAGTACCTCCAGTATAGTGTTAGACTTTGTGTTAGTTGTAGTTTGTATTAAACACTGCAGTGCTTGGTGTACCTAGGCAAAGCCCATGTCAAGGAGTGGTTTTCGACTTGCAGATCATTCACAAAATGGACTCAAATGGCAAGCGATCTTCATCTGAAGCAGTACATGCTCAAACAGGACATGCAGCCTACTTCAGCACCAACGCTGTCATCAGATTTCAGATCATCCTCAGAGAGTGCTGCTACTACAAGTCCTGAAGCTGGCACATCTCCAAAGAGATGGAGGAGTCAACTTCCTGGTACGAGTGCTGGAGGAGCCTACTGGGGGCCATGCTCTTGACCTGCTGCTCACAAACAAGGAAGAATTGGCAGGGGACGTAGAAGTGGGTGATAATCTGGGCAGCAGTGACCATGAGATAGTAGAGTTCAGGATCCTGACAAAAGGAAGAAAGGAGAACAGCAGGATACAGACCCTGGACTTCAGAAAAGCAGACTTTGACTCCCTCAGGGAACTGATGGGTAGGATCCCCTGGAAGGCTAATCCAAGGGGGAAAGGAATCCAAGACGGCTGTATTTTAAAGAAACCTTTATTGAAGGTGCAGGAACAAACCATCCCGATGGGCAGAAAGACTAGCAAATATGGCAGGTGACCAGCTTGGCTTAACAGAAGTCTTTGATAAGCTTTAAACACAAAAAGGAAGCTTACAAGAAGTTGAAGCTTGGGCAGATGACCAGGGAGGAGTATAAAAATACTGCTCGAGCATGCAAGAGTGAAATCAGGAAGGCCAAAGCTCAATTGAACTTGCAGCTAGCAAGGGACGTGAAGGGTAACAAAAAGGGTTTCTCCAGGTAAGTTAGCAACAAGAAGGCCAAAGAAAGTGTGAATCCCTTACAGAATGGGAGAGACAATCTAGTGACAGATGATGTGAAAGAAGCTGAAGTACTCAATGCTTTTTTTGCCTCTCTCTTCACAGACAAGGTCAGCTCCCAGATTACTGCACTGGGTAGCACAGAATGGGGAAGAGGTGAGCAGCCCTCAGTGGTGAAAAACAGGTTCAGGACTATTTAGAAAGCCTGGACATGCACAAGTCCAGCAGGGCCAGCATTAGGGGATAGCAAGCAGAGCTTTTGCCTGGGACCCCATGCTACAGGAGGCCCTGTGAAATTACATTACATCACATTTACAGAGTCACTTTGGGTAAATGTAATGAGTGTTATAATAATATAATCTATAAAAAGGTGGAAATAAATCACACTAAAGCAACAGTTTTCAAACAGGGGCATGTGCCCCTGAAGGGACATGGAGGAATGTTTGGTGGGACAAGCACCAACACTAGGTGGCTTGAGCTTCAGCCCCAGGGTCTTCAACTGCAGCCCTGTGTGGCAGGGTAGGGGCCTACTCCTTAGTTTCTACTCTGGGCCCCAGCGAGTCTAAAGCCAGCCCTGCTAAGAATTTAATCGAGGGCATGGGAGGATTAGGAATGAGATGGTTGATGATAGAGAAGGGAAAAAATGTTTTGAAAATCAAATCCATAACTTTTAATCTGCTGAAGATTTTCACTTTTTTGGAGGGGGGAAGGGGTGCCTGTCCCGTCCTGTGTTATGTGAGTGAAACAAGAACCAAAGAGTGACACATCTGAAATAATCACTAGTGGGGTTTTTTCCTGTGGGTAGAAAACAAAAATCGTATTACTTCTATAGTTGTATTTCGGGCTCCATGGTGAAATATATCTTGAGTTAAATCCCTCCTAGAGGGATTTAAGCACAAACCAGAATGTTCAGTCCAAGGGCCTTCATTTTTTATGGTGGAGTGGAAGCATGAGTCCCTTCCCCCCCCACCCCTAATAAGATAATTAAGATCTGATTTAATCCTATTCTTACCTCCTGGGAGCAGAAGCAGGTAGAAGTTGGGGAAAGGCAGGAATGGATTCCTCTAGGGCTACCCATTCCTGGGCAATGAAAATAGTTATTGAACGGCTGGGACAGATCTATGGTGTAATCTTGTTTGTTCAACAGTCTACTCTGATAGTGACTTACTAAGACTGCATAGGCCTGACTTTCAGAAGTACAAGCACTTGCAGCTTCAGCTGAATGTACTTGGAGCTGGGACTATTCATAATCTCCCTGAAAACTGGACCCTAGAACAGTCTGGTCTTCTACCATTGATGTTTTGGCCCCGAGGGGTATGTCTCCATGGCAAAAAAAAATAAAAATATACAGCAGTGAGTCTCAGAGCCCAAGTCTACAGATTCAGGCTTGCACTGTGGTGCTAAAAATAGCCATGTAGATGTTCAGACTCAGGTTCTGAAGCCCAGGAAAGAGGTAGGTTTCAGAGTCCAAGCCTTCACACTTATATATTTATTTATACCGCCGTAACATAAATCTGAGTCTGACTGGGATCTGAGGCTCATAGCTGTGGGCTATTTTTGCCATGCAGACAGGTTTCCTCCTCTATAGTGTTATCTTCACAGGCCATCTTGGTTTATAGATCTGGACTAAGGAGCTGCTGCTGGATGACTCAGGGCAAATCTAATTGACTGTTCTATCAGGATTTCTTGACATCCTATGGCATGGTTATAGGGGAGGCGAAGCAGAGACTCTTTGCCTCCACCACAATATTGGGAAAAATCTTAATCAGCAGGTTTGGCTGGGGTTGTGGACATGATAATCCCACTAGTTCATTTTGGTTGCCAATTAAAGGCCTTCCCTTATCTGGTTGAATGCAGGCCAAATTCGCCAGGTTCATTGAAGCGGAGCAACATGCTGGGGGACTGAGGGAGGGAAGACAAAGGGGGTCTTCTCTGCTTAAGTTTCAGCCTGTGTTGCTCACCAAGGCATTAGTATTTTGATCTATCAGCTGTGAAGCTGACCCATGCCCCTTCTAGTTAGAATCATAGAATATTAGAGTTGGCAGGGACCTGAGGAGGTCATCTAGGCCAACCCCCTGCCCAAAGCAGGACTAACCTCAGCTAAATCATCCCAGTGAGGGTTTTGTCAAGATGCATCTTTAAAACCTCTAATGATGGAGATTCCACCACCTCCCTAGGTAACCCATTTCAGTGCTTCACCACCCTCCTTGTGAAAAAGGTTTTCCTAACGTCCAACCGAGACCTCCCTCCCTGCAACTTGAGGCTGTTGCTCCTTGTTAAATTGGCTAAGGCTGGTAAGGAAGTACTGGGTTTATTACTAGTGAATACTGTTAATGGCTCCAGCATAGCAGTACCGTGTGATCAGGTTTGAAGAAGATTTGTATGTATCATTTGCTCAAGTGATTTGTTACCAGTTATCAACCAGTTTCCAATCTTCCCTTTTTTTTTATTTTCTTCCTAAGAAAGTGGTGTGATTTCTCTCCCCCCTAGCTACCCCCCCCCAAAAAAAAATAACCCCATAAACCTCACCAGGCCCTTCAGAATCCAGGGAATTTTTCTCTGAGGAATAACAAGAATATGAAAGGGAAATTTAATTTAGGAGAGCATCTGGGTAGAAGTTACAGGAGATTTTCCCTGATTACTATTTCTTGGAGTTGCTTCTTGCCCTCAAGCTGAGGAAAGGGACCAGTACTTTTCTAAGGGGCTCATTTCACATTTTAGACCAGCCTGAGTAGGAGAGCTCAGGAGTGGCAACAAATTAAATGGCATTAGCAGTGAGGCAGACATAACCATTTGTTTTAAAAGCAGCAATCTGCACTTTTGCTGGAGAGGAAGGCTGCTTTGAGGTCATTGCAGCCAACTGCTTGTCCTTTTATTGGGCTGGCTTCTTAATATTAGATTTGTCTACCTCTTCCAGCACCTGGGCTGCTGCCAGGGAAGAGTGGGGCAGTACTTCAGGAATTCAGACCCTTAAGGGAATTTTGAATGCCAAACTTGATTAGGAGCCTCAAATGGGCTTTGAAAGGGATCTTGAGAGGAAACATTTTTAGCTAAAAGGCACCAAAGTTCTGAAGGGGATGACTCCACTGTCTGGGGAGGCAGAATAAAAATGGTGAGATTTTCAGTGAGGCATACAGTAACACAGGAGGGATGTGCACTTAGGGTAGGGCTGTGGCACCTGGAAAACAGTGACTTATTTTAGGGTGGTTTTTGGCACTCATCTCACAAGATGCTGAGGTCTTTCATAACATTCACTGTTATGTACGTAAGTCAGAGCTTGAAAGTACAAGTTAATGCCCATCGATACTTTCTCATCAAAAGACTTAAAGATTTATGTATAGAAATATACTAATGCAAAAGATTTTGAGTTGAATAGCTGCAGTCTTAGTCTATTGGAGGCAGATGCTGGGACAGGAGCAAGGTGTGCATCCGTTTTTCCCGTTGTCACTTTTAATGCCTCTGGCTATGAAAGTGTGTCCAAGATGTTTGTGTACACAACCAGCAGAGGGCACCAGACACCTAGCTTTCAGACGTTATCACACCAGTCCATTATAATCTGCTGGTTCTACAATGTATGGGAAGTTCAGTTACTAGTGATGGGACAAGCTCAGATAAACACCCAAAATTCTAATGCTTCCCTGAACTCATGGGTCTACAGAATCAGGCTGGAACTCTCTCAAGGCAAAAGCTGACTTTCTCCAGGGACTTTGGGTACAAGCTGCATCTGGTTATGCTCTAAAGACCTTAAAGGAGATTAGAGAAAAAATAAAATTTATTTTCTCTTTTGCAGTGGGTTTAATTTGTGCATTTCATAGCACTCAGAGAGAGAGTGAAATTGTCTATACAAGCTATAAATAAAGAGACTGCCCCTTGGTTGGCTGTGTGGGGCTCTTTCGCACAATAACCAAGGAGAGTTTCTTTAAATAAGAATGATTATAAATTCACAAAAGGGGGAAAGGGACTCCAGAATAGACACAGTACCTGATGCTATTGATAACTTGTATTTGAAAATAAATAGCTTTCAAGTTCAGGATGTTCCTTTAACCAAAGTTAATTCAAACATAATCATTTAAAAACCCTTTCTTCTTTATGCCCTGTAACAAACTTTGTTTACTCCCTGAGACCCCTTGGCTTCCTCTCCCATCCTTTCTAATGAGCCCTTCCTCTACCTAAACTGTTCTTCATTCTTTGTCTCTTTTCTCTCCCCCTTCAGTATTTCCCCTGTTGGTACAGTGAAATGCTCCTTCACTTTGTTCTTTCAACCTCTCTCTGTCTTCACAGTTGTTTTGTTATCCACACAGAATGCCTCTGCCATGCTCCCAGCCATTTCAGGTAGACCACATCTACATCCTGCTAAATATTCCAGTCAGAAGGCCCTCACAACAGTGCTTTCTCATTGACTTGGATGGAATGTCAGATCTATGGGAAGCACAGCAGGTGATGCAGAGGGCCTGCATCCAAGCAGCTAATAATGGTTCTTGAAAATCTTACATTGGACTCTGAGTGATTAGTGTAAGGAAGCGGCTTTTCCTACAAACTGATTTTTCCATAATTGGCCACTAGAGGGTTTCTTGCATCTGCTTCTGGAGTATTTGATACTAGCCACTGTCAGACACAGGATCCTGGACCAGATGGATCATTGGCCTGATCCTGTGTGGCAATTCCTAACTTAACACAAATTTGCTGAGAGTGAATGTTGCTTCTCATTAAAACAGGTCAAAATGCCACATGTCAGACTCATTAAACTGGAATGGAGATTCAGAAAAAAATCATTCAGTTGTACAATGAGAACACAGTTGTGTTAGCTATGGGGTATGAACCCTCATGTTACAGGTGTTCTGACTTAACATATAATTATCCAGTACTAGTTTGAGGCCCACTTTGCTCTTAGCCTTGCTATCTTCTGCAGTGAATTCCATTGGTTAATTATGCATTCTGGTTTTTTTAAGCAGCTGAGTAGCTCTCCTTTGCGGGGACGCATGGAGCCCAATATGGCTCACCCTAGGTGTTTAACCATTCTATTTTTAGACCATTTAAACTTTTATTAAACACATTTTTACATCTCTAGTGCAAAGGAAAGCAGAAAACCCCAGGGTCTCTGCCAATGCATTTTAAAATAAAAATCTTATTCATATTACCAAAAGCACCTTTAGATTATTAAAAATGAACATTTATAAAAATCTGATTGTTTCATAGTTGTAGATTTTAAGACTATAAAGGATCATTACAATCATCTAATCTGATCTCCCGTATACCACAGGCCAGAGGATTTCACCAAGTGATTCCTGCATCTGGTTCAGTGAAAGCATATTTCTGGGAAAGACACCTAATCTTGATTTAAAGTTTTCAAGCCATGGAAAATCCACAATATCCCTGGGTAAGTTGTTCCAATGGTTAATTACCATCACTATTGGTGCTGTTTGTTTACTTTTTTTCCTTTACCCTCAGAACAAGCCACTGAGATGAGTTTTTGGTTAGTTTCATTTTCAGTTGGTACTTTAGTTTCATTCTCTGGTTCTTACTTTGGCTCTCAACAGACCAAGTCTGTTAGACTGAAGGTCCCCACACTGAAAGGGAAGAATTACATCCACAAAAACACTCTTTTGTAGTGAATTCTGAAAAGTCATTAAAACATTTGTCTATAGTTGGGTGGGTTTTAGAGGGTTTTGGGTCTTTTAGTCCCCTGTCTTTTAAAGTTTCTTAAAATAATGTTGAGCCTAAACTGATTTTTGTCCCTTTTAACTCTGATAGTTAAGGGAAAGATTGCACAGGAGGGAGGTGGCTAAAATGAGAGAATCCAAATAGTGACATAAATGTGATCTCACTATATGCAGCTGTGTTGGATTTTTCTGCCACTCTTTTAACCAGAGGGCGGGGAGGCCGGGAGATCCTATGAGCCATCTAATTGTCTGTCTAATTCCGGGTGAAGGAGAGCATCCAGGTGGAAATTTAAAGAGCTCATGGAACTTTTCAAAAAAGAATAGGAGATATGTTCCAATATCAACCTTCCTTTGTTCAGTTAAAAACAGCTTCTGCTGGCCAAGTCTGTTTGTAAGCCACTACTGCCTGCTGTGTTTGCCTTACACATTCAGTGCAAGAGGGGGTGCAGTGATACAAAAAACAGTTACATTGTTTTGCAGATAAACATGGTAATTCTGTTGTATTGATTTGGGACTATTATTTGTTGTGCTTGAGTTATAGGGACCCCATAATGTCAATGATTCATTTAGACACATAGCAGAAGCTTCCTTCTTGTTGTTCACTAGTTGCCATTTCACTACTCTTCTGCTCCAAAAGTTTTTATAATCCAATCACAGACCATCTGTGTAATTTAGGTGACACATCACATACACACACACCACAAGGAGCAGGTATTCAAAGATAAATTTGGTCTGTCTGTAATTTATGCTCATCCCCATGGATTGTGACTGCCTTAGTTTTATAGTCAAAGCAAACATTTTGTAAATTATCCATTTGCTGAAAATTGTGCAAACAAACCATTCAGCAAATACTTATGAATAATGAATACAGTTGAAGAAAACAGGATTATTTCACGGACAGCAAACAGGGCTCCCTTTACAACAGTTGTGTTCATTCCATTCTAGTATCTCACTAGCAGCTCTGCTGTAAAGCCCATTGGATCACATGAACTGCAAAAGATGCTAGCTAAACATTTGTGTTCTGTGTCAGTCTTTCTTCCTTCTTTGAAATGCTATTGTTCCATGTTTAGATACAGAAAACATGTAAATATTGTATTTGCACAGACTTACAAATGCCAAGAGATTTCTGGCAGCTAGAGAAAAGGTGGTTTTAAAATAATATAGTCAAGCATATTTGCCAAGCCTTTAACTCTCCGTGCCCTTCTCAATGAAATTAACCCTTGCAATGCTGGCATTGTACAAATTGGCAGATGACTCATATCTCATGCCTATGACATGCTGGTGTCCTCAACTCTCACTGAAATAATGGGTGCTGGGCACCACACACTAGAGGTGAAATTTACCTCTGCTTCATAAAGCCTAACTGGGTCCTAGGTGGGTGGGACGCAGGCTGACTAGGAATGTTAATTCTAACACACACCCCCCCCACATAGCTGCTATTCCAGCCTATGGGCTGAAATAGTGGCCACAACCCCTTAAAGGGTATGTCTATACTGCAGTGCAGGGTGTGATTGTAGCTCATGTGTACATACCTGAGCAGTGAAGTTGCAGCAGCACTGGCTTAAACATGGGCTGTACAAGACAGCCTGGGACTCAAGGTTATTCTATGCTGAAGGCTGTTCTGCAGCAGCTTCACTGCTCTAGTACCCAAGCTAACTAGACCAAAAATAGGTTGGGTGTGTCTAAGCAAGCTGCAGTTGCACCCTGGAATTGCAGTGTTGACAAACCCAGAGATGGCTGTGCACTGTACCAAGGCCATTGGATGCTCATAGGATGACTAGATGTCCTGATTTTATATTGACAGTCCCAATATTCGGGCTTTTTCTTATATTAGCACCTATTATCCCCCCAACTCCCTGTCCTGATTTTTTTACACGTGCCATCTGGTCACCCTAGATGCACATAAACACAACTCAGTGGCTCCTTTCCCTAAACTAGTGGTTCTCGGCCTGTGGCCCGTGGGCCACTTTCGGCCCACTCAGCACATAGCTGCGGTCCATGTGACATCCTCAGAGCCCTACATATGAATGTGGTGCATATAACACATTGCGGACTATATATTCGACCCAAAATAATAAATAGGTTGAGAACCACTGTCCTAGACCATATCTGGCCTGTCCCCAATTAATGAGTCTTAGGCACTCGGGTTCTATAGTAATTGGGGGCCGTATAAGCACAAAGGGAGTCTGAAAGGTCTTCCTTACCAGTCTTCATGGGTTGGGGCAGAGACCATTCCCCTACACAAACAGGAAGATCAGGCACCCTAATGTAGCTGCTAAGCAACCACCCTCCAAGGAGGTGAAAATGCTGAGAATATATGAATGAGCTCCATGTGTAAGCATATGACTTACATGGTACTGTATAAATAATTGTGGCCCCAATTCAGCAAGGTATCTAAGCACATATAGAACATTAAGCACATTGACTTCCATGGGCCTACTGGAAAGTTATGCATGTATTTTGCTTAATCACAACCTTAATGTATAATCTCCAAAGGGTTAAATGAACATTCTCCTGGTAGATAGACACTCGATTGCCAGCACAATGCCTCACTTTGTTCAATATGGTGAAACATTCCACTGTACTAACTAATGTAATTCAATTAAGCGGAATTTGTTTTAGAACCACACACATTTTGGATTGGATTGAAACAGAAAATCCAAGGGCCTCCCAGATTAGCCTGAATTATTATAGCCTTTGTACTGAAATTTTCATATAAAAAACAAAACCTAATAAATTTAAACAGACAAATTAGACGAACAAAAGTAGGGTTTATGTATAAAAACATAAGAATGGCCATACTGGGTCAGACCAATGGTCCAACTAGCCCAGTATCATGCCTTGATGGCAGGTACTTCAGAGGGAACGTATAGAACAAATAATCATTGAGTGATCCATCCATTATCCATTTCCAGCCTCTGCCAACAGCAATCCCTGGCTATCATGGCTAATAGTCATTGATGGACTTATCCTCCAGGATAATCATTGACTTCAGTGGGGCCAGGACTTCACCTATAGTGTTAGAGCTGGAGAAACATAAAATGGGTTATTTTCTTCCCTAGAATTCTTGTTTAAAAGGTCAGGAGATAAATTAATTGCCTTGCAGGCAATGATCAATAATTCAAAGCCATTGGAAGACCTACGGCTGGATCCTCACCTGGTGTAAATCATGGTAACTCATTGATTTCAATGGAGCTAGGACCATATGCACCACCTACGGATTTGGCTCCCAGTCTTTAAGATATCTGTATATTTGATATTTGTAGCTAGCAATGAATGTACTCGTTAAAGTATTGGAAGATGGGGCGTCATGTGAGGGAGTTACCATGAATTTGAATGTTATTCCAATCTGCAAGTGGTGTGGTAACTGGGTTTGCTTAACTATGGTAGCCAGTTTAGACAATGTGCACAGTGGTGGCTGAGATCAAACACGTGCTTCATGTGTAGCTCAGTGGAGTGCCACGTAAGGCACAGGCAACACTGAGGAATCAAGGAACCAAGCCGTAGTCTGCATAAAAACAAAAAGACTCGAATCCAGATCCACAAAAGGATTTAGGTGCCTGTGTCCCAGATTTAGGTGCCTGTGTCCCAGATTTAGGCACTACTGTGATCCACAAAACCGCATTCAGCTGCTGCCTAACCCTGTAGGTGCCTAAACTAATTCTGCACCTAAACTTTCTATGTAACAATTTCCTAGGCACCTACATGTCTGCTTCTGCAGATGCCCATGATGCATCTCTTTAGAAGTCCAGACATGTGTCTGATGTTTTAGCCCGCGCACAATCCTCAAACTGGCGGAAGATAGGCGTTGTCCTGCCTAGCTCACAGGTGGAGGCTGATCTGGTAGCTGTGCCCAGAACATGCATACGTGCACACAAAATAGCTAGAGGGAGAGACTGGCTCCCTTATAACATTTAGCCTTATGGCTAAGGTATTCACCTGAAACGTCAGACACCCTGGTTTAATCCCCCCACTGCCTGATGAGAAGGAGTTGAACAGGGGTTTTCCATCATTTACATGAGTGTGCTAACCACTGGACTGTGGAATACTCGGATGTGGGGCTCCTTCAATCTCTGCTGTGGAAGACATTCCACTTTGTATAAAATAATTAAATATTAATTAAGACAGAGACAGAGTGACACTGTAGTGCAGTGATTAGCGCACTGCTAGCAGGAAGACCACTATTCAAATTGAACTGGGATCCCTACATCCCAGGTGAGTACCTTAACCACTGGACTAAAGGTGTCATTGTCCTCCCCCCTCTTCCCCATACCAGCCTTTCACATGGAGTTAGGCAGGCACCTACGCCATTTTTTAAATGTCACTTTACAGTTGGAGTCCCTTGTTTAATTCTGTGATTGTGCATCTTGTGCTGGCTGGAACCACATATGGGAATTGCTGTTAATGTGTGGATAAACACTTAACATTAATCAGTTGTTTGCTGTTCTGTGACCTGACCTGGATTGTCCAACAAGAGTGAGAGGGCTACATCTTATGGCCAGGATGCTGAAAGGGGCACGGCACGGAAAATTAAGTTTGTATTGAAAATTTGACTCTTCCATATCATATATCAATCGAAGTAACCTTCTCAGTGGGTCTCCTAAATACCTGATCATGCAACGCGCTGAGCCCACATCTAGTGAAACCAATTGGCACTGAGGGAACTCAGCACTTTGCCGGAGGCATACAGTATCTTGTGGGTTTGGAGCCTAATTTTGCATTTGAAAATAAGCATTTACACATACAGAATGAGTAACTGTGCATAAGTGCTTGTCTGTTTGCACAGATTTTGCAAGTGCAATTTAGGAGGCTCCTCTGAAAATGCAATCCCAGTTGTCAAATTGAATGATCAATTGAGAAGAAGATCTTATATCCATCTATATGTGTAAGTTAATACCCTAAATCAGTGGTTCCCAACATGTGGCCCGTGGACCAAAAGTGGCCTATGGGATCTTTCAGAGTGGCCTGTGTTTCCCCTCCCACTGGCTGCAGAGGACAGCCACTGCCTAGGGACCCAGGCAGAACATGTGGCTGGTGCAGGCTCCTTGCTGCAGCCAAGGGGATGGAAGATCAGCGCTCCCCTCCCCTTGGGCATAGCAGGGAGCGTGGCAAAGCACTCCAACTGGGTCCCTAGGTGCTGGATCCCTGCTGGAGCCAGATGGAGGAAAGCCATGATCTCCCATCCCCCTGGCTGCAGAAGGGAGCCACTGCCTAGGGACCCAGGTGAAATGCATGGTTTCCCTGCTGCAGCCAGGGGGACAGGAGATCCTCCTTGCTGAACTCCTTCCCTCTGGCTGCTGTAAGGAGAGCGGGGCAGACAGCAGCTGATGGCAGAGACCGGTAGCCCTTCGGGGTTGTAAAAATTGTATTTGTGACCCTCGAGCCAAAAAGGTTGGGAACCACTGCCCTAAATCTTTCATGAGCTTTGGGCAATGTATAAACCTACATTTGTTTTGTCAATTAGTATTTCTCTGCTAAGAAATAAGAGATGTATATTGCTGGAGTCGTCACATAGCCTTAAACCAGCATGGGTTATGCAACTGAGCAGTATAACTACATCTAATTGCCACTACTTGGCATCCATGTGCCCATTTTTTCACGCAAAGGAAATTTTTCTCAATTTTTTTTTTTAATATAATTTGTGGGGGTGGTGGTATCTGTCAATAGAATACACACTGGACGCCTCCAAGCAGCTTTGACGGTCTCTGTGAAGGACACAGAAACAAGACAGGAGAAGCCAGAAGTACTGAAATTGTCTCACCTGGTTTTCGTAATAATAATTGTGCACTTTAAGAAGTCTGAAAGGTCACCATTAGGAAGAAGCAGCATGGGTGGATGAGACGGGATAGGCCAACAGGCAATATAACTAATGTTGGTTTGGAACCACATTGGAAAGGGACAAGGAATCAGTGAGATTCAAGAAAGAGATCAGCTGTGGCATCATCAAATGATCCAAACATATGCAGTTGCACTATTCCATCACTGTCTCCTTTTGCTCTCACGTTTTATACATCTTCTGACAGAGAAATGGACTCATGGTTAAGGCATGGCATAAGGACTCAGCAGATCTGGGTTCTCCACTTGGCTCTGCCACTGCTTTGCATGATCTTGGGTTAGTCATGTAACCTCTGTGCCTCAGTTTCACAGATATAAAATCTGAGAATGCTCCCTCCATTACAGGAATTTGGTTGTTCTGAGTATTTGTTTCTGGTAGTGCAAGGCACTGTATAAATGCAAAAAAGAGGCACAGCCCTTGCCCCGAAGAGCTTACACTCAGGAAGGCTGAGTACTCATCAAGTCCTTTGGGATCATTTATTGGAAGATGCTTTGCTCTTGTTGAAGGTAATGTTAAAAGCCCCCTTGATTGCATGGTGTAGAATTGGACCTTTAAGTGTGATAGGCCAGTCAGTCAAACATTCAGGAGTAATTGTGCAGTAACCAATGTGTATGTGGCTGAATCTGAGCACCTATGGTGAGGACTGTAGAAAAACAGCCTTTGGCTCCAAAGTGTAGGTTTAAAAAAACAAACAGAAAAAAAACAGGTTAATAATATTATGAGCGAGGATTAAAAATATGATTCCAGATCCCTTGAGAGTGTCATTTAAACACTGACTCACTAGCTTTTAACCACCTGTTTGTGTCCCAACCATAATGCTACGTGATATTTTTAGCTACAATATTTTACTAACATCTATAACTTCTTTTTATATTGAAAAATCAAATAGCAACGGGGTGTAAACAAGGAATCTGGAGACGGTTTAACACTAACGATGATATTTTTGACGTCCAGAAAGGCTTTGCCCTTTACCTATGCATTTACTATCTGTCCCCCCAAACGAACTTTCCAGTGCAGAGCTTGTTACAGGCCATGCCTGCATTAGAAGAACCTTGATAAACAGGGTGGGACCTGCTCAGTGCAAATCCAGGAGCTCACCCACAGCAAGGGGCGGAGCAGCGAAGCCCGGGGGTGAGAACCTGGGCACCAGACAGAGCCTGCCCAGCAGCACCACCAGAGCGTGGGGCGAGAGAGGGAGGGGACACCCCTCTCCCTTCCTCCCTCCAGCCAATCCCCATTTTCCCTGCCTCTCCTCCTCGGGCTCGGGACGCCGCCCAATCAGGCGGAGCTCCCTTCCTCCGGGGGGGGGGGGGAGGAGAGAGCTGCAGCGCTCGCCAGGGACCGCTCCGCGCCTGCCTCTCTGGGCGGCTGCTGCTGACCTGAGTCTGCCGCTCAACTTCCCTCCTGCCGCCGCCGCCGCCGCTTTGGTTCGTCAGTGCCCGGCTTTGCTTTCGGCGGCCAGGGCTGAAGGCGGTTTCCAAGGTAATCCGGCCGCTCCGCCGCGGGCGGCTCCGGCTTTACTCGCGGAAAGTGCCGAGACCGGGCAGGGCAGGTGCAGGCTGGAGGGGACGGGGTCTCCCGGGTCATCTGTACTCCTGCTCCTTCCCGCCTCCGCACCGGCCGCGGGTCGCCGCCCGCGTCCCAGCGCTCCCCGAAGTGTGTCATGCCGCGCCCACCCTTACACACACACCCCAACCTTTACCACCTTCCCACCCTTACACACACACCCCCCAACCCTTTACCACCACCCCACCCTTTACCACCCTTACACACACACCCCAACCTTTACCACCTTCCCAACCCTTTACCACACACACAAACCCTTTACCACCACC
Source organism: Mesoclemmys tuberculata (assembly GCA_007922155.1). NCBI lineage: Eukaryota > Metazoa > Chordata > Testudines > Chelidae > Mesoclemmys > Mesoclemmys tuberculata. Next base: position 35,605,850 of record ML675611.1, read on the forward strand.
CCACCCTTACACACACACACACACACACAATCCTTTACCACCTTCCCAATCCTTTACCACACACACACCCAACCCTTTACCACCCCCCACCCTTACACACACAC